>JABCMI010000067.1:1200000-1766673 GCA_026261945.1 Hirschfeldia incana
AAATATTTGTAACTCAATATTATTTTAATATAATTAAATCTCACCTAAGATTGTATATTTTTCAAGAATTTTTAAAGTATATGTTTAACTATTTTGGTTGCTATTAATTATTTTCAACAAAAACAATTAATACTGAAATTTAAATATATTTTAGTTATTTGTAAATCAATGTTTAATGTTTATAACCAAATACATTTTTTTCTAATGTATCCTAATCTTACCATATTATCCATATTTGATCAAAATATTTAAATTGTTTTTTACATTTGGCAAATAATTTCATGTTACAAGAAATATTATTCAAACTATCAATAGGTCAATATTATTTTTTCAAAAGATTAATAACAAGCACGAGATACTATTTTTGCAGCACATAAACTATTCGACTGTTGTGTTTATAAAAAATTAGAAATATATCTATTATTAAAATAGAAGTACACTTATAAATTACCCCTTAATTTTCAGTGTTATTTACAATGGCATGCCACTAAAGTAATTAAATGAACCATTAAATGAACCTATATTTAAGGAATTATTGTCTTTTTCTATTTATTAAACAGTTTCCTAAATCAATTTAACTTAATTTCGTATTTAATATATTTTCTAAAATAAATTAGCTGATTTTTAGGAATACAATATTCATATTTAAAATTTATTTTAACAATATTAAAATTAGATAATGTTACGATTAATTATTTTGAACGAAATTCAAGTTTAAATTCGACATTAAACAATATTTTGAATATTCCTAAAATATATATTTAACTTACCATTAATTATTTTAAATAATAAAATCTATATATGCTAAGATTTTAAATATTTTAAACTACTTATAAAACAAGATGAAATATTTGTAACTCAATATTATTTTAATATAATTAAATCTCACCTAAGATTGTATATTTTTCAAGAATTTTTAAAGTATATGTTTAACTATTTTGGTTGCTATTAATTATTTTCAACAAAAACCATTAATACTGAAATTTAAATATATTTTAGTTATTTGTAAATCAATGTTTAATGTTTATAACCAAATACATTTTTTCCTAATGTATCCTAATCTTACCATATTATCTATATTTGATCAAAATATTTAAATTGTTTTTTACATTTGGCAAATAATTTCATGTTACAAGAAATATTATTCAAACTATCAATAGGTCAATATTATTTTTTCAAAAGATTAATAACAAGCACAAAATACTATTTTTACAGCACATAAACTATCCGACTGTTGTGTTTATAAAAAATTAGAAATATGTAAATATTTAAAAACATAAACTGAAAAACATTTAAATAATATATATTTATATAAAAATGAAAATAAATACCCGTCCGGTCGGACGGGTCCAGCTCTAGTGTATTTTATGAATAAAGCTAATCTTTTAGCATGTTGATTCGTAAATCCTTTTTTAGCAGAAAAAATATTGATTCATTTTCGATTCTCAGATTTTCTTCTTTGCAAATGTTTTTACTTGGTGAAAGCAAAGTCTGAACTTGAAAAATTTGCCACAATAACGAGTCTTCTTGGGGTAAGCATGCATCTATGATCACGTTTTCGTTGTTGAAAAAATCAAAAATCTTTTAGTATTTGAAACACTTCAGCAAATCCAATTAAAGACTTTGGACAGAAATTTTTTTAATGAATAACAGCATGTTTATTTATATATCTCGGTGGCATGTATGAAGATTGGAAGTAAAATACACATTTTTCTTAATACTTTTTTTTTTGAATTATACAGAGGTATCCTGACCCCACATTAGTGGTTCAGACTAGTCACGTGTTGCCACGTGTCGGTTCTCTGTCCCTAGCGATGCCGAAATATTAATTCCCTAGTGGCCGGGATTCGAACCCAGGTGGTGGTACTCACAGATGTGAGCCCTTTACCACTAAGCTGAAAGCCCGGTTATTTTTCTTAATACTTGAAATGTGGAGTATCACACACTTTCTTAAGTTCTGTTGGTATGGTGATGTTATCAAAAGATGGTTACCAAATTTATTAAATAAAGAGATGTGAAATATGTAGCTCTATTTTTAAGATGGATTAACATAAGAACATTTGTTTTTCTTTCTTATCGAACTACATGAAAACCATATGCTTTACGTTTTTAGACGAAATTTGTTATTCCAATTTTAGAATTTTCTTTATAAAAAAAACCGCCGGCACAATCAACTAAAAGAAACGACAGCAAAACAAATTGATCAGCACAATCTAAAAACTCTCCCCAATTTAATTAGACACAGGCTTCTCCTCTTCCCCATTTCACATGAAATAGATTTTTTTGAGACAAAGATTGTGTGGGAAACACTCCGAACTTCAATCCCTTCCTCACATTCCTACTGCTAATAAAACAAGCCTATCCTCAAAACCCTTTATTCTAGCCCCTCCCTACCAATGGCTCTATTAACTATTCATCTTTTTAAATTGTAATAAACCTTTTAAAAACCAAAAAATAAAAATAAAAGACTTTACCTGAGAATTAGGTTCAGGATGGCCTCAAGGAGCCGCTCATACACACAACTCCTAGGCCTCCTGTCCTTTATCTTCCTCTTGTTCACAACCTCCACAACCGCGGTTCGTGTTGGAGTCATTCTCCATAAGCCCTCTGCTCCAACCCTCCCTGTATTCAGAGAAGCCCCGGCCTTCAGAAACGGTGACCAATGTGAGGCTGACAAGATTCATATAGCCATGACTCTAGACACAAACTACCTCCGTGGAACAATGGCTGCTGTCTTGTCTCTCCTACAACATTCAACTTGTCCAGAAAACCTCTCTTTTCATTTCCTCTCCCTTCCTCATTTCGAAAACGAACTCTTCTCCAGCATCAAATCAACCTTCCCTTACCTAAACTTCAAGATTTACACGTTCGATCCGAACCTAGTCCGCAGCAAAATCTCCAAGTCCATCAGGCAAGCACTTGATCAGCCTCTAAACTACGCGAGAATCTACCTCGCGGATATCATTCCTACCAGCGTCGACCGGATAATATACCTGGACTCAGACCTCGTCGTGGTTGACGACATAGAGAAGCTATGGCACGTGGAGATGGAAGGTAAAGTCGTGGCAGCTCCCGAGTACTGCCACGCAAACTTCACCTACTATTTTACAAAAGCTTTCTGGTCAGACCCGGAACTAGTCAAAGTCCTCGAAGGTAAACGCCCGTGTTATTTCAACACGGGCGTGATGGTTGTGGACGTTGGTAAATGGAGGAGAGGGATGTATACGCAGAAGGTAGAAGAGTGGATGACAGTTCAGAAGCAGAAGAGGATATACCATTTGGGATCATTGCCTCCGTTTTTGTTGATATTTGCCGGTGATATAAAAGCTGTTGATCATCGGTGGAACCAGCATGGTCTAGGAGGTGATAATTTTGAAGGGAAATGTAGAACGTTGCATCCAGGTCCGATAAGTCTTCTTCATTGGAGCGGGAAAGGGAAGCCGTGGTTGAGATTAGATTCAAGAAGGCCTTGTATTGTTGATCATCTTTGGGCTCCGTATGATTTGTACCGTTCATCAAGACATTCATTAGAAGAGTAGAGGCAAACAAAATATATATAAGAAAATGGCACGTATACTAGGAGATGGAGAAGATCCAGGCAGGGTGCTATCGAAGAGAGCGAATAAAAACCAAGCGTAGCGAAAAAAGAGAAGCCAAGAGAAAAAGATTTTGTAGCACACCCTGTTAACGTAAACAAGACGTTATGCATTGAGCTTGGTAGTGGGATGGTATATCAATGATATCATGCATATGGACATTTTTTATTCTCCTTCGTTTCATGTTTGTTTTGTTCTACCTCTCTTTGCTTCGACGTGTAATATGTATATAGGGTAGAATTACTGCGAAACTGGAGGATTGAATTCATTCTGTATTGATTCAAATGTCTAGTATGTACTGATTCTGTTAGAAACCGTAAAGGTTATTAACTTATTCATATAAAATGCTCTCCTTCTCAAACCCTAGCTAGTTGAGGTACAAAACAAAAATTTACAGGATAAGAGATCATAAAACATTTTGATTCTCCCCTAGGAGCAAAAGGAGCAAGCGTTAAGAGATTCTGAGCTTGCTATGCTCTCAACTGATTTAAAATAAAAAAAAATTAATTAATTGTTCTTCAGTGATGTAAAATCCCTTCTCTTTGATCAGGCAACTTTATTAGTTGCTTTTTTTAATAAAGAGAGACTGAATTATATTTAATTTGGATATAGATTCGGTTTTACGTTTTTATTTTGGTTTTTAATCTCTTAAAATATAATTATCATTCTAAATCAATATTTATTTTAGTTTGTTCGATTTAATTTTTGATGTTTTTGGTTTTTTCTAGTGATAACCAAAAATAACTATTATTTGTGTATCTTCATGTTATGAATTTTAGATAGTCGTGATGTCGAACCAATGGTTTCATATTGTAGTTTCTAAACGGATAGTAGTTAAAAATAGAAAAAGAAAAATACTAATTCAAATTATTTCACTACAATTTGGTCGATGTTGAAAGACGCATTAAGAAAAATAATATTTCAATTTCCAAAAAATTAGATAGTTGAGGTGAAATTTAGTTATAAAGTGTTCACGTCAATGTGCACATGTATATGTATGGAAAAGTATATAAAGGCGGTTGATAAACATATAAAAATACTGTATATTAAATGATAATTTTATTCAAAATAACACATGAAAGATTAATTAAACTAAAACAAATAAAAATACAGGTCTAGATATTAGTGAGTTTTTTTTCATATAAAAATCAAATTGTATCCGTTAATAGGGGGTGGGCATAGACCGAATATTCAGGTATTTGGAGGCATTCATGTCGATTCGATCTGTAGCCACCCAGACATTCGTGTCTCGGATATCTGAAGTTTTAGAATTTTAAAGAATATCCAATTTGATCTGTAAATATAATTAAAATACAATAATAATATTTTATCCAAAATAAAACATTATTTAACTTTTGAAATTCTAATACCTAATATAATAAGTTTAATACATAAAATATTAGAAAATTTATTTAAACTATAATATATATATATATATATATATATATATATTTATATATAAAAAATTCTTTAAATATATGTATATATATGCATATAACATATCGAATTGGATATCTCTTCTTAAAAATATTGGTATTTGCGATTTGTTTTTTTTTACGGATATTGCATTTTAATATTTGATTTGTTTCGTAGAGTTATAGATATCCATTTTTTTTGGTTCAAATAAAAATGGATAACGAATCTAATAATTTTATGAATATTTTACTGAGCTGTATTCGTAAACAATAAAAATATATTATTTGTCTTTCTATTCTTTGTATGTTTTGATTCAAACAAAAAAATTGGGTAGTGTGAGTTTTATTAGAACCATGCATATGAGTTTGTATTGGGAAAAAAAAACTAAAGTATTGTGTGAATACATTTATGTTGATTTTATCTAAGAAGCTCTTTGCAAGTGTCTATTATAGTATAAACGCATTTATTACAATACTTTTCTTTAATATATAAGGGATAATGCCTCCTTCTTTCTTCTGTTACAGTTTTATGTTCTGTGTTCGAGGAAAGGTGAAGCCATTTTTATGATGTAAATCCTAACTCTTTGGTTGACTTGAGTCACCGTAAAAGTTGGTTGTGGCAGCGGTTTGGTGGGTTTAGAGGGATGTAGCCTCCATGGAAATGGTAGAAACAAAGGATGTAATGCATTATAATATCATCATCATTGAGTTCTTTTTACTTCTCCCTAATCATTTTAGCTTATGTTCATTAATACTAACATACAGAATATATATATAACTATGTTACATAACATAGCTTGAATCATGGTGAATACCATACAAGTTTGGAGATACAAGGCTCTCTACGTACGTACAAGCTTCGAACCCGTAACTAAGTTCTACCCCGCGAATCCCCAATTTCCTCCATTCATTGGTCTCGAAATTGTACAACACCAAGTCCTCATCAAGTTGGAGAAGAACCTCCTCCCTGTTGTTAGTGGAGGAACACAACGGTTTTATCGACTTGTAGAACAAGCTGATCCGGATCTTGCTCCACGAACTCTCTTCACCGTACGCATTCATCACCCAAATATCATCGTGCACACCGTAGCAACGATTCACCACACAGAGACGCCCGTTGAGATTCCCGACCACGGAACGTTTCCAACCATGAGGACAATTCTCAGCTTCCTCAGGCAATGGCATCTCTCGAAACTCCTCGGTTTTGATATCAAATGCTAACACCACTTTCCGGTAGTGATCACCTCCTTCATGACAAAGCGTAAACACCCAGTGACACGCACCGTTGAGATTCACACCGGAGTCGAACTCATCACTGAGTTGATACCTCAAATCACGGATCCGTCTCCACGATTTTGCCTTCAGTGAGTAGACGCTAGCATTGAGAAGGTCGTAACCATCTTCAACAAGCTTCACTACTTTATAATCACTAGTCAGATCATCAAACCCAAATCCGTAAGTATCGAACGCTTCTGCATAACCGTACTCTTGCGATCTAAGAGGTACAATCACAGGCAATCTCTTGGATTCTCCGGTGGTTGGATTATACAACAACATAGCGCCTTCACCTGGTGAGATACAGACTAAACCGTTGCAAGATCCGACGATCTCAACCCAGTTTCTCCGCTTTGATTTTGCAGTGTGCTCAAACATCACGCGACGATGAACTTCGTATACCACGCAGGGGCGAAGCTAGGAATTTTGTCTAGTGGGTGCACAATTAATAACAAAATAAAGGAACACATAAAAAAGGATCGAAACTGAATTGTTTGGGGGTGCACATCCTATGTTTGACCAACAGACCTACTAAATCTTTCATGATTTGTCTCACATAAATAAAAAGATAGATATTATTGGGGGTGCACATGCACACAGAGAGTACAAGGTGGCTTCGCCCCTGATACCACGCATCTCTTAATATATCCAATGAGAATACTCGTGCCGTCTTTAAACGGATAATCGAGCTCAACGGCTATCAAATCTCTAGCAGCTCCTTCGCTTACGTCACCACCGATGGAATCTAAGTCTAATGCGTAGAGGTTATGTGAAGACACGAGGAGTTTCCGCGCGGAATCGTTTCGGACGGTTAGATCTAGGTGGCGCCTTGCGAACCATTGATCGGATGATAGAGAGCGAAGCAGCTTTGACACGCACCTGAATCTCCCAATTGATTTGGCTGGAAGTCGGATAAGAATTTCTCCGATCATCTCTGGAGGAAGTTCGTTAGATTCCGGTGAGGCTTCCTTCTTTGTCTCTTCTCTACTCCTTTCGCTCATCGTCATCACCATTAGCGCTTGAGTTTGAATTTTTTAAAACGTTTTAGATGGATTTTTTAAAACGTTTTAGATGGATTTAAAAAGTGATGTGGACTGCCAATATAAATAGTCTGATTATAATTTTTTTTATCATGTTTTGTATACATTGCTATAGATTTTTTAAGTGGATTGAATTAATTTTTTTTATCAAAACAATAATGACACATATATATTATACTAATAAAATAAATAAATATTTTATTAGCACTTTTAACTACATTATATTTTTATGAATTCTTAAGTTATTTTAGTTTTTGCTAATCATAACAATACAACTAATTAGAGATATAATTTGGATCTGTTAAATTAATTTTTAGATTTTTATTACTATATACATGATATTTCTAAAAATGAATTTTATAAATAAAAGGTAAAAAATAATTATTTAAATAATATTTTATTTAATTAAAGAATCAACTATAACTAATTTTTCTGGTTATTAATGGATTTGAAAAAATCTACGAAAAAAAATTTTTCTTTTCAGTTCAATGAAAATAGATTTAAAAAATCTCAAACTATTAATAATAATTTTACTAAAATTTTAACAATTTTATGAACCTAAAACAATGGAATATTAAAACTTTAAAAAATCTTAAAAAATTCATGAACAAAATCTTAAAAACTCTGAAAAACTCATGTATTAATTTATACAAATTTAGGGCTGGTAGTGATTATTGGGTATATCTCAGTTTTCTTAAACCGATTTAGGGCATGCCTAGTGTAACTGCATCTGTTGCAGGAGTTTGTGGATTCGAGTAGTTATGGTTTTAAAGTTAGAAATTGATGTGTTTTCGAGATATTTATGACTGGTTAACTACCACAAGCAACAATGGTTAAATAATAAATTAACAATATTTAGATTTTATCCAATTATAAACATATTAAAATCATATCACATAATAAATATATAAAATTATACTATTATTTTTTTGAAAAATTATTGAAAACATTTTTCTTTTTAAATTTTTACTCCCTCCGTTTTATATTAAGTGTCGTTGTAGAGAAATTTTTTCGTTGCAAAATAAATGTCGTTTTCGCATTTCAATGTAGAATTTATTACTTTTATTCTCTATTTTATTTTTCAATTGGTTGAGATTTATGGGTAATGATGTTTTTATATAGGAAATATACAAAATTAAATGATTTCTTAATCCGTGTGCATGACCTTGAAGTGACATTTATAATGAAACAGAGGGAGTATTATATAAACTAAAATATTTCTATTGTTTCTATTAAGTTTAACTGAATATTTTTAAATTTATATAGGTTTTTTGAAGTATTTTATTATTTAGTAACTGCAAATGTTAGCTTAAACCGGCTTTTAATTTTAGAAGTTAATAGCTAAAACCTAGAAACTGTTAACTGATAGCTATGAAACAAGTCATGCCCTTAATCGTGAATCCTCTTTCAACATCACTTAGAAAGTTTATCTCGAGGTATGAGGGAGAACTCAGAGAAGCGTGGTGAAGAGGAGAGAAAAGAGGATTTCAACTCTTATAACTTGCAGCCGTTTCTGCAGACGAAAGAACGTGTTGAAGATCAATGCAGAAGGCTCTACACACACTGACACGCACCATCTTCAGAATTTTCTAGGGAGAGCTGGCTCAGTCTTATAGTCACCCTCGCTTTAAAGACCTACGAGGAAGGAGCCATCAGCAGGTTACTGGTGAGGAAATGTGGGAACGAGAAGCATGCAGTGACTTTCAGTGCGTCGAATCTAAACGCGAGTTGCAGTTGTCAGATGTTTGAGTACGAAGGAATACTGTGCAGACATGTATTGAAAGTGTTTAATCTATTGGATATTAGAGAGCTTCCTTCTCAGTATATCTCCACCGCTGGACCAAGAACGCGGAGTTTGGGCTTGTGAGGGATGTAGAATCTGGTGTGGCTTCATGGGATCCGAAAGACTTGATGATATGGAGCTTCAGGGAAGCATCTTCGAAGTATATAGAGTTTGGAACATCCTCTCTGGAGAAGTATAAGCTTGCGTATGAGATTATGCATGAAGGTGGGAAGAAACTGTGTTGGCAAAGATAAAAACAAAATCAAGTAAGGTCATTGTCATGAGTTTAGTATTAGTTACCTCATTGGCTTTCAGGATCTTCTATCTGTTCGAACTCCATATGAATAACAGTCTGTCCTATTAAACGCATTCATGTCTGAAGAAGCTCTTGGATCTATTCTCCATGTGATTCATTTAATAACTTTAGCAGTTCCTTCCTCTGTTACAGATTATATTTTTTAAACAATAGGCTTTGTTTGCTGTTCTGCGTTTGAGGAAGCTGATACTAAAAACAAAGAAGCCATGGTCATGATGTAAATCCTGACTCTTTTAACCACAAAAGGTGGTTGTGGTTGTGGAGGTGACGGATGATGATGATTTATTTGGTTGGTGGGTTTAACAACTTGCGTCTTCTCTCGTTGCTTTTGTTTAGGTTATTTCCATAAGTTTTGAAAGATTCAGACATTTAAGAGGGATGTAGTGCAGCTATGGAGATAGTAGAAACAAATGATGTAATGTAATATTATCATTGCTAAGTTATTTTCAGTTGTCACCAATCATTTCAACTTCAAGACACAAATGTTTTAAGCACAAACATTGCTCTCTTTTTTGAATATTGTTTTCTCTATGAATACTAACAGACTAACATAGATATTCAAGTTTTTTTTTTTTTTTTTTTTTTATGTTAATTGTACATTTATGTTACATAACATAGCTTGAATCTTGAAAACCATACAAGTTTGGAGATACAAGGCTCTCTATGTACGTATAGGTCTCGAACCTTTTACCAAGTTCTACCCCGCGGATCCCTAGTTTCCTCCATTCATTGGTCTCAAAATTGTACAAGACCATGTCCTCATCAAGTTGCAGAAGAACCTCCACATTCTTGTTAGTGTAACAACACAACGGCTTCATCGACTTGTAGAACAAGCTGATCCGAATCCTGCTCCAGGAACTCGCCACACCGTACTCATTCATCACCCAAATATCATCGTGCACATCGAGGCAACGATTTACCACAGCAAGACGCCCGTTGAGATTCTCCGCCACCAACTCTTCCATACCATGAGGACAATCCTCAGCGTCCTCAGGCAATGGCATCTCTCGAAACTCCTCGGTTTTGAAATCAAATGCTAAGACCACTCTCCGGTAGTGATCACTGTTGGGCCCAAATATAGCCCATTAGCTAACGACGGAGCCTGAACGAGTTTTGGGTTAAAGCCCATTGCGAATCAGCAACTTTAGCTGGAGCTCAGCATGGAACCGAGGATAGGAAGCTGATCATAGTTTCTAGAGGCTACTTCGAAGCGGAGGCTAACACCATAAGTAGAAAGAGCGCAGGACCCGGTCAAACAGGAAGCTGTTGCGAGTTCCTCAACAGAAGGAGAAGATCTCGGAGATTAGTTACACGTGATCAGAGGAAGGTTGAAAGCTATAAAAGAGGACCTCGAAGATCACAAGAGGGGGATCTTTTCCATTTTAGACATCGAGTAGATTATTCATTCATTCATCATAAACACAAGTTTCTCATATATTTCCCCTTGTAATCATCAAAAATATCTCTTGTAACGTTTTCTTATCAAAGTCATCAATAAAAAGCACTTATTCATCTTTAAAGCTCTCTACGGGATTCAGCCCACGCATTTCCTTGTACCTCCTTTTTGACCTAACCTAGAATCTGAGGGTGAAACCTTGTCTCTCACAATTGGCGCCGTCTGTGGGGACAATTAATCGAATCCCTTTCTCCAAAGCTTAAAGATGAATCCACTCGATGGAACCAATCCATCTAACCTCGATCAATCGAACCTGAGCAATAGCTCACCGAATCGCACTACTTCGGGGGCAAATAACCCGAGAACCCTCGGAGGGACCAACTCTGGGTCCTCAGCCCTCAATAACACATCGCATCAATCCGCTCTGAACCAAACGGAAGCTCAGCTTTCTGAGATCCGGCAGATGATGCTCCAGTTAGTGGACAAAGCTCAACAAACCGAGCGAACAGTGCAACAGCTGGCCGAACGGCAGCAACAATTCGAAGAGATAACCAGATCTCAATCCGCAACAACCCAACCGTCTGTCCACCAGGGAAGAGGGATCACGTTCCATGAACGAATAGCTGACCCCTCTTTCCCCCGAGAGCGTCTGAATTTCTCCCTTGATAATTCTGGACCAGACGGTCAGGAACCTGCTTTCCAAACGCCTCGCGCCAGGACAGCTCCTGCATTTGTCCCACCAGTCATCAGCACCATGGGGAGCAACGTAGCGACAACGAGCTCCGCGCCCGATCGAAACACCGCTGGGGGCACACGATTGCCTCCACCGCCACCTCCTTCGGGATCTGGAGCAGGAACCAACATTCCGTCCGGGGGCAGAACATCAGCTCCGGTGTTTCAAACTAGGGTTTCAACCCCAAATACCGACGGACTTCAAAGAACGGATGCTGATCCTGCAACTATCCGCACTAACCTCGCTCGGAACCTAAGGGCAAATGAACGATCCGTTTCACCAACTAGCTGGGAAAACGATCGAGCTAGATTCCGCCAGGAACCTATGCGCCGAGTACCCGAGAATGATCCGAATGTCCTTCCCTTCGAAGGACCTGACGCAATTCGCAGATACATGGAGCGAACCCACGCAGCTCTCCAAAAATTGGGAGCTCAAGTTCACAAAGCAACGAGTTCAGCTCCCGAAATCGAAAGCCTAATCAAGGAAACTCGTGGAACTCCATTCACTGATAGAATTGCTAACTCTTACATAAGAGACACTCGAAAAATTAAGATTCCCGAGTACGATGGGAACGCAGACCCAAAGGCTTATTTAAGAGCCTTCCAGCTAGCTATCGTTAAAGCTCACTTCACGATGGAAGAATGCGATGCCGGATATTGCAGAACATTTGCTGAAAATTTGACCGGAACAGCTCTGGAATGGTTTTCCGGCCTCGAACCAAACTCTATAGATAGCTTTGATCAGCTAGCTAACGCCTTTATGAAGCAATATTCAACCCACATCCTGAAGCAAGCCTCTGAGGCCGATCTCTGGAAGATCAAACAAGGATTGGGAGACTCACTGCGAGTCTACATCGAGAAATTTAGGGCAGTAAGAACTAAGCTCTCGAACCCTAACGATCAAGTAGCTATTGAAGCCCTTAGGAGAGGTCTCTGGTACCAATCGGGCTTCTTCGAGGAGTTGACCTTAAATCCTCCTCCAACTATCGACGACGCCCTCCACAAGGCTTCTAGATACATAACTCTGGAAGAAGAAAGAGCGGCGCTAGATAAGCTCCACAGAAAATCCCAGAATCATCCAAAAGGCGAAGCCTCCGAGGGGAAGGGACCTCACAAAAGAGGAAGCTCCCGAAATAATCAGACTCAGGGGGAGAACTCTTATGTAATCGAAGACGATAAGGATGAAAAACCTGTCGCCGCAACAGCCAAAGCCCCCTGGTCCAAAGGCTACGATGAAAGCAAACATTGCTCTTACCACGATCGAAAGGGACACTCGACCGAAGAATGTTGGGATCTCCAACGACAACTGGCTGCCAAATTCGCAGCCGGAGAAATCAAAGACGTGGACCTTAAAAAACCACCACCGTATCAAAAGAAAAATCCCCGCGACAACTCTCCGAAACGCGAGAGGTCGCCTGAAAAAGAAACAGATTCACCACCTCCAGCTCCCAAAAAGAGAGTCGAGATGATCCTTGGCAAGTTCCCCCAGGGGAAAAGCCTTCAAATCGAAGCCCTCTTGAGCAAAACACCTCCCCAATCGAGCCCTGGCTCAAGGGTCGATTACATCCTCGGAGGGTCCGATGTGTGTCGAGACTCCGTTAACTCCATTAAAAGTCACGTACGGAAGGCTGTGTCAAACACACAGCCCAAACCGACCAAACCCGAGTCCAACACCAAAATCTCCTTTTGGGAAAGCGAGACGTCAAGTCTTGACAGACCTCACGACGATGCCCTCGTCGTAACATTAAACATAGCAGGGTACGAGGTACCCAAGCTCATGATCGATACCGGAAGCTCCGTCGATCTCATTTTCTATAACGCATTAAAAGGAATGGAAATTGACGACTACGAAATCGTCGACCAGAAATCCAACCTCGTAGGTTTCTCCGGAGAAACAGCTACCTCATTGGGAACAATTAAACTTCCAATCATAGATGGCGGAGTCATGAAAATGACCAACTTCATAGTTGTCGACAAACCATCCCCTTTCCATGCAATCCTCGGAAGACCCTGGATTCATAAGATGAAAGCAGTAGCTTCAACATATCACCAATGCGTGAAATTTCCAACAACCGACGGAATAGCCACCATTCATGGTAGCCAAAAAATTTCAAGGATCTGTTACTTGGGAGGATTTGAAATCATAAAAGAATCCCCCCAATAGCAATTACAGATCCAGGAGAGTCGCGAAATGCAACAAAATATCCGAGGTCCCCCTAAGAACCTCACCGAAAAAGTTAGCATCGACGACTCAAACCCTGAAAAACAGGTGAGTATCGGGTCAGAGCTACCTCCCGAAACCAAAAAAGAGCTCATCGAATTCTTAAAACAGAATGTCAAAACCTTCGCATGGTCTACTAGCGACATGAAGGGCATAGATCCAAACGTCACCGCCCACAAGCTCAATGTAGACACCACGTTCAAACCGATCAAACAAAAGCGTCGTAAGCTAGGTCTCGAGAAAGCCCAAGCCGTCAACGACGAGGTCGACCGACTAACGAAAGCTGGGTCAATCCGAGAGGTCCAATACCCTGATTGGTTAGCAAACCCAGTCGTAGTAAAAAAGAAGAATGGGAAATGGAGGATCTGTGTAGATTTCACTGATTTAAACAAGGCCTGTCCTAAGGACAGCTTCCCATTACCTCACATCGACCGCTTGGTCGAAGCAACGGCTGGACACCAGCTCCTGTCATTTATGGACGCCTTCTCAGGATACAACCAGATTATGATGGATCCTGAAGATCAAGAAAAACCGCATTCATAACCGAGCGCGGAACCTACTGTTACAAGGTTATGCCATTTGGTCTGAAAAACGCAGGAGCTACCTATCAAAGGTTAGTGAACAAGATGTTCGCTGGACAACTCGGAAAAACTATGGAAGTCTATATCGACGACATGTTGGTCAAGTCTTCGATCGCAGAAGACCACATCTCCCACCTTAGGGAATGCTTCGACATCCTCAACAAATACGACATGAAGCTAAATCCTGCTAAATGCACCTTCGGAGTACCCTCCGGCGAATTCCTAGGTTATCTGGTAACCGAAAGAGGCATCGAAGCCAACCCGAAACAAATAGCGACATTCCTAGAAATGCCATCGCCTAAAACAACTAGAGAGGTACAAAGATTGACCGGACGAATCGCAGCATTAAATCGATTCATATCCAGGTCCACCGACAAGTGCCTCCCATTCTACAAACTTCTGAAGAATAATAAGAAGTTCCTATGGGACGAAAGGTGTGAAGAAGCCTTCAAACAGCTAAAAACCTATCTCTCGGAACCTCCGATACTATCAAAACCCGTAGTCGGAGAATCACTATACCTGTACCTCGCCGTATCGACAGCCGCAGTCAGCGGAGTGCTGGTACGAGAAGAGCAAAACGAACAAAGACCTGTCTACTACACTAGTAAAAGCCTACTAGACGCTGAGACAAGGTACCCGACCATGGAAAAACTAGCCTTGGCAGTTGTCACAGCTGCTAGGAAACTACGACCTTATTTCCAATCACACTCAATTGTCGTAATGACATCACAACCATTACGAACAATCCTGCACAGCCCCAGCCAGTCCGGACGATTAGCTAAATGGGCTATAGAACTCAGCGAGTACGATATCGAGTACAGACCTCGAGCAGCAGCGAAAGCTCAAGTCCTCGCCGATTTTATCATCGAACTGGCATCCGAACGTCTAGACCAAGAAATAGAAGTCCCAAAATGGAGCCTGTACGTGGACGGAGCCTCGTCAAGACAAGGCTCCGGCGTCGGTTTAAGACTAACTTCCTCTGCTGGAGAAACCATCGAACAATCCTATAGACTCGGGTTCAACGCTTCTAATAACGAGGCCGAGTACGAAGCACTAATCGCCGGCCTAAAGCTCGCCCTGAGCCTCGGAATCCGAGAATTGAATGCCTATACCGATTCTCAACTGGTAGCCAGCCAATTTCACGGGGAATACGAAACAAGAGACGAGAGAATGGGGGCATACCTCGAAGTCGTCTCAAACCTCACAAAGCAATTCGATAAGTTCGAGTTAACGAGGATCCCGCGAGGGGAAAACTCATCGGCAGACGCCCTCGCCGCGTTAGCTTCCACGTCAGACCCCCTCGTGAAACGAATCATACCCGTGGAAGGAATCGAGAAACCAAGCATCGATATAGCTACCAAAGCCGAGTTGGGTAGCAAACCAAAGGAAGTCGAGGACAACATCCTTCCGCCGATAGCTACCCAAGTCTTCACGACATTCTGGTTCCCTAGAACCAAAACACGCAGCTATAGGAAAAACACCTTTGGGAAGACAACGCAGAACCCAGAAAATAACGACCAAAGTGAAGGTATTAGCCAAAGCCCAGACTCATCGGAGCCTAACTTAGCAAATACCTCCGGGGGCACCATCCAAACCGCGGAATCACTTGTCCTTAAAATACAGACAAGAAGCCGTACAGCTCGTAAAAACGCAGAAAGAAACGCTACACGAACCACAGGGGACAACGAGGGAATTGGAGATATTCTTCAGAACCCAGACCCCTTGGGGCCTATTCCAACGAATATCCCCGGGGGCACCACGACACCAGGTCCCGCACAGGAACCTCCCTCCTCGCTTCACAGTAAAGTCGTAGGGAGAGAAGACTGGAGAATACCAATCATGGATTACATCCTGGAAGGAAAAATTCCACCCAATAAGTGGGAGGCTCGAAAACTCAAAGCTCTAGCAGCAAGATACTGTATAATCGAGTCAGCCCTCCACAAACGAAGTGTCTCCGGACCTTACCTAAAGTGCGTTCACGGCATAGTAGCTATGAAACTTATGAAAGAAATGCATGACGGTTCCTGTGGAAACCATTCCGGGGGCAGAGCTCTAGCCATCCGAATTAAAAGACAAGGCTACTTCTGGCCTACCATCATCGCAGATTGCGAGGTCTACTCCTCATCCTGCGACAAATGCCAAAGGCACGCACCGATCATACATCAGCCTGCGGAAAAGCTGTCTAACATATCAGCCCCCTATCCATTCATGAGGTGGTCCATGGATATCGTAGGCCCACTAGTATCATCAGGCAAAGGAAAAAAATTACTAAACCTCCTGGTCCTAACCGATTATTTCACGAAATGGATCGAAGCCGAAGCCTTTCAACAAATTAACAGATTTAACGTTGAGGGATTTGTATGGAAAAATATCGTATGCAGACATGGCGTCCCATACGAAATAGTAACCGACAATGGAGGACAGTTCATATCCCACGACTTCAAAAGTTTCTGTGATAAATGGAACATCCGCCTCACCTTTTCAACACCTCGGCGACCTCAAGGTAATGGCCAGGCGGAGGCTGCTAATAAGTCGATTTTAGCAAACCTCAAGAAACGCCTAGGAGCCCAAAAGGAGCTCTGGTCAGAAAAGTTACCCGAAGTACTATGGGCCTGCCGAACTACCCCACGTAAAGCTACAGACGAAACTCCTTTCTCCTTAGCTTACGGGATGGAAGCAGTCGTTCCAGCGGAAACTACCGCAGGTAGCCTACGTCGGGAGCTCTGCACCTCGAACCCTGCAGCTAACAACCAGCTCCTAATGGATAGCCTCGACTTGATCGAAGAAAGACGAGACCAAGCCTTGCTTCGCATTCAGAATTATCAGCAAGCAATGGCACGACACTATAATTCCAAAGTAAGACCCCGACAATTCGCCGTAGGGGACCTAGTGCTTAGGAAAGTGTTCGAAGGAACAAAGGAACCAGGAGCTGGAAAGCTAGGGACCAACTGGGAAGGACCCTACCGAATTATCCATATAGTGCGACCCGGAGTCTACAAACTCCAGAAGGTACGAACCGGGGTACCTGAGATTCGATCGTGGAACGCCACTAATCTCAAGAGATACTATCATTAGGTACCCAAATCCTTGAACTACGTTTGGCTTGATCCCTTGACTGGGTACGTAGGCAACTCCGTTACGAGTGCAGCCCCAACCTTTCTCCTCAATCGAACTTCTCATCCAAGCAAAGAGGACACGTGTTACCAAAAACACATAGTCCAAAAGCAGTTGGTGATGGAATAATTCAAATCATGTATCAGTCGCTATATGATTATCAATGAAACGATTTATTCCGTGCCTATACTCCAAAGATTACAGAACTTTCTAAGAAAACTTAGGTCTCATCGAGTCGAGACCTAACTATGAACATATCCAGGAACCTAAAATCCTGGACCTAAGGTCTTAAAACCCCTAACAATCATCGAGGTCCTAAAACCCTCCGGAGAAACGCATGCTCCCTAAAATCGGAACCTAATCTCATAAACGATTTCGAACACGTTCAGGTCCCTGAAAATCCTGAACTAAGGTCCTAAAACCCTTAACTAATTCCAAAGGTCTTGAAATCCTTGTCAAATCATAAGGTCCTAAAACCCTTAACTCATTTCAAAGGTCTTGAAACCCTTGTCAAACTCGTAAGGTCTTAAAATCCTCAACAAAATCATAAAGGTCTTAAAATCCGTATCAAGCTGCTAAGGTCTGGAAGCCCTTAACGAAATCCTAAGGTTTAAAAAAAAAAAACCCACGAGATCTTGAATCCCTTCAAAGGAACTTGATCCCCCAAAACGAAACAAGCTCAGGTTCCGCGGAACCTGAAGCTAAATTAAGCTCGACTACAAGTCGATATCGTAACCAAAGGATGAAATCCGAAACAGCCAAGATTAAAGTTAAAGACAAAGGTTTAAAAGCCTCCCCAGGCTATAAATCTTAAAAACATATAAAGGTTTAGAAGCCCCCTCGGGCAATAAATCCTAGAAACGAGTAAAGGTTTAAAGGCCTCCTCAGGCTAACAAGTTTGGGAAAACAAGCAAAAGCCCCTTGGGCAAAACAGTCTTAAAAACAAAAGAGCATCAGCTCTTAAACTTCTTCGGTTCCGGGACCAGCGTCGACTCCGGGACCAACATCAGCCTCCTCGACGGGACCTCCACCCTCGGTAGGAACCTCCGCATCGACTTCTTGATTAACACCTCCAGGGTTCGCTTCGACTGGAGCTAGTTCAGGAAACACCGAATCCAAGTTAGAACCGTACTCGCCGGAAAATGTCGGATTAAACATATTAATCTCAAGAGTACCTGAGCTCTCAGAGAGTTGAGGGATAGGAAGCTTGCTGACCGAGAAGTCGGAAACTTGAGCCCTATCGCAAGCAGCAGCTGCGTCCGGGATCATGGCCATAAGACGGTTGTACTCTTCCTCTGCATCCTCCACCTCCTTAGTCAGCAAAGCCTTCAAAAGCTCAGTGTTCGCCTGAAGCTCCTGGGCATAGATCAGGGCATCGGTTTCGTCTTTCTTCTTGACAAATTTCTCTTTCACCGAAGTCAGGATCTTGTTGTAAGCATCAGCTACCTCCCTCTTGCCTCTCCTAACGGCAAATTTGATCTCGGCTTCCTTATTCCTTTGACTGTTTTGAGACGAAGCAATCATCTCTTGAACCTGATGCTCGGCTATCTTGCGAGCGGCCTCTAGGTCATTGATCTTCCTGCCCTTCACCTGGATGTCAATGGCTTGGCTCTCGATCTTCCCCTGTTGAGTATCAGCCTTCAGTCCGAGCCTCTTGACCTCAGCTTGAAGCTCGGAAACCTGAGCACGAGCCTGGTCGAGCTCCGTCTTAGTAGCCTTGAACATATCAGTAGCCTGGGTCAACTCCGCAGCAGTAGGAGCACCACGCACGGTCTCCTCGAACTTTAGTTGAGCTCTGTTGATGGCCCCGGCTAGCTACAAAAATGTGTAAAAAGAAAATCTTTCAGGTCACGAAAAACCTAAACCTGAAAAAAGAAAATCAAGAAAATCTTAGTTATATACCTGACCCAAGTGATGAGCTATATCTACGTATTCGTCCTTGTTAGTCAAACTGTTGAGAGAGGGCATAGAGCACCCCACCATCTTCAGATGCCTCAGGATGGTCGCTAGACCCCAAGAGTCGTCCAAGACCGACCCTGGCCTAGAGTGGGTGAAGCTCCAACCAACGGTCCCACCTCGCGAGGATGAGGAAGTAGACCTGGCGGGCCTATCTCCCGCCTCAGTCCGGGACCTCTTAGGTCTCGGAGGCTCAAGTTCAAGGGAACCTCCGGCAGCACGAGGATTATCTAGGGCTGGCGAGACCTCAGGGTGAGGAACCACATCTCGAGCTCCAGTCTCAACGGGACCAACATCCGCGACAGGAGCCGAGGTTCCATCATCAAGGACGTCCTTCAGCGTGTTAATAAACACACCTCCTTGAGATCTGTCGCTGCCCCGCGAAGCGCCGGCAGCCGCGGTAGATCTGTTTCGATTACGGAAGGAAGGCCTCATCTTAAGAGCTGGAGTCTTCTCGGTCTCGGAAGTGCTGGCTCCGGTTGAAATCTCGACTACGTTGGGACCTTCGGAAACTGAACAAACAACAAGAATCCTTTTAGTTATCTCTTTAAGTAAGGATGAACATAGTAAAGACACGAGATTACCTTCTAAGTCTTCGACAGGGATCGGGTCAGGAAGCTGGGCGTTGTATCGTTCTGGGAACCTGGCCGATCCAATGCGGGAAGATGTGAAAAGTGACCAAGCGATGGAACTTTGATGTAACCTCCTAAAGAGAGCCCTGGACTGCTTGTCAGAGAGCTTGGGAGGATCGTCGATACCTACATATAAAACCAAGATATCAGCAAGTAGCAGTACTCAGAAATGAGCAAAACAGGATCCTAAAAATCCTAACCAGATATATCAGACCAAACGACTGAGAGAGCACGACCCATCGGGACGGTTGAGGGATCAATCTTAACAAAGAAGTATTTTTTCCTCCAATCATCATCACTACCCGAGGATTTAAAAAGACTAAATCCAGGGCGACAAGGGAGATAGTAAGTACTGCTACCACCCTCCTTAGTAGAGCTCTCTTTGATCGTGTAGAGGCTCATTAACTCGGTTAAACCGACAACGATTCCTTCCTCCCTGGCCCTAGTAATAAATCCGTTTATTACCCGAATGATCGAGGGACAGAGCTGAGAGAGAGCTAACTGGTAATGATCCAGAAGATCCAGCAAGAGGTCCGGGAGCGGGAATCTGAGGTGGCATTTCGAGATATACTTCTCGTGGATGCAAAACCAGCCCTCGGGGGCAGATTCCGGAGTATCATCGGAGGAACAGGCCTTGGCTAACTCCTTTCGGCCATGAGCCTGAACCATGAAGTTAATGACCTCTTGAGTTGTCAACAGGGAAGGCGAGTGAGACCCCAAAGAGGAACTCCCGCCGGAACCATCCTTCTTCTTCATGCGTTTGGAAGCTCTTGTCGCGACCAAATCCTTCGTCTTTTTCGTCTCTCTTTTGGCTTTCTCGCCTATCTCTTGCTTGACCTTCATTAAGCGCTTGCTGGCAGGGGGAATCCCGGTTTCACCGGAGCCTTCTTTCGGAGGGTCCATTAAACAGAGGGGTAAGGTTGAGAGGATTGAAAGGAGAAAAGAGGAGGATCGAAATAGTTCTAAAAAGCTTCAAGGAATTCTAAGAGATTCGAAGAAGAACAATGGCGAAACAGAGAGATGAAAATAAAAAAAAAATTAACGCAGTAAAAATAAAGGAGTGGAGGAGAAGTTACCTTGGGAAACGAGTGGAGGCGTGGAGAATATGGAACGAGGCAGTTAATGCCCATCACTTTATATCACGTCCCGTCTCGAGTCTCGGAGTAAATCAATCAAAAGCTTCTTTCATCCGAACCGTCGATTTCAAACAAGAAAGATCTAGACCGTCGAATTAAACGAATAATATCTTTAATCAGATATCCTGTAATCATGATCTCAACAGTAAAATCTAGGTCGGCGACTTAGGTTAAGCTTCCGAGTAAGAGAGATCTTGTCTCAAAAGCTTGGGGGCAACTGTTGGGCCCAAATATAGCCCATTAGCTAACGACGGAGCCTGAACGAGTTTTGGGTTAAAGCCCATTGCGAATCAGCAACTTTAGCTGGAGCTCAGCATGGAGCCGAGGATAGGAAGCTGATCATAGTTTCTAGAGGCTACTTCGAAGCGGAGGCTAACACCATAAGTAGAAAGAGCGCAGGACCCGGTCAAACAGGAAGCTGTTGCGAGTTCCTCAACAGAAGGAGAAGATCTCGGAGATTAGTTACACGTGATCAGAGGAAGGTTGAAAGCTATAAAAGAGGACCTCGAAGATCACAAGAGGGGGATCTTTTCCATTTTAGACATCGAGTAGATTATTCATTCATTCATCATAAACACAAGTTTCTCATATATTTCCCCTTGTAATCATCAAAAATATCTCTTGTAACGTTTTCTTATCAAAGTCATCAATAAAAAGCACTTATTCATCTTTAAAGCTCTCTACGGGATTCAGCCCACGCATTTCCTTGTACCTCCTTTTTGACCTAACCTAGAATCTGAGGGTGAAACCTTGTCTCTCACAATTGGCGCCGTCTGTGGGGACAATTAATCGAATCCCTTTCTCCAAAGCTTAAAGATGAATCCATTCGATGGAACCAATCCATCTAACCTCGATCAATCGAACCTGAGCAATAGCTCACCGAATCGCACTACTTCGGGGGCAAATAACCCGAGAACCCTCGGGGGCAAATCAACTTGTTGTGCCGGGAGTCTCTTAATATATTTAAAGAAAATACTCGTGCCGTCTTTAAACGGATAATCAAGCTCAACGGCTATCAAATCTCTAGCAGCTCCTTCGCGTACGTTACAGATGAGGGAGTCCAAGTCTAATGCGTAGAGGTTATGTGAAGACACGATGAGCTTCCGGGAGGAATCGTTTCGAACGGTTAGATCTAGGTGGCGCTTTGCGAACCGTTGATCGGATGATAGAGAGCGAAACAGCTTTGACACGCACTTGAATCTCCCGATTGATTTCGCTGGAAGTCGGATGAGAATTTCTCCGATCATCTCTGGAGGAAGTTCGCTAGATTCCGATGAGGCTTCCTTCTTGCCATCTTCTCTCCGCCGGTGCTTCTTCGAGGCTTCCTCCTTGGTCTCTTCTCCCCGTCTTTGCTTCTTCGTAGCCTCCATGAGTTCGTCGCGGGAGACTTTTTTGAAACTTTTTTAAAGCTTAGGTGGACGGACTCTCCAATATATATACTGATTTTTTTATAAAGTTTCTTTATGTTTTATATAAATTTGCTACAGGTATTTATAGACTTTTTTAGTTTCCTTTTTATATCCTTCCAAATCATATATATATAACAAAACTAGGTGTTTTGTCCGCACATACGGACCTAATGATTTTATAATTATTTATTAATAAATTCATTACTAATTAAAAGAATAATGATAAATTATTATTTATGTTTTCATTTGAAAACATTTTTGTATTATGATTTTTATAAATTTTTATATATATACTATATTCATCATGAATAAATAAATTCTGGAAATTACTTAATAATATCTTCTCAATCATAAAAAAATAAATATTTTACTTAACTAATATTTAGTTATGTGTTTTCTGTTCTTTTATTTTTACTTTTTTATTAAAAGGTATTTTTTGATAACAGCACAATATATATATATATATATAATTTATATTTTTATGTTAATTTTTTTTAAATATTTTAGTTTTAAAAAAAAATAATTAAAAAGTATTTTCAGATAACAACACAATATATAAGAATTATTTTTTTTTTCATTTTAAAAAATATTCTGGATAACTCTTATTTTAATAATTTAATCAATTATCTTATCAAAATAGTTTAATTTCGTTTTTAATTTTCTGATTAATTAATTTATATATTTTTATTCATTAAAGATAGTATCGATATTAACTGCTCTAACTTTTAACGTGAGAGTTCCGTTGCGAAAAATCACTTCGCAAATAATAGTATAGATGGAAATAGTTATATAATAAAAAGGAAAATTATACTTACAAAAAGAAAAGACAAATATGATTTCATGAAAAGGAAAGTTCACAAAAACATATTTTACTCAAAGATTTACATAATTTTGTCTGACGAAGGTGATAAAGGTGTGATCTCTTTTATTAAGAGAATTGTCCATATAATATTTTATCATGTTTTATATACATTGCTCTAGATTTTAGTGGATTTGTATTATTTTTCTTTCTTTATTAAAATGACACATATATATTATACTAATAAATAAATTAAATATATGATTTGTAGTTTTAACTTATTATATTCTATGAATTCTTAAGTTATTTTAGTTTAGCTAATCATAAATATATAATTAACTAAAAATATAAGTACATATTAAATATAAATATGTTAAATTAGATTCTTAGAATATAATTTGGATTTGTTAAACTATTTATTTGATTTTTATTACTGTATACATGATTTTGAAAAAAAAAAATTTTATAAATATAAAATTTAAAATTCATTATTTTAATAATAATATTTTTTTAATTAAAGAACCAACTGTAACTAAGTTTTCAGGATAATAAATGTACAAATTCTCAAATTTATTGCTTAAAATTTTCAATTCAGTAACAATAAATGGTAAAAATCTCAAACTATTAATAATAAGTTTTATTATAATTTTACCAATTCATGAACCAATAAGAATGAATATCAACATTTTAAAGCTCTTAAACATTCATGAACAAAATCTTGAAAACTCTTAGTATGTATGTAAAAATCAAATTTTGTTAGTTGGTATATTAAATTTGAATATATTGTGTGTTGATGTATGCTTTAGCATATGGTCAGAATCTATGTATTGATCAGGATCACGGTTTTCTGTTGTATGGATTGGCAGATTTTTTCGAGGTATGAGCAAGAAGTTGAGCAGCTTCGTAAAGAGGAGAGAAAAGAGAGTTTCAACTCTGAATATGCGCATTGTCATTGGCTTTTAGTATTCGCTCTGATTCTCTAGCTTATAAGCATGTGTTGCCTGCCTCATTGGCTTTAGTCCGTATGACGGTATGAGTAACAGTCCTATTGAACGCATTCATGTCTCAAAAGCTCTTGGATCAATTCTCCATGTGATTCACTTAATAAATTATAGCAGTAAACGAGCCTCCGTCCTTGACCTGAGTCACCACAAAAGGTGGTTGTGGCAGATCAGGATCGGTGGGTTTACCAACAACTGTCTCCATGAGTTATGAGTTTTCGAAAGGTTCAGACATTTTAGAGGGGATGTAATGTCTCTATGGAAATGGTAGAAACATGTAATACATCACCATTGAGTTCTTTTCAGTTCTCATTAAATGTTTCATTAATACAACATAGAGAATATAACGGCTTTTATTTTGATTTTGGTTGTACATAAGGTTGTGCATTATGTATAATAACATGATGAAGAGCCAACCAAAGTGTTCTCTTCAGTTCTCAACACCATACGAGTTTGGCGATAAGAGGCTCTCTACGTACGTACTGGCGTCGAAGCTGTTACTAAGCTCCACCCCGCGAATCCCCAAATTCAATGACGCGTTGGTCTCAAAGTTGTACAGGACCATGTTTCCATCAATTGTCAGAAGAAACTCCTCATTGTTGTTAGTGGAACACAATGGTTTCATTGCCGTGTAGAGCAAGCTGATCCGGATCTTGCTCCACGAACTCGCTACACCGTACTCATTCATCACCCATATATCATGGTGCAAAGTGTAGCAACTATTCACTACACAGACGTTTCAAACCAGGAGGAGAATGCTCAGCTTCTGTAGAGATAATGATATGTATTTTAGAGATAATGATAGAGTAAATACGTAGTCCTCTTGTGATAAGGACAAACATCTTGTATATATACTTTGTTACTTTGATCAATACAAACAACACTTTACGATCTATTTTATGGTATCAGAGCAAGTCAATCCTCTGACCTAATTTTTCATTGCTTCCGCATTAAATTTCTTCTTCTACAAGCTTGTGATCTTTATCTTTGATCATGGCTTCTACTAACTCCTCTACGTCTGACGCTCTTTCGTCTAGTATTTCTCCTACTAATACCTCTACGGTCATGAATTCTCCGTACTATTTACATCCTTCCGACAATCCTGGTGCGCTTATCACACCGGTGGTACTTCAAGGTGCTAACTACTCAGAGTGGGCAACTGAGTTTTGGAACTCTCTCCAAGCAAAACAAAAAATAGGGTATATTGATGGTACTATACAGAAACCAACATCAAACCCTGATCTTGCTCGATGGACTTCCGTCAACTCCATGGTCGTCGGATGGATACGTACCTCCATTGATCCGCAGGTTCGCTCTACTGTGTCTCACGTCGCCGATGCGGCGAAGCTTTGGGAATCTCTGAAAAGTCGCTTCTCCGTCAAGAACAGCGTTCGGAAACATCTTCTAGAGGATGAGATAACAAACTGCAGACAGAATGGTCAGCCTGTTCTTGAATACTACGGTCGCTTATCCAAACTCTGGGAAGAGTTAAACAGTTTCAAGACAGTGTCTTCATGTACTTGTGCAGCTGCATCTGAGCTTGACAAGGAACGAGAAGATGCTAAGGTTCACAAGTTCCTTTTTGGTCTTGATGAATCGCGTTTTAGTACCGTTCGTGCTCAGATTATAGATGACGATCCACTACCTGATCTCAACACCGTCTATTCTCGTGTTATTCGTGCTGAACAACACTTGAATACTATGCGTTCTACTGAACTCAAACAGGATGCCATTGGTTTCTCAGTTAAAACAGAGATTCCACAACCTGTTACTTCTATGGCTGCTGCTACTGTGTCTTCTCGCAACAGGGATGTTAATCGCTCCTGCACTCACTGCAAACGCAAGGGACACGAAGCAGCAGAATGCTTCTTGCTACACGGCTACCCTGACTGGTTTCTTGAGCAACAACAACAACGTCAATCTCAAGGCCGAGGACGAGGTGGTCGAACTGTTACTTCGGGTGGTCGCGGTCGCGGACGTGTTAACTCTGCTTCTGCAACTACCAACAATACTTCTACCTCTACTCAAGATCAAATTGCGACTTTGATCAGCCTACTTCAGTCTCAAAACAATCAGTTGTCTACAGATCGGTTGTCTGGTAAGACAAATCTTACAGATGTTATTTTAGATACTGGAGCCTCTCACCATATGACTGGTGATTTGTCTCTTCTTCATGATTGCATCGACATTGTTCCATCGGCTGTTACGTTTCCTGATGGCACATCTTCTCGAGCTACTAAAATCGGCAAATTACGTTTGAACAAAGATTACTTCTTGATCAATGTTCTATATGTGCCGAATTTTACCTGCACTTTGATATCAGTCTCGAAGCTTCTCAAACAGACTAGATGCATTGCCATATTTACTGATGCACTGTGTGTTTTGCAGGACCGTTTTACGAGGACCCTGATTGGAGCAGGTGAAGAGAGAGAGGGGGTTTACTACTTCAAAGGGGTCACAGTCGCCAGAGTTCATCATACTGGAAAAGAAAAGTTATCTCCTACAGTCTTATGGCACCGACGACTTGGACATCCTTCCTACAAGATGCTTTCTTCATTACCCATGTTTTCTGATTTACGTGTTGATCTAGATACTCCTGCGTGTGAAATTTGTTTTAAAGCCAAACAAACACGTTCTGTTTTTCGAGATAGTTTTAATAAAGCTTCGGCACCTTTTGAGTTAATTCACTGTGATGTTTGGGGCCCTTACCGTACTCTTTCTTCCTGTGGCGCTGCTTATTTTTTAACAGTGGTTGATGATTACTCCAGAGCAGTCTGGACCTACCTTATGCTCGAAAAATCTGAAGTTAAATCTCTGCTACAAAACTTCTGTACAATGAGTGAAAAACAGTTTGGCAAACCAGTTAAATGCATTCGCTCTGATAATGGTACAGAGTTCATGGTGTTAACCTCCTATTTTCGGCAACATGGAATACAACACCAAACCTCTTGCGTTGATACACCCCAACAGAACGGCCGTGTAGAACGTAAGCATCGTCACATATTAAACGTTGCTCGATCTCTGCTTTTCCAAGCCAAGCTACCAGTTTCCTTTTGGGGTGAGAGTATTCTCACTGCATCTCACCTAATCAATCGCACGCCCACACCACTTTTGCAAGGCAAAACTCCTTACGAGCTTCTTCATGGAGTTGCGCCTTCGTTTGATACTCTACACACCTTCGGTTGTTTATGCTATGCTCATCGCCGACCACGAAACAGAGATAAGTTTGGAGATCGCAGCAGCAAATGTCTATTTGTAGGATACCCCTACGGAAAGAAAGCTTGGAAGTTGTTTGATATAGACAAGAACGAGTTCTTTAGTGGTCGTGACGTTGTATTTCTTGAAGATCAATTCCCTGGAGTTCAAGATACTGCATATGTCACACCTCCGATTTACCAGCAACCTGACGTTGCCATTGATGACTGGATGTTACCAGTTTCGTCTTCACCTTTGGTGCCTCCTCCGCCCCTTACCACTTCTACTCCTACTGATACACAACCTTTATCTCCTACCACATCATCTCCGCTTACTAACCCTACTGCTACTACTACCCCTACCTTACCAACACCTGCCTCGCCCACTCCACCAGCTGTCGAGCAGTCGGACTGTCTTTCTCCTGGTCTCCCACAACTCCTTGGTCGTGGTCATCGATCGCACAAACCCTCTGTGCTTCTCAAGGACTATGTCGTCAACGCTTCACAGCTTCAAGACTCCCCCTCTCTCGCTTCATCTTCCCCTGCTTCGGGTTTCTCTATTACGGTCTCAGGTACAACCCCTTACCCTATCTCTGCTTATCTATCACGAGCAAACTTTTCCGCAGGACACAAGGCGTTTGTTTCAGCCCTAACTTCAAATGTCGAACCTCGCAACTATAAAGAAGCTTGTCTCGATGATGAATGGAATGATTCCATGACTGATGAGTATACATCTCTTGAAGAGCAACACACGTGGGTTGTTACTTCTCTTCCTCCGGGAAAGCAAGCGATTGCTAGTCAATGGATATATAAGAATAAGTATCTTCCGAACGGCAAGATCTTTCGTCGCAAGTCTCGAGTGGTCGCTTGTGGTAATCGTCAACGAGAAGGCCTCGACTACACTGACACTTTTGCACCTGTTGCAAAGCCAACTACAGTTTGTCTCTTGCTTCAGATAGCTGCTGCCAAGAAGTGGGAAATCCATCAAATGGATGTCCACAATGCATTCCTGCATGGCGATCTGCAAGAGGAGGTCTATATGAAATTTCCACCTGGTTTTGAACATCCAGATCCTACCAAAGTATGTCGCCTACGCAAGTCTATTTACGGTCTAAAGCAGTCTCCACGCTGCTGGTTTTCTAAGCTCCGTACAGCCTTGAAAAATTACGGCTTCAAGCAAAGCCGAGCTGACTACTCACACTTCTCACTACTTAAGGGTAACATCTCGTTACACATTTTGATATATGTGGATGATTTTATTGTAGCTGGCAACGACATCTCCACTATTCAGAGGTTCAAGAACTATCTAAGCAAGTGCTTTCACATGAAGGATATGGGAAAACTCAAGTACTTTCTTGGCATCGAAGTTGCTCGCAACGATGAAGGTATTTTTCTGTCCCAGCGAAAGTACGCACTCGACATCATCTCCGACACTGGTCTCCTGGGTTCTAAACCTTGTTCCACACCAATGGAACTTAATCATAAACTGGCTCTGGCCGTAAGTCCCAACTTTGAAGATCCAGAAGCTTATCGACGTTTGATAGGACGTCTTATATATCTTACTTTTACGCGCCCAGAGATCTGTTATGCCGTCCACATACTAGCACAGTTCATGCAGTCTCCGCTACAGATTCATTGGGATGCGGCCTTGCGTACGGTTCGCTACCTCAAAGGCTCTCCTGATCATGGCATACTACTTCGCGCTGACTCTGATCTCTCCGTTCGAGCCTATTGTGACTCAGACTGGAATACTTGTCCATTGACGCGACGATCACTCAGTGCGTACATTGTTCTTCTTGGTTCTTCTCCTATCTCGTGAAAGACAAAGAAGCAAAAGATGGTTTCATTGTCCTCCGCTGAGGCCGAATATCGGTCCATGGCAGCTGCTCTAAAAGAGCTGAAATGGATCAAGCAGCTACTACGTGCGTTTGACATATCACATGACCATCCTATGCAACTTTACTGTGATAGCAAAGCAGCCATATACATTGCCGCTAACCCGGTCTTCCATGAACGCACAAAACATATTGAGTCCGACTGCCACTTTGTTCGTGATGCTTTGGAAGACAAGCTGATTACTACAGAGCATATTAAAACAACCGAGCAACCTGCCGATCTTCTCACCAAAGCCTTACCAAGTACTACATTTTCATATCTACTGTCCAAGCTGGAGATTCAAAATCTTTCACCTCCAACTTGAGGGAGGGTGTAGAGATAATGATATGTATTTTAGAGATAATGATAGAGTAAATACGTAGTCCTCTTGTGATAAGGACAAACATCTTGTATATATACTTTGTTACTTTGATCAATACAAACAACACTTTACGATCTATTTTAGCTTCTTCAGGCAACGGCATCTCTCGAAACTCCTCGGATATAATATAAAATGCTAACACCACTCTCCGGTAGTGATCAAGCCTAAACCCCCAGTGGCACGCACCGTTGAGATTCACACCGGAGTTGTTGAACACATTCCAGTATCGATACTTAAAATCACGGATCCGTCTCCACGAGTTTGCCTTCAATGAGTAGACGCTAGCGTTGAGAACATCGTCACCACCACGAACAAGCTCCACTACTTTGTAATCATCGGTCAGATGATCAAAGCCAAATCCACAAATACGGAACTCGTCTTCATATCTATGAGGTATACTCACAGGCAATCTCTTGGATTCTCGGGTGGTTGGATTATAAAAGAACATAGCGCCTTCGCCTTCACCTGGAGAGATACAGACTACTCGGAGCTTCAGGGAAGCAACTTCGAAGTATATAGAGTTTGGAACATCCTCTCTGGAGAAGTATAAGCTTGCGTATGAGATTTTGCGTGAAGGTGGGAAGAAACTGTGTTGGCAAAGATAAAAACAAAACCAAGTAAAGGTCATTGTACTGAGTTTAGTGTTAGTTACCTCATTGGCTATGGAGATAGTAGAAACAAATGATGTAATGAAATGTGCACAAAAAAAAAAAATGATGTAATGAAATGTGCACAAAAAAAAAAAAAATGATGTAATGAAATATTATCATTGCTAAGTTATTTTCAGTTGTCACCAATCATTTCAACTTCAAGACACAAATGTTTTAAGCACAAACATTGCTCTCTTCTTTGAATATTGTTTTCTCTATGAATACTAACAGGCTAACATAGATATTCAAGTTTTCTTTTTTTTTGAATGTTAATTGTACATTTATGTTACATAACATAGCTTGAATCGTGAAAACCATACGAGTTTGGAGATACAAGGCTCTCTACGTACGTATTGGTCTCGAACCTTTTACTAAGTTCTACCCCGCGGATCCCTAGTTTCCTCCATTCATTGGTCTCAAAATTGCAGAAGAACCTCCACACTCTTGTTAGCGTAATAACACAACGGCTTGATCGACCTGTAGGGCAAGCTGATCTGGATCCTGCTCCACGAACTCGCTACACCGTACTCATTCATCACCCAAATATTCTCATTCATCACCCAAATATCATTGTGCACATCGAGGCAACGATTCACCACACAGAGACGCCCGTTGAGATTCTCCGCCACCAACTCTTCCATACCATGAGGACGATCCTCAGCGTCCTCAGGCAATGGCATCTCTCGAAACTCCTCAGTTTTGAAATCAAATGCTGACACCACTCTCCGGTAGTGATCACCACCTTCATCATTAACCGCAAACACCCAGTGGCACGCACCGTTGACATTCACACCGAAGCTGAACCCGTCCCTGTGTTGATACCTCAAATCACGGATCCGTCTCCACGAGTTTGCCTTCAATGAGTAGACACTAGCGCTGAGAAGATCGTCACCGCCACCAGGTGCAACGAGCTTCACTACTTTGTAATCGTTGGTCAGATCATCAAAGCCAAATCCATAAGTTTCGAACGCTTCTAGAGAAGCATACTCTTCATATCTAGGAGGTCTAGTCACAGGCAATCTCTTGGATTCTCCAGTGGTTGGATTATACAAGAACATAGCGCCTTTGCCTTCGCATACAGACTAAACCGTTGCATGATCCGACGTCCTCAACCAATTTCGATTTTGAAATCCGCTCAAGCAACGCGGGGCCACGATCAACTTGTTGTGCCGGGAGTCTCTTAATATATTTAACGTAAATATTCGGGGCGTCTTTAAACGGATAATCGAGCTCAACAGCTATCAAATCTTTGGTTCCATCACCGATGAGGGAATCCAAGTCTAATGCGTAGAGGTTATGTGAAGACACGAGGAGTTTCCAGGCGGAACCGTTTCGGACGGTTAGATCTAGGTGGCGCTTTGCGAACCGTTGATCGGATGATAGAGAGCGAAACAGCTTTGACACGCACCTGAATCTCCCGATTGATTTCACTGGAAGCCGGATAAGGATTTCTCCGATCATCTCTGGAGGAAGTTCGTTAGATTCTTCCGATGAGGCTTCCTTTTTGGTCTCTTCTCTCCGCCTTTGCTTCTTCGTCGCCTCCATGAGTGCGTGCGTCGCGGGAGGAGAGTTTCTTTCTCTTTGTGTGGAGTTTGAAACTTTTTTAAAGCTTAGGTGGACGGACTCTCCAATATATATATACTGATTTTTTTTAATAAACTTTTATTATGTTTTATATAAATTTGCTACCGGTATTTATAGACTTTTTTATTTATTAAAAATAAAATGATAATCTCTACTATATAAAAGTAAGTAATTTTGAAACTTCTAGGAGGTATCACATAGACAAAAATATTATCCACCAATCATTTAGCCATATCATCACATGGGTTCAAGTTTTTGGGCTTCAAAAAAACCAAGAAACCAGTCTTTTGGGCTGTCGAAATTTAACCTTTATGTCGCTTATGGCTTCTTCTTCGTAGACGTGTAATCTCTTGGCCTCCTTCAACTCCACCATCAAAACATAACGTCAAGCTTTGATATTTTTGTCTAGCCGCCTCTCCCACTTTTGGGTTCCTTTGTTCTACAATCCTCTAAAACACCTTTATGACTACTAACTCTTCAGATTACCCACTCTCTCTAGATAAGCTCCAATCGCATCTTCACAAGAAGAAAAACTTAATAGAGATAATTGATAGAGTGATCTGCTTTTGAGTTCGACCAACGAATTAAAGTAATTTTAAATCTCAATTTTGCTTCTCAATCATTCAAAAAAGCTAGGAGGTCCGTCAGTCTCTCTGACTAGGAGAAGTTTCACGCTGAGAAGTCTTTTGGTTAAACATGCCGGCTCCCTCGCAGAGGTATCATATCATTGAACAATCTATAGTTGATTAGGACATGATTCTCTGCTTATGTAGTTCCTTTTTTTTGTATTTGAACACATGAACATGCATGCTTATGTAGTTCCTTAGAGCATGTGCAACGGTGGATTTTAATCAATCCTTAAGTCTAAATCCTTAACTATTACACATATAATAATAATATTTAAGTCAAATAATCTAAGGATCAATCCTTTTGCTAAGGATTTTAATGTGTCGATCCTTGTTGACGTGGCAAATGCAATTGATACGGGTTATGCAACTTTTCGAGTGGAAACTAAAAAAAAAAAGTTGTCTCCGAGAGAAGGGATTGTGCTCTCCTCTGAGTCCATCGGAGATGTAGCCGGTGGTGATGGAGACGGTTACGGCTGTGGCGAGTGTTGGGAAATCCGGTGGAGCGTGTGGATTTGTCTGGGAGGAAGCTGAGGTTGATCACTGAAGCGTTTGGGAGGATTCAAGGGTTGCTTGTTCTTGATCTCTCCAACAATCAGCTCCAGGTTACTTTCTTGTTCCTTTTGTAATCATAGTCTGGTACAATCATAAGGACGGCGAGATACTTTGATTCGCGAGTTGGTGTTGAACCCTTCTGTGATTTTGCAGTCGAATCGATCAGTTTTCGGTGAGCGATTCGGTTCGTCTTCGTCCTTGTAGTCAAGATCTAAGTGGAGAGAGTGTGATAACTGTAGATAGCTGTCGGAGTAGATGGCGAACCGATGGTGTTACCGTCCTCTGTATGGCCGATGAAACCGCCAGAAGTAAAACAATCTTCTCTTGCCATTTTTCAATTTTTTATTGATTTTGAATCTCAATTCTGTGGATCTTGAAGCTAAATCTAAATTACTAGGCTAGATTGCTTGCAGGGAGGATGGAATCTTTGTTTTATGTGTGTGTTTTTAATAAGAACTTTTAACTGTGAAGGAAGTTTAAGTTGTTGTCTATATATATGGTGGTGACAGGGAGTATTCCGTTTGTGTTTCTGGAAGAGATCCATCAGAGGTTTGTGAGAACATACGGCCGTGCGTAGGTTTGCGCATATAGTTACTTTCTTGTTCCTGTTTTTTCTGGATGTAAAAAAATTGCAACTTTGGTTTAAAATCATATAGGTTTGGTAATCTTTAGTGTAGCGTAAAGGTAAATTTATTGGGAGACTGATGAGCATTCCTTTTAGTAAAAAATATAGCGACTGATCACATGATTATTAGTACTTGCATTTGATTCTGACCTTACTCTGTTGAAGAATCTCCAAAAGCTCAGTGATAGATACAAGTGTTAATGTTTTGGTTGTGTGATTGTTGTGTGTGTATTTTTGGGCAGATTACAAAGTTCCAAAAGACCATTGGTCTGTGAGCTTCAAGCAAGTGCATGCCGAGAATAAGATGAGAAGGAAAACACAATTGGAAACCTTTTTTTTCTAAGGATTCTTAAATGGAGTACACCATTGGACTAACTTTTTGGATTATGATCCTTAACTCTTTAAAAAGCACAAAAAATATTAAAATAAAGCTTAAGGATTCCAATAGTAGTTTCACCCTTGAAGATGCTCTTAGTATTTGTATTACCATTGTTTTTCACCATCCATAAGCAGACCAGATATCCCAAGTATCTAACTTTATGCACAGCTCAGTTTTGTCATGTACGAGCTCATAGGGTTTAATTAGTTTGACAAATTCTATTAATGGTCACTGTTACATTTAGACGGAGTGAAGAGCTTGCATTCATGAAACTCTTCAGCAGATGATGAAAACAGAGACACCGTTGAACCCAAACACACAGACACATGTGGCTGATTTTGTCACTGTATACGATTGCTATATCATTTTTTCAAATCTCCAATAGGGTTGTTCCGACTTCTGATTGTATTTTTTGTCTCATATATGTGTGTAATGCAGTAAAATAAACATAATAACAAAAACTGATCAGTCACACATAGATGGTAGAGATTACAATATTAAGTTCCATTACCGACATATCACTGATTACATCATCATATCTTATACGAGAACTACTATAATTTTTAATCCAGGTTTTAGTGAACCAGGTGACAGCCTTTATGAACTTCCTAATATAAATTACGTGAAAGAGTAAACTTAATCATAGATTTGTTGAAAATTAAAACATAATATAAACTAAAATAGAACAAATTATTAAAGTCAGTTATATCAAATCTCTTGGAAAATCAACATAAAAGTTCTAACTAACAAAAACACAAAACAACATAGATATTAAGGAAAACGAGACCTTAAGAAGTCATGTTTGTTAAAACAAAAGGGGGAAAGGGAAAATGATATTTTTTTCTCCCTCCAGCCTCTGTTAAATATGTACGAAATGAAAAAGTGGAGAGTTTTGTGCTTGAAAATACCATCCAGATGTGGGAAGAAATGCATACATGGTAAGATGGAGAAATTAGTATGAGATATATACATTGAATTAAGTTTGACACCAAAATGTTTGTTGCTCCTTCCTCTTATGAGTTGTGACTATTCAATTTATTTATAAAGGCTGAACTATTGTGCTTAGAAAACGACTCTATGTAACCTGGAATGTTTCATATGATTTTTCTGTTTATTTTGCTTTATATTCATATAAACATTTCAAAAGATTTTCCAGAGTATCACGATTCCTAAATGCCGCCCAGATATATCCTTTTTACCAAAGAATGACACCAGACTTGAATATAACGATCCAAGAGAGAGTATCTCAATTTCCTGAATTGGACACATTGTTTGTTAAGAAACACACGCCCAACAACACTAATGACAATTTCAGAAGATGACACAATATAGTCATTGTTAATCCAAAAGTTTCTTTCATATTTTTTCAGTAATATGAAGTTGATCTTTTACATGTATAGGATACACCAGTGAAACTAAAATAGTATGAGCTTTTTAAATGCATTGAACTCTTAAATATGATTTTTAATATTAAATTTTAAAATTTTTAAAATATGCCTTAATATAGTTTTTAAACACATTTAAAATAGATTTCTCAAAAACAAAAAAAACAATAAATTAAAAGATAAATACGTTGAGAAACGCATCAAATCTCTATAATATTAGTAGAAACGCATCAAATCTCTATAATATTATTTGAGAAGTCAGTTTCCTATGTGTCGCACTCACGTTAACTCTGACGATGGCTGATTACGATGATACCCTTAATGAATTTAAAATATTCTATTTAAAAAATATTATTTAATTTCTTATTTAGTTTCCCTTTTACAATTTTCCAAATAACATATATATAATATTATTTGAGAAGTCAGTTTCCTATGTGTCGCACTCACGTTAACTCTGACGACGGCTGATTACGATGATACCCTTAATGAATTTAAAATATTCTATTTAAAAAATATTATTTAATTTCTTAGTTAGTTTCCCTTTTACAATTTTCCAAATAACATATATATAATAAAAAAAGGGAAATTTATAAATTTAAAAACGTAAATATATATATGTAAATACATTATAATATGATTTCATTGAAAAAAGGAAATTTCATAAAATATAAATATTCCATTTAAAAATATTTTTATATAACATATAATATACTTTGAAAAAATAAGTTATTTTTTATATCTATAGTTTCTTATATGAAAATATAAATTTGTATATAATGTGATTTAATAAAACAAAATTCACACATATAATCTTGATATTACAAAAAGAAATATTATTTATTTTAAAATAATAATTATAAACAATAAAAAATCTATATTTTTAAGGTAATAGAGTTTTAAAAAAATTATCTATTTTATTAGATTATTACATAAAATAATTAAGAAACATAACTGATATATGTTTAACTGACTAAAAATAGTTTATAATTAGTTTTATTGGAATGTTTAATTTATTTTTTATCTATTTAGTTGACTATAATATCTTTTAAACAGAAAAAAAAATATTATAAATTATCTTTTACTTATAATATGATTTATAAAATGAAATCACAAAAAAAATAATCTGCTTATTTTTAAAAGATATTTTCAAAAATATTTAATTAAACATCTCTTAACTACAATAAGGATATATATTTTATAATAATAATTTGTTTATAATTGTGAATCATAGGATGACTCAAAATATATTCAAAATTAAAAATAAAATGTTAACCAACTTTAAAATTTAGTTCTTATATATATATATATATATATATATATATTATATAATTCATAGAAATCAATGAAATTCAATATATTCAAATGATAACTAAATCGATAGTAAATTCAACAAAAAAATATATCTAAAATCATATGTCTAATTAAATTAATATAATATTATTATACATACAAACTATAAATTAATTTAAAATGAAAATAAATATTTGTCAGTTATTATAGTATATTTATTTATAAATATTTATATCCGTGCATGACCACAGAAAAATCACCTAGTAGAATAGTATTGGATGAGATTTATATATATATATATATATATATATATATATATATATACATATATATATATATATATATATATGTATACATATATAAGAAAATGAAAATAGTTATATAATAAAAACAAAAATTATACTTACAAAAAGAAAAGACAAAATATAATATGATTTCATGAAAAGGAAAGTTCACAAAAGCATATTTTACTCAAATATTTAAATAAGAGTTATTCTTGGGTTCACTCCATATGGTGAACCTTTAGATTCACCAACCAATAGAAAATTGTTATTTTAGATCCAGTATTTTTTAATTAAGGAAACCAAATAACTTACCAAATTATATTACTTTTTCAAAATAAATAAAAATAATATATTAAAAACGAAATTAAAACGTTAACATATTAAAACGAATTTAAAAAATAATATTTTAATATTATCAACAAAACACTAAACCCTAAACTCTTATCCTAAACCCTAAACCCTTGGGTAAACCTAAATCCTTGGAAAAACACTAAACATTTAGATAAATTATAAACTATAAATCTTAAACACTAAACACTAAATTTTAAAAACAAATATTATTTTTTTTTAAAATAATTTTTATTTTAGAACTGTTTATTATTTATTTAATCTTTTTTATTTTAAAAATATAATATAATTTGGTAAGCTATTTTATTTCTTTAATTAAAAGATACTGGATCTAAAATAACAACTTTCTATTGGTTGGTGAACCTAAAGATTCACCCTAGGGGTGAACCCAAAAAAAAGTCTTTACTTAATTTTGTCTGGCGAAGGTGATAAAGATGTGATCATCTCTATTAACCGTTTTAAAGAGACGCAGTGTCCTAAGGCTACTAGTTGAGTCCAGTGGCCGATATACAGTCATAAAGGATGGGGCATCTGCCCCATATGAATTTTATTAAATATGGATTTTCTTTACTATTTATAGCAGATTTTGGAAATTTTGAGTAAGCTTGCTCCCATCAAATCTTAATATAGGGTTGATTGTTCTTCTTCTTTGACATTTGAAATTTTTCCCCCCACAACAAAATATTCTAGATCCGCCATTGGTTGAGCCTCACGCAGGGCTGGAGTTTATCTCAGCTAACGACGCATATCAGTTTTACCAAACATATGCAGAAGCTGTAGGTTTCACAGTTCGGATAGGGCAGCTGTTCCGTTCAAAAGTCGATGGTTCCATCACGTCGAGAAGATTCGTCTGTTCGAAAGAAGGGTTTCAGCATCCTTCGAGGATAGGATGCAGAGCTTACAAGAAGATCAAGAGGATCGTTGATCGTCTTAGCAAAGATCATAACCATAACCTTTAACCTGGAAAGAAAAACTCTGGTTTGAAAAGATGAAAGAGGAGGATGTGTTGGATCATCATATCAAACAAAATGAATGACTAGAAAATGAATGTATATGAAAAAAATTGGAGAAATAAAAAGAAATGATTATTCTTTCTCAAATTCTCAAGGAATGATTTTATTCTTTATTCCTAAAAAAAAAGAAATGAGAAAAAATGAGAGGGAAAAATATTCTTTGTAAATGGTAATTTTTATAGGAATAATAAGGAAATGAATGTTGGTCATCATTCCCGGATCACCATTCAAAGCCCTGCTAGACCATTTCCAGTCAAAACATCACAAAACAAATTTGCACGTCGATCTTCTAAGGCCTTAAGCTCATGTTCCTTGTAAGGCCAGTCATTGGGGATACCTGGATCCTTCTCTGCTCTCGGCTTACGGTTAAACCCGAGCTTATTAGCCTCCTTCGCCTACTTCTTGTGGTGCTCCTTGACCTTTCTGAGAACCTTGTTACTCTCTTACGTCACCCTCTTACTCTTGCTCTCTGCAGAAAGACAATCACAAAAATCAAATAATTTAATAAAAAGACATTAGAAAATTCTAGATTCAGTTGAGGAATTTTTACTTACTTTTACCACATTTCACCATCTCGGAGAACAAAGCTTGAGAAGGTATAGAAAATAAGGGTTTATGGGGAAGGGAAGAAAGATATGGGCAGCGATTAGGGTTTGTTGATCACCAACCCGACCCGACTCTATTTGAGTCAACTAGGCCTAGCGGTCGATTCAAGATAAAATTCATACCAAATCAAATCTAAAATAAAATTTGGTTTGATATTCGGTTAGTTTAGTTTTTTTTTGAAAATTTTGTCAAAGATTTTGATTTTGGTTTGTTCTAATTTAGTTTTGATAAATTTTTGAAAAAGTTTAGTTTTTAGTTTGGTTCAGTAATCACAGTTAATTTTTTTAAAAGAAATATATGTATACAAATAATATTTAGATCATATCAAAATTCCAAACCGAATTAACTAAATTTTGAATCGAACTAAGTCACTAAGCGGTATTATCCAGATTTTTTTAAAAAATTGAGGCTTACAATTAACAAAAAAAAGATGGGGTGAGAGAGGCTCGAACTCTCGACCTTCAGATGACTCAGATAGCTATGAGACTGACGCGCTAGCCAACTGCGCCACCACCCCGATGTACAATAACCTTAAACTGAACTTAATAAACGTAAAACGTATGAACCTTTTACTTCTTCTACCAGTGATCCCGCTGGCTAGAAGCTGAAAGTTGCTCCTCATTCCCTGGTCACCATTCAAATCCCTGCTAGACCTCAAAACAAGCAGAAGATATGGGATTCTTCTAAGCCGTCGAGCTCGGCAGCAAAGGCACCTGCAGTATGAGCCTCTTCTGGGCGGATAGTAAGTCGAGATTCGCCTGCAGTCAGTTTGGCGACACTGTGGTTTACGACACTTCGTATAGACAAGGAGACTGCTCTGTTCTTTTTGCGATGTTTATCAGTTTTAATCACCATAGGCAGCCTGTGCTTCTAGGAGGTTGTTTAGTTGCTGGTCCAAAGAGGCTTTCTGCTGGGACTCACCATAGGGACTCATCATAGAATCTCGGATTGGCAGATTAGGTGTAAGGAGCGTGAGAATCATAACTCGTTTCCTAATGAGTTCAAGTACGAGTATGATAAGTGTTTGTACCAAACGCAGACGACGGTTGAGTTCGAGGCAACGTGGAGTGTTCTTGTCAACAAATACGGTCTTAGGGATAACATTTGACTCAGGGAAGTATATGAAAAGCGTGAGAACTGGGTGCCAGCGTATCTAAGATCCAGCTTCTTCGGTGGAGTCACTTTCGAACCGTTTTTTACAACACTTTCTTTGAGTTCTTTAACGTCTCTCGGTGAGTTTATCTCAGAGGAGCGTCGCGAAGAGGGGATAAAAGAGGATTTCAACTCTTAACAACTTGCAGCCGTTTCTACAGACGAAAGAGCCCATTGAAGAGCAGTGCAGACGGCTCTACACGCTCACCGTCTTCAGGATTTTCCAAAGGGAGCTCGCGCAGTCTTATAGTTACCTCGGTTTGAAGACCTACGAGGAAGGGGCAATCAGCATTCAGCAGGTTTCTGGTGGGGAAATGTGGGAACGAGAACGAGAAGCAGCATGCGGTGACTTTCAGCGCGTCCAATCTAAACGCGAGTTGCAGTTGTCAGATGTTTGAGTATGAAGGAGTGCTGTGTAGACATGTGTTGAAAGTGTTTAATCTATTAGATAGCTTCCGGCTCGGTGTATACTCCACCGTTGGACCAAGACGCAGAGTTTGGGTTTGTGAGGGTGGGATGTGGAATCAGGTGTGGCTTCTCGGGATTTGAAAGACTTGATGATATGGAGGTTGAGAAAAGCAGCCTCAAAGTATATAGAGTTTGGAACATCGTCTATGGAGAAGTATAAGCTTGCGTACGAGATTATGCATGAAGGTGGGAAGAAACTGTATTGGCAGAGATAAAACAAAGAGAATTTAGGGTGTATATACACCATTTCGACCATAATTTGGAAACTACCCGATCAATACTATATGGACTGTACATTTTTCTTTAATACCAAAATAACCCTATGGCTCTACATGCCTACATGATCTTAGGTTAGATTTTATGTCAGAGCTTAAACACACTAACACATTTTTCAATTTCTCTGATAATTAATAAATTCTCCATCTTCAGAACTAGAAAGAAGAGAAAGACACAAGATAAATTGAAAAGAAACTATTATTAGATCTAATTCAAAAAATTGAAGAGACTTGTTTGTACAGCCAAGATCCCTAACTGCTCCTAATTTGTAAGTAAAATCACTATCACTATGTCATTTTTTTTTTGTGATTTCTTCTCCTTTTGTTAAAAACTTATAAAAGTTTTGTCCTCTCCAAGTCCTAACTGTAAAACTACTGGTTTTATCTTTTTGGAGATGGAGAAGATACATTATCTTCAGACCTCAATGCATGTCTGAATGAAGAAGACATAGATCTGGTTTGTTTTGTTGGGAGGTTAGAGTCTAATATTTTTCATCGACGTTAATCTCTTGTTTACCAGTTAACATAATATTTACTCATCTATATATTATAGAATACTTTGTAACCCATAGTGATAGTGATAGTGATTTAGTTAGATGGTAACCCATACTGTATAGAATATATTATAGATAACTTAGCAGATAACTTTTTTATTACTCTCAAGCATCTGTTTATATGTATGTGATTAATTCAAGTTATATATACTTTTGTTATTTGACTAGGGAAAGCTATTCTATAATGATATCTTTTCAATTAGCTAGCAACTTATATTGTAACATTATTACTTTTCATTAGATTTTAACTTAGAAGTTTATAGTAGATCATCTATTGAGGACGATAGTGTTGTGGAGTATAGATAGTTAGATGGTAACTCATAGTGTATTCAATAATAATAGTTGTAGACGTTAACAATCTTGTTAGACGTTACGGCATATTGTAGCTGCAATACACTATATATATAAACCAAACTATTTAACTTGCTGCAATACTACTTCTATATAATAGGATTTTGTTTATATTGTTTGTTGTATCAATTATTAATAGCTATAGCCGATATCTACGTAGTTAAACGTTAACGTTAATTGTAGGAGTTACTAGTAGATATATGCTTTAAACTACAAGTTTTATTATTTGTTGTGTTTAATGTCGTAGGTGGAGATAATGTCTATTGCAAAAAAGAGCTGGAGACTTCAGACTAGCTAAAACAATTTTTGATCGTATGATTAGGTAGCAAACGTGTATGTGGACAACATGGTTTGGCTTTATCGGCAAAGGGCATGTTTTCAAGACGACTATGTTTCCCTAGATCGTAAAATTTGGACTTTTCAACGCTTGCACTTCATCGGATCCACTACCCGATCATCCTCTCTCCACACTGCTGCCTCCGATGCAGCCTTAGACTAAACTAGTAAAGTAGCTGGTAATATTGTATGAGACCACTGATACATTTGTTAACACTTGCAAAATAGAACACCGGTTCAACGGTAAATATTTTTTGACCTGTAAGTTAAATGTTAACATGATTTCATTATAGTTAAAATGTTACTACCATGATTTCATATATGTAAAAATGTTACTACCATAATTTCGTAACCGAATGTTAATAAATTAGATGCTAACTTGCAAATAGATCAACAATTCAACTATCTTATACACTAACTAATTTTGTTGACCCGAAGGTTATAAGTTAACATACTATGTTAGTGTCTGCATTTATATTTGATCTGAAAATTGTTCTATATTTACTGTCTCCATAGAGGACACCTGGTGTAGGAACTTCATCACATACTGCAAAAGTAGCTATTTTATCCTGGCTAACTAAGCTACAGCAGACCTAAAAAGATCATAGCTGGATACCATACCGTACTTGTAGATATACTAAGATTTTTTCTCTTATTTTCATCGCCAATATCTCTCCTAACGTGGCAGCTGAGAAGGGTATTTTAGGAAAACCATCCAAATGTGCTACAGTGTTTCAATGGTTTATCATGAAAATGGGTAAGTAGCTAATTTTGCTCCAGAAGTGGTATATCCACCAAATTGTCTCTAAAACAAAACCAAGTAAGGTCATTGTCGTGAGTTATGTGTTAGTTACCTCATAGGCTTTTAGGATTTCTATATGCTCTAACTCCTTATGAATCCATTTTTTTTTAAACAAGAAGTTTTGTTTGCTGTTCTGCGTAAGATGAAGATGAGCCATGTACATGAACATGGTGTAATGATAATTCTTTTGTTGACGAGTTCAGTTACCACAAAGGGTGGTTGTCTCTTCTCTGGTTGTTTTTTCTTTCTGTAGTCTCCATGAGTTAGAAGTTCTTGAAAGTTTCAGACCTTTTAGAGGGATGTACTGCCTCCTTAGAAATGGTAGAAAAGAAACAAAGGATGTAATGTATTACATAACATAGCTTGAATCGTGATGGAGCCACCTGTAGGCTATATTTAGTAAGTTACATCCAAAATGCTCTCTTTCAATTCTCAACACCGTACGAGTTTGGCGATACGAGGCTCTCTACGTACGTATTGGTCTCGAACCTTTTACTAAGTTCTACCCCGCGGATCCCTAGTTTCCTCCATTCATTGGTCTCAAAATTGTACAAGACCATGTCCTCATCAAGTTGCAGAAGAACCTCCACACTCTTGTTAGCGTAACAACACAACGGCTTCATCGACCTGTAGGACAAGCTGATCTGGATCCTGCTCCACGAACTCGCCACACCGTACTCATTCATCACCCAAATATTCTCATTCATCACCCAAATATCATTGTGCAGATCGAGGCAACGATTCACCAAACCGAGACGCCCGTTGAGATTTACCGCCACCAACTCTTCCGTACCATGAGGACGATCCTCAGCGTCCTCAGGCAATGGCATCTCTCGAAACTCCTCGGTTTTGATATCAAATGTTAACACCACTCTCCGGTAGTGATCACCTCCTTCGTCATTAACCGCAAACACCCAGTGGCACGCACCGTTGAGATTCACACCGAAGCTGAACCCGTCCTTGTGTTGATACCTCAAATCACGGATCCGTCTCCACGAGTTTGCCTTCAATGAGTAGACACTAGCGCTGAGAAGATCGTCACCACCAACTCCAACGAGCTTCACTACTTTGTAATCGTTGGTCAGATCATCAAAGCCAAATCCATAAGTTTCGAACGCTTCTAGAGAAGCATACTCTTCATATCTACGAGGTGTACTCACAGGCAATCTCTTGGATTCTCGGGTGGTTGGATTATACAAGAACATAGCGCCTTCGCCTTCACCTGGAAAGATACAGACTAAACCGTTGCATGATCCCACGACCTCAACCCAGTTTCTAGGATTCGATTTTAAAATCTGCTCAAGCAACGCGCTACCATGATCAACTTGTTGTTCCGGGGTGTCTTTAAACGGATAATCGAGCTCAAGGGCTTTCAAATCTTTGGTTCCATCACCGATGAGGGAATCCAAGTCTAATGCGTAGAGGTTATGTGAAGACACGAGGAGTTTCCAGGCGGAATCGTTTCGGACGGTTAGATCTAGGTGGCGCTTTGCGAACCGTTGATCGGATGATAGAGAGCGAAACAGCTTTGACACGCACCTGAATCTCCCGATTGATTTCGCTGGAAGCCGGATAAGGATTTCTCCGATCATCTCTGGAGGAAGTTCGTAAGGTTCCGATGAGGCTTCCTTCTTGCCATCTTCTCTTCTCCGCCTGTACTTCTTCGAGGCTTCCTCCTTGGTCTCTTTTCCCCGCCTTTGCTTCTTCGTCGCCTCCATGAGTGCGTCGCGGGAGACTTTTTTGAAACGTTTTTAAAGCTTAGGTGGACGGACTCTCCAATATATATACTGATTTTTTTATAAACTTTTATTATGTTTTAGATAAATTTGCTACCGGTATTTATAGACTTTTTTATTTATTAATTATAAAATAATAATTTCTATAATATTGTTTGAGAAGTTAACTTCCAACATATTATATTCACTTCCACATTAATTTTTACTGTGATTAATGTACAGAGATATTTTTGATAAATTAAAATATTATATATCATTACTAAAAAATGTTTAACAATTAGTGCCAATTGACTTTTAGTTTTAGTTTCCTTTTTATATTCTTCTAAATAATATATATATATATATATATATATATATATAATGAAAATAGTTATATAATAAAGAGGAAAATTATACTTACAAAAAGAAAAGACAAAATATAATATGATTTCGGAAAGTTCACAAAAACATATTTTACTCAAAGATTTACATAATTTTGTCTGACGAAGGTGATAAAGATGTGATCTCTTTTAAGCGTTTTAAAGAGACGCAGCCTCCTAAGGCTACTAGTTGAGACTCACGCAGAGTTGGAGTTTATCTCAGCTAACGACGCGTGTCAGTTTTACCAAACGTATGCAGAAGCTGTGGGTTTCAGAGTTTGGATAGGGCAGCTGTTCCGTTCGAAAGTCGATGGTTCCATCACGTCGAGAAGATTCGTCTGTTCGAAAGAAGGGTTTTAGCATCCTTCGAGGATGGGATGCGGAGCTTACTTGAGGATCAAGAGGCAAGACTCCGGAGGATGGATCATTGATCGTCTTAGCAAAGATCATAACCATAACCTAGAAAGAAAAACTCCGGTGTGAAAAAGATGACAGGAGGATGTGCACTACTAAGATATGTTTGGTCTAATAGGAAATACAAAACTGATGTCCCTAGACAATATATAAAAGACTTTGTTGATAAAAACCCAAGTCTGTAATAAAAAAAAATTACAATATCCTCAAAACTAATAAAAATGACCAGTTCTTAAATATAGATATTCTTGCATTTTTTCATGCAAAATCATCCATCAAGCCGTCGTAATAAAGGTTCTTGGTCATATTCTTTTCAATCGACAACATTGTCAAACCATTTTTTTTTTGTGACATAGTTGACCGTAAATAAGAAGAAATCAAGAACAAAGTTAAAACTAAAATCAAAATCTGAGACTTTGTTACTTGATGAAGCAGTAGAAAAAACTTAGAGTTAGAAGCCTGAAAGAATGTTGGGTAAGAAAAAAAAATTGACCTAGAAGATAATTATTCTAAATTAGTTATTTTCTTTTTTTTTGGAAAATTTAGGGTTTTACAACGAGAGAAGAGACAATTTGTTGTTCTAAACCATTCCTTTGTTACAGTTTTATGTTCTGCGTTTGAGGAAAGGTGAAGCCATGTTTATGATGTAAATCCTAACTCTTTGGTTGACTTCAGTCACAAGAAAAGGTGGTTGTGGTGGCAGAGGATAGGTGGGTTTAACAACAACTTGTCTCTTCTCTCGTTGTTTTTGTTTATGTTGTCTCCATGAGTTAAGAGCTTCTGAAAGGTTTAGGCATTTTGGAGGGGATGTAACCTCCATGGAAATGGTAGAAACATGCAATGTATTAAAATATCATCAAAATTGAGTTTCGTTGTAGATTATATTAAATAGTGTGGCTGGAAACATGATGAAGCCACCAACCAGAGTGTTCTCTTTCAGCTGTCAACATCTACAAGTTTGGCGATACGAGGCTCTCTACGTACGTACAGGCTTCGAACATATTACAGAACTTTTACCCTGCGGATACTCAGTTTCCTCCATTCATTGGTCTCGAAATTGTACAACACCAAGTCCTCATCAAGTTGCAGAAGAACCTCCTCACTGTTGTTAGTGGAGGAACACAATGGTTTCATCGAAGTGTAGAGCAAGCTGATCCGGATCTTGCTCCAAGAACTCGCTACACCGTACTCATTCATCACCCAAATATCATCGTGCACATCGAGGCAACGATTCACCACACAGAGACGCCCGTTGAGACTCCCCACCACCAACTGTTTGAAACGATGAGGACAATCCCCAGCGTCCTCAGGCAATGGAATCTCTCGAAACTCCTCCGTTTTGATATCAAATGCTAACACCAATCTCCGGTAGCGATCAAGCCTTAACACCCAGTGGCACGCACCGTTGAGATTCACACTGGAGTCGAATCCATCATTGTGTTGATACCTCAAATCACAAATCCGTCTCCACGAGTTTGCCTTGAGTGAGTAGACGCTAGCGCTGAGAAGATCTTCACGACTAGCAGCAACGAGCTTCACTAATTTGTAATCGTTGGTCAGATCATCAAAGCCAAATCCATAAGTTTTGAACACTTCTACATAACCATACTCTTCCGGTAATCTCTTGGATTCTCCGGTAGTTGGATTAAACAACAACACAGCGCCTTTACCTTCGCCTTCACTTGGAGAGATACAGACTAAACCGTTGCAAGATCCGACGATCTTAACCCCGTTTCTATGATTCTGTTTTGAAATCTGCTCAAGCATCGCGCGACGTTCATCTTCTTCCACCACATATCTATTAATCTCCTCAATGAGAACACTCGGGGCGTCTTTAAACGGATAATCGAGCTCAACAGCTATCATCAAATCTCTGGTTCTATCACCGATGATGGAATCAAAGTCTAATGCGTAGAGGTTATAAGAAGATACGATGAGCTTCCGGGAGGAATCGTTTCGGACGGTTAGATCTAGGTGGCGCTTTGCGAACCGTTGATCGGATGATAGAGAGCGAAACAGCTTTGACACGCACCTGAATCTCCCGATCGATTTCGCTGGAAGCCGGATAAAGATTTCTCCGATCATCTCTGGAGGAAGTTCGTAAGATTCTTCCGATGAGGCTTCCTTCTTGCCATCTTCTCCTCTCCGCCTTTCACTCATCGTCATCACCATTAGCGCGTAGCTGAGGACAGAGGAGGTTGAGTTTGAATTTTTTTAGGTTTAGATAAATTTTAAAAGTAATGTGGACTCTTTAATATATACTGGTCTGTGTCCGCGCGGATTATCATACTGCAATTTTTGCAAAACTATATAGAAAATTAGGATATTATTTTAGAGTGAATTTATTAGTTCTGACAAAATAATAAAATTATAATTTGTAATATTTTTTTAGCCACCAACGTTTATCTGTTTATTTTTTATTCATTTTAATATTTATCTTAATTATGGAGTTATCTTTACATTATGTGTTAATTTTTTCTGGTATTTATTTCTACCTTTATCTGTTATTAATTATTTTATATATTATTGGTTTTACTGTGGAGTTTGTGAATTTATGTTTTGTTTTTTTTTTGACAAAATTTAAGTTTTGTTTAATATAATATTTGTGCAATTTAGAGTAATATATCTCACTCAAAATTTTTAGTTAACATTTTCATTAATACTCATTTGATTACTATATATTTGTATTAGTGCATGATTGTTTATGTATTTCTCTTATATATTTTATTTTATTGATGTCAAATTTAAAGTTAATGGACGTATTTGTCTATGTTTTCTATTAATTATATGAAATAGTTTTTATTATGTTTTGGTGTGAAATAGTGTTGCCTTAAAATGTTTTGACAAAGAAAGTGAGTTGGTGGTGTTATTTCAGGAAAAAAAAAGTTGAGTTGGTGGTACTTTTGGTTACCCTTTTATTTTGATTTGGTTGATGAACTTCTATTATATAAGCTTAAATATTCACTACTGTCTTCATGTATCTAAGTTTAGTTTATTCGTTCTTCTTGATTTTTTTGACAATATATATATATATATATATATATTAGGGAAATTGTTCAAAATAATACATTTTCAAATTTTTGTCACAAAAATAGACTTCAAGGAAAAAAATGACTAAAATGTTTCATTTAATAGTTGAAAAGACTCTACTATCCTAGATATATGGATATAAATAAATAAATACATAAAAAAATCCATAGTTTCAGATTATATATTTTCAAAATATTTTCTAATTTTTGTTTGGAAATTATTTTTTTGGGAAATTATTTTTTTTATTAATTTTTCAATTTTTCTTTTTATAATATGAAATTACTTTTTGAAACTATTTTGAAATTTTTATTTTCAAAATTTTAGTATTTTTTTAATTTATAAACTTTAAAGCCTTAATCAAAACTCCCATTAACTATAAACCTTAAGGTTTAGATTAATTAACTCAAGAATATAAGTGTATTTACCTCTTTAATGAAATATTTTGGTCATTTTGATCTTTGAGGTCTATAGTTGTGACAAAAATTTGGTTTAGTGTTCTTTATGTCTTTTTCTCTATATATTATGGTGTAAAATAAAATTGTGTCGTTGGTGTCTAGTTAAGTAAGTAATAATTTAGAAAAACAATATTTTCATAATCATTTGAATGCTTAGTATATGATAAATGATTTGTTTTTACCTTTACATAGTTTTGGGTTAATGTTTGTTACCATGACGATCTAATATTTCCTATCATTCATTCTATGTAATTGTCTAAAGTGATATACACATTTGTCTCTTATAAAATTCTGTAATTTAATTTGAAATATAGTTTTAGATGATATCATTTTCTTAACTTTTATATTTTATTTTTAAACAATTCCGGTTCTTAGCTTGTAATTTTGGGATTGTGAAGATTAATTCTTTGCATTACTCATATTTTTTCTATCATATCTGAGTGTAGGATTTGATTTAAGAATGATAGTTTAAAGAATTTTCGAGTATCTAAAAAGAACGTTTTGACATCAACTGAACGTAGCAGTTGAATGTTTTGTTCACACTACATGTAAATATAGATTTCTGTATATATATATATATATATATATATATATATATATATATATATATATTTTATGTTCCATTTATATTCGTTTAAGCCATAACTTCATTATTATATTTTCATTTCGTTTGGGAATAATATGTACAGCAAACGCTTTGTTAAGAAATCAATAGAAGTTTAATTTGTAAAATAAAAATTTACATTATCGTCGTAATCAACAGAAATGGAACCAAAAAAAAAGCTTACAACAAATTTATCCTCTCAACAGAAAATTGAAGCAACCACATTTAAAGAGACTCACCACATCCAACAAACAACCTGAGTTTCAATTCTCAGTGGACAACGGTGCGACAACGATTGGAATTAGCTATAACATAGCGAGCGAACACATGTTTGTCATTTTTTTTCTTAAAAAAAAGGTTTGTATCATTTTACCTACTCGGACCAGGGTTTGATTTTCTTCAAATAGGCTATCACGTGAGCTGCAAGCATACTTTTCGCTGAAATGGTTACAAATCTTAGCAATCAAATGGTATGTGTGATCACGATGGTATTCTGTTGAAACCTTCTCCATGTAAGAGCGAAAATCTGAAGGGGACATGGTTGTAGCTCCCAACCAAACCGAGCATTACAAAATGAACCCTGGACAGTTCTTAGGTTCTACCTCTACTCGGATACTCCTGAGCTCCATAGCAATATTATTACGAACCATGAGCTAAGATAAAGTTGAGAAACTGTGTTAAAACGAAAAACAAAGTAGACAATGGTCTATGAGTTTGCAGTATAAACATATTTAAGCTCATAAAATGGTTTTCTGCAATTACAAAGTTATAGAGGAGAGAAAAGAGTTATAATTAGGAGCAAGAGAATAAACATATGTACTCTCTATTTAAAAATAGAATATGCTGATCCCTCACCAGTAGAGGTAGTTGTTCATAGCCATTATATTATAGACTGTCATAATCCAGTATAAGACCGGTCTCGGTCTCCCCCCTATTATCCTCCATCGATCTCACTTGAGCATGAACTCAAGTAGGAACCCACATTTTCACCTTCAAAACACCAACCCGTCGTATCTCAATACAAAGTGACAATCAAATCATCTCTTTATTCTTAAACCCCTGAAAGGGAAAAATAAAAATAATTCTGAGGACAGAGGAGGTTGAGTTCGAATTTTTTTAGGTTTAGATAAATTTTAAAAGTAATGTGGACTCTTTAATATATATATATATATATATATATATATATATATATATATATATATATTCTGATTATAATGTTTTATGTACATTGCTATAGATTTTTAGTGGATTTGTATTAAAAAAAAATATGTATTAGAAGAAAACAATAATGACAGATATATATTATAATAATAAAATAAATACTGATTAGTAGTTTTAACTATATTATATATTCTTAAGAATTCTTAACTTATTTTAGTTTTACGTCTAATCATAAATATAATTAATTAGAAACATATAAATATACATTAGAATATAAATATGATAAATAAGGTTTTAAGAATATAATTTAGATTTTTAAATTACCTTTTTAGATATTTATTACTATATACATGATGTTCTGAAAATGTATTATAAGAGGTATAAAATTCATTATTTTAATATTAATACATTTTTGTTAAATTAAATAAGAAAATATAAGAAAATTTTGTTGCTTAAATTTTTCATTTCAAAAACAATAAATTTTATAAATCACACACTATTTTATAATAAATTTTACTAAAGTTTTAATAATTCATGAACAAATAACAATGGAATATCAAAATTTTAAAATTCTTAAAAGTTCATGAAGAAAAAATAAAAATCTTAAAAATTTATGTACAATTTTTTTTAAAAACAATTAGGCCGGTAGTGGTTTTGACTTCGTTGACCACAAAAGGTTAATGTGTCTGATGATAGGTGTGTTTAAAAAAACTTGTCTCTTGACTCGTCTCTTTTTGATTTTGTTTATACTGTCTCCATGAGTTATGAGTTTTTGAAAGGTTTAGACATTTTATAGGGGGGTGTAATGCCTCCATGGAAATGGTAGAAACAATGTAATGTTTCATAATATTGAGTTCTTTTCAATTCTCATAAAAATACTATCATAGACAATATACAATTCTTTTGATTCTAGTTAGAAAACATGAACTGAATCATGATAGATCCAACCAAATTGTTTTCTTCAGTTCTCAACACCATATGAGTTTTGGTGATACAAGGCTCTCTACGTACGTATTGGCCTCGAATCCTTTACTGAGCTTGCTTTACCCCGCGAACCCTTAGTTCCATATCGATGCACTAGTCTCAAAACACCATATCTCCACCAAGTTGCAGAAGAACCTCCTCGCTGCTGGAACACACCAGTTTCATCGACCTGTAGAAGAAGCTGATCGGATCCTGCTCCACGAACTCCGTACTCATTCATCACCCAAATATCACAGTGCACAATGTAGCAATGATTCCCCACCACAACTGTTTGAAACCATGAGGGCAATCCTCGGCTTTCATCAGACAATGGCATCTCTTGAAACTCCTCGGTTTTAGTATCAAATGCTAACACCACCAACGAGTTGTTGATATATACAGTAACTTTTAGCGATGCCATAGTAAATTTTAAAAGATGAGATGAAAGATACTAAAAAATTTGATAAACTATCTCAAAGTTCTATGGAAAGAAAACAAACTTTGATATACAGTATTTTGTCTTATTTAAATTTAAGTGAAGTGTGCATTATTTTCAAGGGTTTATTATATACAAGATATGAGCTCGTTTTTGTTTGATGTTTTAATATAATAAATACATAAAATAATAAAATATTTTAATGCAGTTTTATGATTTTTTTTCATATTTTATATGAGATTTTTTTATAATTAAAAAGTCATTTTCACACATAAATTCAAATTAATATTTTTTATTATATAATCATGATGTGTAGATGAATTGTTATAAGAAGTGTATTTAGGATTAGAGAAAATACTTTTATTATATAATTATGGTGCATAGATGAATTGTTATAAAAATGTATTTAGGATTAGAGAAAATATTATACCTAAAAGGTTAAACTGAACACAACCCAGAATAAGAACTTGAATGAAAAGTAAAAAAAGAAAAATGAAAGTCAAATAACGTCAGGTCAATGACAACACTATACATGTTCATATGTACTAATTTAACGGTTTATTAAATAATTTTGAAATTTTTAATTTTTCTAGGATTATTTAAAAAAGGGAAACATTCTATTTTATAAATCTTTATTTACAATTAAAAGAGTACTATTTAAAAAGTACTACTATGTTAGAGTAATTAGCTTTTTTATGTTCTCAAGAAAAGTTAGTTTATAAAGTACTAACTTTTTTTGAGAACATAAAAAAAAAACTAATTACTTTGTTTAGAATTAAGAAAAAAAGAAATCAGTATCAAATATTTTAACAATATAAATTTGTAAAAGACTATGTTATAGTAATTAGTTTATTTATGTTATCAAGAAAAGTTAGTTTAAAATACTATTTTCTTTCGTAATTCTGTTTTGTCCTTATTTAAAAAAACAAAATAAGAATTTCATAAAAAGGAAAATTATTTTCATATAGTGTATACAATTTTATTTTTTTATTATTCTTAAAAATGAAGCTTACTATTAAATAATTATTAGTATATAATTTGTTTCGTTATCAATATTTTGTTTAAAATTTAAAAAGGAAAAATATTATTAATTAATTATTTATATAAAAATTGTTATTTTTTCATGATTTTTTAAAATGAAAATTATTTTCATATAACTTTTACAATTTTATTTTTTGGATATAAAAAAATATTAATTATTTGTATGAAATAGTTTTTTGTTTACAATATTTTGTTTAAAACTTAAAAAGAAAAATACTATTAGTTAACTGTTTATATGTTGTCCAAAAAAAATTAACTATTTAAATTAAAATTATTATTTAACATATGTCATGATCTTAATTATATAATCGCCATGTATCACAATCATGTTAATTAGTAACTTTGAAAAACTAATATAATAGGATGTATGAATATATTGTGTTTTGTGTATCCACAGTTCCACACCATGGATTAATATCTACCTTTTATTAATTGTTGTTCAAAAAAACAAAAAAAATATATTAATTATATTGTAGTTATGCAGATACAATACATCATACATGAAAACATGTACAATAGTGTCTGATGTCTCCATCCCTACCGTTTACATCCCTACAATTGCAACGAGTATAGTACATTTCGCCATCTCGGAGAGCGAAAGCTTGAGAAGGTTTAGAAAATAAGAGTTTATGGTGAAGGAAAGAAAGATATGGGCGGCGAATAGGGTTTGTTGATCACCAACCCGACCGACTCTGTTTGATTCAACTAGGCCTAGCTGTCGGTTCGGTACGTTCGATTCAAGATAAAATTCATATCGAATCAAATCTAAAATAAAATGTGATTTGATATTCGGTTAGTTTAGTTTAGTTTTTTTTTTGAAAATTGTCAAAGATATTGATTTTGGTTTGTTCTAATTTAGTTTTGATAAAATTTTGAAAAGGTTTAGTTTTTGCTCTTTTTGAGAAATTTGGAGCTCTACCAAGACACTTATACGATATTAGTGATATACCAAAAGCAAAAAAAGTAGCAACTATTCATGATGTCGTTTTACTCTGCTACCCCTACTACATAAACCTCTCAATAATCTTATACCAAATTTTCATCTAAGATACGCAAAAATCTTTTCTCTACCTTGTGTCAGAGGGTTCATATCACTTACTAGTGGTCATATTGTGTCAGAATTCTCTTTTACTCTTTCTCTTTTCTTCTTCTTCTTCTTCTTAAGCTCTGTTCTTGTGGGGTTTTTTATTTTATCAAAACTGAGTCCATTGGTTGATTCCATGAGATGAATGCCTAAAAAGTAACTGGATTTTCTTAAAGTCTTCAACTTTATTCATTTTTATCTCTCTCTCTGTTCGAATCTGAAGTGGAATTTTTTTTTGGTTTTGAATTTGAAACATGACTTGTTTTGGAGTAGAATTTTTTGGAGGTTTTTGTATAAATCAACTCTTTTTGTTCTTTGGCTATTGTTTTTTAAGGGAGTTTAAGAATTCGCACACCAATGGTTTGACAAAATGGCTGAACCAAAGTAAATGTCTTCCCTTCAAGCCACCAAGTCCTGCAGAAAATCCAAAAAAAAAACGTTCCAACTCAACCGCCTCCATGGTTTATCTGAAGATTTGAAGACTATGCTAAAGATTTGTTTCGTTGTCAATGATTCCTATGTGATGATAGATTAGAAATCTTTTTGTGCAGGACAGAAATTGGCATCCAGTGTTTGAATAATAAAATTTATTACCAGTTTACAAAACTATTAACTGTAGTCTTTATTCCATAAATGTTCAGAGAAATTATTATACCATAATAGTGAATTCTGAATAACTGAAAGTTTGGTTTCTCTTTACCGTTAACAAGCTATCAATCAAGTTATACGTATACCACAAAAATTGACAAGTCATAGTTAAGATCTTCATTCTTATAAATTTAAGCACCCGCAATATGGAGTCAAACTATTTAACCAGCCAATATTTACAACTGGCGGGTAATTCTAATAATATCTGGTTAAGATGAATTTTAATACATTATCGTTTAGGGTTAAATGAAAAGTTATCCAGTTAACAAGATACATAATTGTATAATAAATCAATTTTATCGATAATTTGTTTACACGTGGAGGTTTGGGTCTAGGGGTTCCTATTGGCTTTAGGGTTTAGTTTTGGGTTTAGGGTTTAATGACTAAGGTTTGGATTCCGGGGTTACTATTGGGTAGAGTTTAGGATTTAGTGCATAGGATTTGAGTTAAGAGTTTAGGGTTTAATGACTAGGGTTTGGGTTATAGGTGTAATTTCAAGTAACTCATTGTTTAAAGGTGTATATATAATATTAGATGTCTAATAACTTGTCCCGATCAATTAAAACATTGTCTAAATGTTACTCGTTCATTTCATATGCCATAGTTAAGATCTTCATTCCTATAAACTTATTCACTCGCAATATGAAGTCAGACTATTTAACCAGTCAATATTTACAACCGATGGATAATTCTAACAATATCCAGATAAGATGAACGTTAATACATTGTCATTTAGGGTGAAAAGACAAGTTAGCCGGTTAACAAGATATATAATTGTATAAAAAATCAGTTTTCTAGATGATTTCCTTACACTTATGTGGAGGTTTGGGTTCAAGGGTTAGCTTTAGGGTTTAGGGTTTAATGACTAGGGTTTGGGCTCCGGGGTTACTATTAGGTTTATAGTGTAGGGTTTGGACTTTAGTATTCATGGCATTGGATTTTTGTTTGGGTTTAGGATTTAGGGTTTAGTGTATCAAGGTTAGACATGTCCATGGTCTGAGGTTTTATGGTTTACTGATTAGGGCTTTTTGATTTCTCAAGAGCTTAGGGATTAATTTGCAGGGTTTAGGGTCTAGTTCTTTATGTGGAACAAGTTGTTAGGGTAAGGCAATCCCTTTAGCCAGATAATATTCCACTGATTTGCTATTCAATAAGTTAGCTGGTTACACATTTGACAATTAACAAGACTAATTTTTTTGTAACCGGTCTTGTAAATACAATTCCTCGTGGGTTACATGAAAGATTATCCACCTAAAAATAAACTTAACCAGGTTAAGATTTTTCATAACCAATGACGACACCAAAAAGACATCCTTGCTTAAATTTGATTATATACATCTATATCATTTGGATTTAAAAATCTCCACACCCTCATCAGTCTCAATCCCTCATATTATGTAAAAAAATCTATCATCAGTTACAAGAAATATTATCAAAGTAAAAATAAATTTAACCAGGCTAAGTTCTTTCGCAACCGGTTTTGTAAAAACAGTCCTTTATCAGTTACGTGAAAGATTATCAAACCAAAAATAAAATTAAAAAGGATAAGATTTTTTGTAATTGGTCTTATAAATACAACTACTCGTGCGTTACATGAAAGATTATCCACCTAAAAATAAACTTAACCAGGCTAAGCTTTTTCGTAACCAATGACCACACCAAAAAAATACATTCTTGCTTAAATTTGATTATATCAATTGGATTTAGAAATCCTCACACCCTCATCAGTCTCAATCCCTCATACGACTTCTGTTGCCCCCCCCCCCCCCCCCCCCCCCCGCCCCCTCATCAGTTACAAGAAATATTATCAAAGTAAAAATAAATTTAACCAGGCTAAGTTCTTTCGCAACCGGTTTTGTAAAAACAGTCTTTTATCAGTTACGTGAAAGATTATCAAACCAAAAATAAAATTAAAAAGGATAAGATTTTTTGTAATTGGTCTTATAAATACAACTACTCGTGCGTTACATGAAAGATTATCCACCTAAAAATAAACTTAACCAGGCTAAGCTTTTTCGTAACCAATGACCACACCAAAAAAATACATTCTTGCTTAAATTTGATTATATCAATTGGATTTAGAAATCCTCACACCCTCATCAGTCTCAATCCCTCATACGACTTCTGTTCCCCCCCCCCCCCCCCGCCCCTCCATCTAGTTGTGTTGTTTCCAATGTTTGGCATAAGGCTGCCATTCCTCTCACCGAGCCAAAATGGGACTCATTGACTAACCCTTCTCCTCAGAAACATGAACAAAACTGGAAAAAATAAGATTTTAGTGGAACACAGAGGTCGTACTAATTCAAAACAACATTTTTAACACCCCCAACAAAGCTTAAAAAAACTTTTATAAGCATATTCAAGAAGAAAGAAGACATCTTAGCAGTAAATAAAAAAAATCAAGAAGATAGATAGACCTCTGCAGTGCTCACTGTAAGAACATGAGGCGTGAATCTCACTCTTGTCGATCTTGCAACAACAAAAACTCACACACAAAAAGAGAAAAATATTCAGAGCTTAAGTTACACCATTGAAAAGAGTAAAGATGATGGAACAAGATATGTTGAAGAACATATAAATAATTTGAGAAAGGCATTCATCTTTTTCTTCATTTTTATTTAGATTTAGTTTTTAAAAAAAAGAACAAAGAAAGAAGAGAAGGTGAAAAAATAAAACAGAGACAATTTTTTCTAAAGCTAATGGAAACGAGATCTTTATGTAATCTTCCCAAATCTATGTTAATATTCGGTGTCAGAGGCAAAATCATGTAGGCTTACAACCTAGGAGAAGAGCAACGAAGCATCAAGGATAACATGGTTTTTTTCACTCCTCTTTGGCTCTTAACTTTTGGGTCTTTGGTATTGAACTAATATATCAATCTATTGTTGTTTTTGAGCTAAATTGCTCTTAGTTTTTAGTTTGGTTCAGTAATCGATTATTTTTTTAAAAGAAATATATGTATACAAATAATATTTAGATCATATCAAAATTCCGAATCAAATTAACTAAATTTTGAATTAAGCGATATTATCCAGATTTTTTTAAAAAACATTGAGGCTTAACAATTAACAAAAACAAAAATTGGGGTGGGAGAGGCTCAAACTCTCGACCTTCAGATGACTCAAATAGCTATGAGACTGACGCGACTAGCCAACTGCGTCACCACCCCGTTTTACAATAATCTTAAACTGAACTTAATAAACGTAAAACGTATGAACCTTTTACTTCTTCTACCAGTGATCCCGCTGGCTAGAAGCTTGCCGGTTAAACCCTTGTAGAAAAAATATGAGCCTCTTCTACGAGGTTGTTTAGTTGCTGATGAGTCCAAAGAGGCTTTCTGCTGGTTGTTTCAGACATGGCTTCGCGCTATGTCGGGCTGTCAGGCCGAGAACTATAATCGCTGATCAAGACTTGTGTATTCAGCAAGCTGTGGTTTGAAGTCTTTCCAGGGACTCGTCATAGATTCTCGGATTGGCAGATTAGGTGTAAGGAGCGTGAGAATCTTAACTCGTTTCCTAATGAGTTCATGTCCGAGTATGATAAGTGTTTGTACCAGACGCAGACGACGGTTGAGTTCGAGGCAACGTGGAGTGTTCTTGTCAACAAATACGGTCTTAGGGATAACGTGTGGCTCAGGGAAGTATTTGAGAAGCGTGAGAACTGGGTGCCAGCGTATCTAAGATCCAGCTTCTTCGGTGGAGTCACTTTCGAACTGTTTTTTTACAACACTTTCTTCGAGTTCTTTAACGTCTCTCCGTGAGTTTATCGCGAAGAGGGGAGAAAAGAGAATTTCAACTCTTACAACTTGCAGCCGTTTCTCCAGACGAAAGAGCCCATTGAAGACCAGTGCAGACGGCTGTACACGCTCACCGTCTTCAGGATTTTCCAAGGGGAGCTCGCGCAGTCTTATAGTTACCTTGGTTTGAAGACCTTCGAGGAAGGATCCATCAGCAGGTTTCTGGTGAGGAAATGTGGGAACGAGAAGCAGTTGTCAGATGTTTGAGTACGAAGGAATACTGTGCAGACATGTATTGAAAGTGTTTAATCTATTGGGTATTTGAGAGCTTCCTTCTCGGTATATACTCCATCGCTGGACCAAGAACGCAGAGTTTGGGGTTTGCGAGGGATGTGGAATCAGGTGTGGCTTCTCGGGATCTGAACGACTTGATGATACGGAGCTTCAGGGACGCAGCTTCGAAGTATGTAGAGTTTGGAACATCGTCTCTGGAGAAGTATAAGCTTGCGTATGAGACTTTGCGTGAAGGTGGGAAGAAACTGTGATGGCAGAGATAAAACAAAACCAAGTAAGGTCATTGTACTGAGTATCTTGTGTATCTTTATAAGCGTGTGTTGCCTTATTGGCTTCAGTTTTTTCATTTTTTCTACCTCCTATTAGTCCAATTAATGCCTGAAAAGCTCCTGGGTCGATTCTCCATGAGATTCATTTATAATAACTTTAGCAGTTAACGAGATGATGTAAATACTAACTCTTTTGTTGATAGTCAACACAAAAGGTGGTTGTGGGGGTGACAGATGATGATGATCATCATTTGGTTGGTTTAACAACTTGCGTCTTGCGTCTTCTCTTGTTTCTTATGTTTAGGTTATTTCTATAAGTTTTGAAAGGTTCAGACATTTAAGTGGGGGACCAAATGCCTTGATGAAGATAGTAGAAACAAAGGATGTAATGTATTATATATATTATCATTTAAGTTCTTTTCACTCACTAATCATTTTAGCTTCGGGAGACGATGTTTCAAGTACAAACATTGCTCAGCCCTTTGGATATGGTTTTGTTCACTAAAACTACTAACATATATATGCAACTTTTTCGTTTTTTATTTTATGTTAATTGGACATATTAATTGTACATTAACATGAATCATGATGGATTGACTTGCAGGCAAATTGTAAGTCACAATCAAAATGCTTTTTTTTCAGTTGTCAACACCACATGAGTTTGGAGATACAAGGCTCTCTACGTACGTATTGGCCTCGAACCTGTTACTAAGTTCTACCCCGCGAATCCCCATTTTCCTCCATTCATTGGTCTCGAAAAGACCATGTCCTTATCAAGTTGCAGAAGAACCTCCACACTGTTGTTACTGGAACACAACGGCTTCATGGACCTGTAGGGCAAGCTGATATGGATCTCGCTCCATGAACTCGCTACACCGTACTCATTCATCACCCAAATATCATCGTGCACCATGTAGCGAAAACTCGCTACACAGAGAAGCCCGTTGAGATTCCCCACCACAAACTGCTTGCGACCAAGAGGACAATACTCAGCTTCTTCAGGCAATGGCATCTCACGAAACTCCTCGGTTTTGAAATCAAATGCTAACACAACTCTCTTTCTCTTGTAGTGATCACCTCCTTCATGACAAAGCGTGAACACCCAGTGGCACGCACCGTTGAGATTCACACCGGAGTCGAACCCGTCCTTGTGTACTGTCCAATATTTATATTCTGATTATAATTTTTTTTTATCATGTTTTGTATACACTGTTTTAGTTTATTTTAGTGGATTGTATTAATTTTTTTCTTTATTAAAACAAAAGATATAATGACACACATATATATTATACTAATAAAATAAAATAAATAATGATTAGTTGTTTTAATAGTATTGATATTTATAAGAATTATTAATTTATTTTAGTTTTAGCTAATCATACAAATATAGTTAATAAAATAATATAAGTATATATTAAAAATAAATATGATAATAATATTTTTAGAGTATAATTCGGATTTTGATTTTTTTTTATTTTACAATATACATGATATTTTAAAAAATGTATTTTATAATTAAAAAGTAGAAAATCATTATTTTAATAATAATTAATGGTTTTGAATAAATTTTAAAAAACTAAATTGATAAATCAATAACAATAAAATATCATTTTTTAAAGAGTTCATAAACTAATTCAATCATAATTTCTCGGTTAGTCAAACCGTGCATTAATGTTATGTATGAAGTTAATGAAAAATGGATTAAATCAATGTTCTAAAAATTAATAGGCGGTAACTAGGCACTTTACATAGGACTAGTGACTATACGGATTATACAAGTTTAGACGAAGTCTAAGCGTTAGCAAATTATTGATATATTTTATATATATTATATATGATATATTTTAGTTTTTAAGTTTAATTATAAAATTATTGTGATGAATTATGAAAATTAGATATACAAAACATAAAAAAATTATACAAATTTATAAATTTGTAATAACATCTGTTATATTAAAACAGAAGTCATGACTTCTAATTCATGTGTGATTTTTAATAAAATTGACTATAACTAGAATTAGTCACATGACATTTTCAATCATCATTAATCTTTATATTAAATAGAATATACTAAATTATTCCATCATTAATAATTTTAATATTCTATAAAAAACAATAACTTCTCAATATTTTAGGAATTTCATAAATAAGAATAACAATATATGAAATTCAACTTATATTTAAATCATATATATATATCAAAATTTCGAAAAACTGTTTATAAATATTTTAACATAACTTAATTTTCAAAACTTATATGTAAATATTTTAACTAATTTTGTTATTAGTGTTGAAATATTATTATACACTAATATATTCAATTGTTGTATACAAACTAAAAAAATATTATTATCTTTTACATTATCTTTGCAGATGATAATATTTTAATATTTTACCAAATTCTATTTCTATTTATTACTATTTATTTATTCGGTAATGAAATACAATTATAACAATAAAATAAATAAATAAACAAATACATGTTAAAGTTTGAAACAATCTGTTTGATGAAAAAAATAAATTCTAATATTATTATGTGTGATTTTCTTAAATGGACCCAATTAACCATCCCTAAAAATCAGTTAACATCATTTATTATTAATAATAATATAACTTATAGATAACATGAATAATATAATTTGTTTCCTAATAAACCGGAAACATAACCACAATATCTTTTGATATCTTTTCATTTTAAAAAAACATTCGAAAAATCTGTTTAAAAAGATTTTAAAAAGATCTTAATTTTCAAAACTTATATGTAAATATTTACACTAATTTCGTAGTTAGTTTTGAAATACTTATATATAACATGAATAATATAATTTGTTTCTTAATAAACCGGAAACATAATCATAATATCTTTTGATATCTTTTCATTTCAAAAAACATTCGAAAAATCTATTTAAAAAGATATTAAAAAGATCTTAATTTTCAAAACTTATATGTAAATATTTACACTAATTTCGTAGTTAGTTTTGAAATATAATTTAACATTAATATATTCAGTTATCATTTATAAAATAAAATATAAATATTCTATTATATCTTTATCTATTATATAATCACAATCAATCATATTAAAATTATTATCTTATTTAAATATTTTAACAATATCATAATTTTCCCAAAATTCGTAATTAAAATTGAACTATATCATTCATTAGTAAGTATATTTTTATTGTTTACAATCCGTCGCATATTAATTTGTTTAATAAATAAAAATAAATACAATAAAATAAATATATAATAAGAGACAAAAATACATGTAACAGTTTTAACCAATTGGTTATTTACAACAGTAAACTATAAGTTATATATTTGAAATAGTTATTAAACATTAAAATTGAAAATGTATATCATTATCAATTTAAAATATATATATATAATTTAAAATAACATCCGCACGGTTCGAGATCTAGTTATTGCTTAATTTGACTAACTTGGACTAACTTAGATCGATTTAAATTAATTTAAACCGATTTAAAATAATTTAAACAAGTCTAAATTGTATAAATCGGTATAAATCTCATTTTAAGAAAATCATTTCAAGTTGACAAAAAAAAAAGAAAATCATTTCAAAGAAGACAGAGTTGTCGGCTATACCGATTTTTAGAACTTTGGATTAAATTGATATTTTCTATTGTTACTGTCTGATTATGTAATGTCCAGAAACTTTTCATCTCTTCTTCCTTGGGCACACAAGCAACATAGGAAGATAGTCAAATCACAAAAAAATCTCTGAAATCACAAACTATGTCGTGCTTAGCTTGTTGCTGTGCGTCGGCGACGTGTGGCCTGTGCTCGTCGGTGGCTTCCGGGATCTCGAGGAAATCGGCGAGGATCGCTTATTGTGGTCTCTTCGGCGCCTCCCTCGTCGTCTCTTGGATTCTCCGCGAGACTGGTGCTCCGCTCCTCGAGAAATTCCCTTGTAACGCTCTCTGATCCCTTTCAATTCTCCACCTGGGTTCGTAGAAATTAGCCTCCTTTTAGCTTAAGAGAAACACGTTGATTTGGAATTGAAAACCATCAATTTCGTAATTAGGGTTTCTCTGTTAGAAATTTCATTTCTTTGTAGGTGAAACAGATTGATATCGTTTAATGATGTTTTGGGTGTTGTTTACCAATTAGGGATAAACACTTCGGATTCATATACTAAAGAATGGTATCAGCAGCAAGCTGTTCTTCGTGTGAGCTTTGGGAACTTCCTCTTCTTTGCGATTTACGCTTTGATCATGATTGGTGTGAAAGACCAGAACGATAGGCGTGACTCGTGGCATCATGGTGGATGGCCTTTGAAGATGATTGTCTGGTTTCTGCTTGTTGTCCTCATGTTCCTTGTTTCAAATTTTATCGTCTCAATCTATGGTAAGTTATCTTTTTGCTTCGCGTAGGTTCATACATATGGTACTACTATCTCATCAGATTTTAGTTTATGAGCTTGTGAATTGACAATGTGTGATAGATTATGTATTATGTTTGGATATAGCTTTAAATACCACAAAGAAGTTGATTGAATTTTTCTATTTATTGTTTCTATCTGCTAAGAGACTGAGAAGTAAAGTTATACAGTTTTCGTAAAGTAAAACCGATCACTTGATTCACTTTTTTTTATATATAGTATAGAGAACAAGGCTATTAATCTCAATGCTTATACATTCTTACAGGAATTTTAGCAAAGTTTGGTGCTGGAGCATTTCTGTTGGTTCAGGTGGTCTTGTTGTTAGATGCTACACATAACTGGAATGATTCTTGGGTTGAGAAGGATGAGAGGAAGTGGTATGCTCAACACATTTCAATGCACCTGCCCTCTGTTTTAAACCCATTTCCCTTTATTTGCCCATTTGGAAGTTTGATCAAAGATAAATCTCTGACATAACCGTTTCTTTATATAGGTACATCGCTCTGCTTGTCATATCTGTCGTGTGTTACATTGCCACATACGCCTTCTCAGGAGTTCTGTTCATGTGGTTCAACCCGTCTGGTCATGACTGTGGACTCAATGTTTTCTTCATAGTCATGACGATGATCCTTGCCTTCGTCTTTGCCATTGTTGCCTTACACCCTGCGGTGAATGGCAGCCTTTTACCTGCATCGGTTATATCGGTTTACTGTGCGTATGTCTGTTACACGGGTCTCTCTAGCGAACCACACGATTACGTGTGTAATGGACTTAACAGATCCAAGGCAGTGACCGCTAGTACTCTAACACTCGGAATGCTCACTACAGTTCTCTCTGTTCTCTACTCCGCCCTCCGAGCTGGCTCTTCCACCACATTCCTCTCACCACCATCCTCTCCTAGAGCAGGTACTCCTCTAAACTCCTAAAAGCATTAGTCTTTTGTCAGTTTTGTGAATAGGAAGTCTGAAGCAGACTTAAACGTTGTGTCCAGGTGGGAAGGAGGCATTGTTAGAAGACCCTGAGGATGGGAAGAAAGGTGAAGCAGAGGCACGGCCTGTGAGTTACTCATACTCTTTCTTCCATATAATCTTTGCGCTGGCGAGCATGTACGCGGCAATGCTTCTCTCGGGATGGACTGACTCATCAGAGAGTGCGTCTCTGATCGATGTGGGATGGACCTCGGTTTGGGTGAAGATTTGCACTGGCTGGGTTACGGCTGCACTCTACATCTGGACACTCATCGCACCGTTCATCCTTCCGGATCGTGAGTTTTACTAAATGGCAATATAATCTGGTGAATGTAAGTGTATGCTTATGTATTAGCCACTTAAAAGTGGGTGTATGTCTTGTAATGATATTGTATGTAGCTGTTATCATATTATATATACTTGTAAATAAAACCTGGACTAAAAGACCTTGAATGTTGGTAGTGTTCTTGGAACCTTTGACTTATGTTCGTTATGGTCTGTTTGATGTATAAAGTATTGAAATAAAACTATGCATCTTTTCTTGGTTGGTGTAAGCGCTATTCGAATTCAAACATTTTAGAACCAATCCTTGCTCTTCATTCATCACTTAAGTTGCATGAAACGTCTCCTTGAGAGAAGTGGTTTTGGTTACAGAATCTTTTGGGGGCAAAGAAACAAAAATACAAAGACAAACATTACACTCTACTTGCTGGACAACACTTACAGAACAATCACTAATCCTTTTACAAATGACAAAATGCACAAATCTTCTGGACTCTTCTACAATTCTGTTTACCAAATGGCTCCAACATCATCAGTCTCTCTCCTTCAGATTTAGTGTAGCCTCTGCTTCACTCGTCTCCCATTCACGTCACAGCCATCAGGATAAAACTCTTTCCGTTTCCCTGATGATGCTAAAGAATGCTCACTCAGCCTAGCCACATACTCCAGAAGCTCACTTAGTAAGCCCGGACAGCTTTCCTTCAGATAATCAAACCCATCCGTTTCCATCACAGCTAAATAAATAAACAGACAAAGGCCGGTTACAGATTTCAATGATGATCTGATCAAAGTGATTCAAGCAAAAAAAAGTGACCTTTGTTTTGTTTTCTTACCTTTCAGGTTTTCTGGTGAAGCTATGAATTTGAGGCATGCAGTTTTCAGCTGGAAACAATGATGCTGCTCTGCCAAAGCCAATGTGGTCGCAACCGTGTTTATACTGATTCCTTCACAGAGTTTTGACTCGCAGATTGTTCTAAGCCGCTCGAGGGCATAACGGTCTGCAGCCGCAAGCAGATGCTGAGCCACAAGAGTCGCTGCCCATTTCAAGTCTGTGCCCATTAAGTCTTCCATATCAGGCAACTCGTCCCAGTAGATAAAATGGAGGAACATCTGCAAAACCAAAAGCACAACATAACAAAAGGAAAAGAGATTTTTGTATCAGCATCAGCAAACTTAAACTCTCTCATAGACTAACGAAACAATGCAAAGCAGGATAAGGTTCATAGGCAACTTCTTTTTTTACATTGCAGCAATGAATAAGAAACAGACACTCATGCAATCAGAAGAGAAGCAGAAAGATTAAACCTTATCCCGGGTGAGTTATATTCGAGAACAAGGAGCAGCGCCCCAGGAGAAGATCCCGGGTTGTACACTCGCAAACAGAATATCCTGTATCACATCACAATCACTCACCCGAGAAAAAGGCAAGGAACCAACAAAAGCTTTCTCTTCCTATAATAACATAGTTATCCCAACTGGAACTAAAACTAAATTCTACTAAGACACATTCTAAGGAACCAACAGAACTGAGTCAGAAAGAGAGAAGACCTTGAAAATGGGTGCTGCAATGTCTTCTATGTCTATGCGTTTGGTATCATGGTTTCTCAACGGTCCAAAAAGCTGCGCCCTAAAAACGGGAGAGCGAGCTGCAAGAACCACTCTGTGAGCAAGAAACGTCTCTCCATCAACATGTAAAGTAACATCAGCTCCTCTCCCACTATCCAAAAGCTTCCCAAACTGATAACCCAAGTCAGAAACCGGAACCGGGATATTATAACTCCTCGGCCCCTCCGTGCTCGACTTCACCACACCAACACAACACCGAACCAAAAGACAATTATCCTTCAAATAATCCGATGACTCAAGCAGAGTCCTCTTGAAAAACCGTTTGTATCCCCTAAAATCAAAACAACCACCAATTATAAACATTAAAAAAACATTAACACATCTAAACAAGTAGAGAGTTTACTACTCACCACATACTCCCTCGGTACTTAAGAGTATAAGGCCCACTCTCGAGCGTCCTACCGAAATGGCTATGAACCTTATGCCTTTCGTTACCGCTCTGATCAACGAGCGTCAGCTCAAACAAAGCTCTAACATCAGCTCCTTCGCTCGCCAGCGCTATAAACAGAGAGACGTAGAGAGAGTTATCCTCGGGACTCTTCCCGTCTGGGTAGAAGTAGACCGCCCACGAGTACCCACCGACATTGAACGTGTCGGATGCCACGTATTTGCCTATCCCCATCCCTTTGGCTAAAGAGTATCCGCTGATCTTGAATTCGTGCGAGCCGTTGATTGTCTCCGTGCGAGAGGTAGACTCCGTGAGAGTGGTCGATTTCGAAGATCCGGGAACCTCCGCGCAAACCCTAATCGCGTCCATCAAAACAAATCCAAGATCCGAAAAATTGAATCTTTGGTCGATCTTCTTCGCCGGAGTAAGTATCCCTGCGAGACCCAAGTCTTCGAATTTCCGAAGAAGCCGATAATCGCCGGTGATCGGAGATGATAGGCGAGATGAAAGTCTCGAATTAGAGAATCTGAGAGCGAATACGAGAAAACGAAATGGGGGCTTTAACGGAAACGGAACTCAATCGCCGTTAATCGGAGCTGAATCGTGGTGGATCGTGACGGTAACGGTGACGGCGACGGTGTTGAGTCGTAACGAGAGGAAGAGAGGAACGCGAAAGAGGAAGACTTTTGATTGATTATCGTGTTTAATAACTTTATCACAACCCAATTTGGTAGTAGGTTATATAAAAAGAGAACTCGAAACATTAAAAAAAAAATAGAATAAAAATAAAAAACCCTAGATTACATATAGTGCTAAAGAGGAGGAAGCATCGAGAAGATAGTTGTCTGTCTCCTTTAAACCAAATGTTTCACCGGCTCTGTTCCTCTCTCTCTCGCTCCTCCATCATCACTTTCCCCAAATCCACCATAAAGTCTCCTCCTTTCCCTTTCTCCCTGACTCGCTCCCTCCGTCGTGCTCCAACTCTCTCCTTCTCCTCCTTCAAAATGTCCGACACCAATCCACCACCGACTCCGTCTCCGACCAAACAAGAAACTCTCCGCTCTCTTGAATTCCAGCTCAGCTCCCCCTTCACCTCCGACCCAATCATCCCCCCTCCTAACCAACTCATCATCGTCATCTCAGGCCCAAGCGGAGTCGGCAAAGACGCGGTCATCAACAAACTCCGTGAATCTCGTCAAGGCCTCCACTTCGTCGTCACCGCGACAAGCCGACCGATGCGTCCGGGGGAAGTCGACGGGAAAGACTACTTCTTCGTCACCAGAGAGAGCTTCTTATCGATGGTGGAGAAGGACGAGCTTTTGGAATACGCATTGGTCTACGGAGAGTACAAGGGGATCCCCAAGAAGCAGATCCGTGAGTCAATGTCTAAAGGGGAAGATATCGTCCTCAGAGTCGATATCCAAGGAGCTCAGACTTTAAAGAGGATACTGGGTAACTCAGCTGTGTTTGTTTTTTTGGTGGCGGAGAGTGAGGCGGCGATGGTGGAGAGGTTGGTTGATAGGAAGACGGAGAGTCAGGAGGAGTTGCTTGTTAGAGTGGCTACGGCGAGGGAAGAGGTTAGGCATTTGAAGAGCTTTGATTATGTGGTGGTGAATGCGGAAGGGAGGCTTGATGATGCTGTGAGGCGGGTGGAGGCTATTATTGATGCTGAGAAGTCTAGAGTTCACCAAAGGGTTGTTAGGATTTGATGGTGTCTGTGTGCAGGTGCTGTATCTTGTTTTAAGTGTATTGATCTTTAGGAACTTATGTTGTCGGAATTACACATGTTTTTATGTTGTGTTTTAATGTTTTTCAGTGATGGTTTATTTGCAGGTCTGCCTGTGGGACATTCTCATCACGGAACAATCAATTTTTGGTATCTGTATGCGCATTTCATTCTAAGACAAATGAAAATTCTGGAGATACCTCCACTGAGTTTACAAAGGATTTTTTTTTGTGTTGGTTAATCTATCATATCTTTACACTTTACATGGATAGCTTATGTTACCATCATCCTCGTACAGTTTGGTTACATCATGTTACTTAAATGTTCTTTAACGTTGTGGAGAATAGTAGTGTCAATTAGTATTTGATTTAGCCTTAACTTTACAAGATGGCTAGTGGCTGAGTTCCAAGGATATGCGGACATGTCAATTTGTATACTTGATATCTTGTATTTTTCATAGCTTCGTTTGGCAAGAATTATGACTAAATTTAAAAGCCTTTGCTCTTGACACAGCAAGAGCTGTGCTGGAATCTGGACTTGCCAAGTCACTGCCATAAGCAAGTAATTATTTGGTTGCGTTGAGCTTATAAACACTGTTCTAGCTGCGTATGCCAACTCTTTGAATTTCCAATTATTCATGACTAATCTGAACATATTGAATTATACATATCCATTTTGTTACAATGAATGGGGGATACATAATAAGCATGTCAAGCAACGTTTGTGACTCCAGAGATTCGTCCTTATTGACTCATCTCAAAAGAGTATCAATGGTAACTCATACCAAAAAAAAAACTTTAACATGAAATTCATAATACACTTTCTGAGGATTACACATCTATAACTGTGTGAGCATTTTCAAATCGAAGCCAAACTAAAAAAAAAACTCAATAAATTTTTGAAGTAAAAAACGCTTCACCGTTTTGTAAATGGACAAACGACACGCAGTCATTCAATTAAACGAAAACGGCACGCAATGTACCTTAGTCATAGCCGCCGACGATCCTCACGTGAGTTTACCGGTTCACCGCAACTATCATATATCGAGTATCATCAATGGATTCTTATGTATAAGCGTTGATCGGACCTTAACGGGAAGGAATACAACCTTAAGTTAACATTACGCTTTCAACCTTAACCTTAACGTGCAGGGAGACAAATAGAAATCAGACATCCTATCAAAATCACTAGGACGGAATCGGATCAAAGAGATGAGACACTAGTCACTACATTGGCATGAAAACACAGAAATGAAGAACTTTAAGCTTAATAGAAGAGAATGTTGGATTAAGATTAAAGTTAGCTTGAGAAGCAAGTTTCCTTATCCAGTTGAGTTTTAAACTGGAATAGTAAATATTCTAATATGTTAAACCTAATGAGTTTAGGACAGTTTGAGGTATATATAAAGAATTATGATTGTGAGAAGCTTAGTTTGAGAGATATTTTTATTAGTGTGATTCTTACAATTTGTGTTCATAAACTCGAGAACTAGATCACACTTTTATAAAAGTTGGATAGGAGCATCATTAAACGTCTCCCTCCCGCAATGAAATCAAGGCGGCACAACGTCTCGGAGGATCCTCAAACCATCAGTAGTAGACACAGCTCACGGCTTGATGCTGACGAGTTCTTGTCGATGATCCCAATCGAACTAACCATAGAGATATTTTCGAGGTTGACACTAGAGTCTATTGCGAGATGTCGTTGTGTATCGAAGCAGTGGGCCTCAATACTTCGCCGTCGTGACTTCACGGACTTGTTCTTCACCAAATCCTTGGCTCGGCCGAAGCTATTGTTCGCCTTACGAAAAAGTGAGTTTCTCTTCTTCTCCACGCCTCAGCCTCGTGAGAATGCGTCTCTTATTACCGCCGATCATCATGTGAGTTTCCCCGTCGAGTGCGTCTCTCAGATATCGAGTCCTCTCAATGGAATTTTCTGTATAAGCCGTGTTCAGATCTTAAAGGGAAGGGGAACCATTACCAGAGAGTGCGTGATTGTGATATGTAACCCTAGCACTAAACAATCCTTTACTCTACCCAAAATTAAGACAAGGATGGGGGCTGAGTTGAGAAGCTTTTTAGGGTATGATCCCATTGAGAAACAACACAAGGTGTTGGCAATGACCAAACAAGATGATAGAGTCAGGGAGCATCAGGTTCTCACATTAGGAGGAGCTGCGGGGAGCCTGACATGGAGAATAGCTGAATGCGGCATACCCCATTCTTTTCCCTCGGGAGAATGTGTTTGCATCAGTGGTGTTTTGTATTACACTGCTCGGGATTCCGCTGGTGGGGATATGGTAGTTTGCTTTGATGTCAGATCTGAGAAGTCCAGCTTTGTTAAACCCCCGGAAAGAGGAAGGCGAATGCTGATAAACTTCCAAGGTAAATTAGCTTCAGTAAGGTATCCAATTTTATTTTTTCATACTGAAACAAATATAAGTTTAGAGATTTGGATTCTAGAAGACTCTGAAAAACATGAATGGTGCATACATAGTTTCAATGTACCTCCTATGTGGAAGGACCCAGCTGCGAAGGAGCTCATACATTTTGTTGGAGTGACTGCTGCTGATGAATTTGTTTTTTCATCCTGCTTCGCATTAGTCCCTTTCCATATTTACTACTACAATTTCGTCAAGGGAAGTATAACAAGAGTTAAAATCCAAGGAATGGGAGCTTTCCACGGAAGAGTTCCAACTCTCATCAGTCTAAACCATGTGGAGGACGTGAAGCTTATGGAATTGTTTTAGGACTTTGTAATGACTGCTAGCTCTTAAGTTCTTGTCTTGTCGATCATGTGGTCTTAGTTATCTTTTAACTGTTTTTGTGTGTTTGCTATAACTTTTTCAGTTCTCTGAATTAATATTTTCAGTTGTCTACCATAGTTTTCATCATATCTTGATACATACCATCTGTGCTCTTGTTTCAGTGGTTATGGAGCAATGATTGTTCTAGATTATGTTTTCGAAACTGTTGTCAACCTGTCAGATTATGTGTTTGAAACTGTTGGAATCTATCTGCCTTGTTGTCCTTTGTTAATCTGATCTTGTGGTTCACATGTATGAATGTGAGATTGGCTGCATAACTTGCTTTGAAAACTGTGTTGTTACTATCCTGAAGGAGGCTTGATCAGGATTTCCTGTGTTCATTCGCTGAGTCTCAAAGCCTCGACTGTCTCTCACCAAGAAGCTGCGGAATGCCCTAGGTATGCAATTTATGTTTATTTATCGAAGTTCCTAGTTAAAATTCATATATTATCAGGTAGGACAACACAATTGTGGACTTTTTCTGTCTGGAAAAAGTAAATGGGCTTTAGCAGTATCTCGATCAAGAGTAGTATTTAGATTTTTGTTAGCCTTGATCTTAAAGCTTGTCAAATCGTATTTAAGCATTCGTTTCTGGTTGTTGAACTCTTTGACAATGATTTAAGACTATTCAAGTCATTTGCTTGCAGCTGTTTGTTTAGGTCACGGTGTCGCTTCTTTTGTTTAAGCCTCTTAACAACATATATTAATTGCTTTTGACTTGTTGATCAAGTCTCGAGTGGTTTGATTTTTCATATTTGATCGAGTGAACAATGTATTGGTTTGGTTGCAGAAAATGTCAAAAGAAGAATCAAGAATATCAACTAGGTTTTGCCTGCCATGTCTTGTCTTCTTCTGAGTTTGCCATCTTTCTTTGAAATTACACTAATCTAAATTAAGAGAATCTCATCAATGGAGAATCTCATTAGGCTCCAACAAAACCGTCATTGTGTTCCTCATCCAGGGTTACAACATGTAATTACTTAAATGTTCTTGAGCATTGTGGATATTAGTAGTACCAGTTTGTATTTGATTTAACCTTTAATTTACAAGATTGCCAGTGGCGGCAGAATTCCAAAAGTTTCCGAACATGTTAATTTGTACTTGGTATCTTCATTCAAGGTTCGAAAATTGCCATAACTTATTATGGTAATGATGATGACCCAACTTAAAAGTCTTTGAGCTTGACACAGCAAAAGTTGTGCTGGAATCTGGACTTGCCAAGTCAAAGCCCCATAAACCATAACCAAAAATCAAATACTCAAGCAATTAATTATTGGTTACGATTACACTAATAAACACTATTCTAGACGTCAACTCTTTGCATCTCCAATTATTCATCGCTTCAAAAAGAACATACAATGTTAAATATCCATTTTGTTGCAATTTTGTTAAATATGGGACTCCAAATCCAACTTTTAGATTCGTAAACTACAAAAATATAAAATTGTTTTTGATTGCTTGTTTAGGACAATCGAGTTAAGGATTGATTGAATGTGACAGTAAGGCAACATAAAAGGGCATCGAGGCGGCTTTGATAAGAGATAAGTCAAAGCAACATACTCTTAAAATCTTCTTCTTCATGTAATGATTGGATAACACAAAGCTTAGAAACATTTTTCTCATTTATCTATCAAATGATGTGACAGGAAATCAAATAGCAATGTTAAGTTACACTTTCTTGTACACTTCCTTTTCAATTTGTTGGCCTCATTGGTAACTTCATCTCCACTCCTTGCCTTTTCTTCGTCGTAATCTCTCTTACACACAAACAAACATGTGCAATATATATAGTCCTGCCCTTTCTCATTTGTATTCATAATCAACTAGTCATAAAATAAAAAGATATATTAAAAACAGTCGAACGGATAGGAATATTATCGCAAGGTCTAATGGGTTCCGAGAAATTTGGCGACGATGATCAGAGCATCCATTTGCAGGTTCATCTTTTCTTATTTATTACAAATAAAAGTCTTGCCCTTCACACTTTTTCTTCTACCGTTTACCATTGTCTAGTAATCCGACTCGATTTGGTGCAAACACTTTTTAACGTATTGATGATCATGTATATTTGATCTTTGTATATTCGAGAAAACATAACTTGGTTTCCCTTATGTATTAGCACTTATAGATATGGTGGAATTTGTGAAAGAAATTAGAATTTTACTTATGTTAGAAATTTCAATATAAATCATGAATAAGTATTTCACTTCAAAATGTATTTTTTCACCAAAAAAAATCATAAAGAAGTAGAATAAAAGCTCTATATAATTCAGAAATGCAGCAAATTACGAATATTTAAATAAAAAATCATTTTAAGTCGTACATAAACCAAAAGTGTGTAATTCAATCGTGTACATGTGCATGTTTCTGTGTATTCTACGTAGTTTAAAGAAAACTTTCACAATTAACGTAAAAAGAAAAGTTTTAAAACCTAAACTCTGTAAATAAACAGGTATTGGAGCTCCAAAAGCTGGAGGAAGCGCGAGGCTCAAGCGACATCGTTTTAGATTTCAGAAACAGCGTCGAGAAAGGAGACAGCGGCGAAACCGCAGACGTTACTCCTTCTTCTTCCGCGATCGCGTTCCACCGATCGTCATCCCCGGCGCCTGAGCAAAAGCTCACGCTATTCGCTCTCCGCCTCGCGATCATTGAGAAAATCGCTACTTGTCTCGGAACACTAGGTTTCATCTGGGCCACGGTGGTTCTTCTCGGCGGATTCGCCATCACCCTCGAGAAATCCGATTTCGGGTTCATCACCGTCATCCTCCTCATCGAAGGCACTCGGATCTTCAGCAGAAGCCACGAGCTCGAGTGGCAGCATCATGCCACGTGGACTGTTGCAGGCGTTGGAATTAGTAGCTTCCGTGCGCTACAAGCAACCTCGGTTTCGCTTCTCAGAAACCTAAAACGAATCAGGTTTGCTCCTTAACCGAACTTTAACCGACTCCAATTTACGGTTTAACATTTGTTTTGAGTCGAATTCAGTGTTTCACCATAATCCAAAAATAAACTGTAATTTTGCTATCAAAAATAGTTTGTGTTAATTGTTTTTTATCTTTTAAATCAAATAATTATTACAAAAAAACTTTTAATGTTTTTTATTATATTCAATTTTTAAAATTTTCATAGCTCATGATGATAAATATTTTATAAATTGAATTTAAAATATTCATTTTTTATTTGGGGTATATTTGAATTTTATTTCATAATTATTTATAATAAAATTTCAATAACTAAATTTAATTATATTTGTAATACTACCAAATATAACTAAATTTAGATTAGTTCTATTTTATTTTTTAAAATTAAAATCCTGGTTCATAAAAACATTGCTGGGGATTGTTGTTTTCTCTGCAGCGGAGGAGTCTTGAAGCCAATCCTCGAAAGCAGGTTGAGTCAAGAAACCCCTCGGACATGGAAAAACTCAGATGTTCCTCTGCTTCCCTATGCGAAATGGCTCTACATCTCAAGCTACGTGAGCCGTCTTCTCTACTGGCTCCAGCTCCTCTCCGCCACCGCCTGTGTCGCTCTGTCTTCATACAAGCTCGTCAGACACAACTACGGAGAGGTTCATGACGGAGAGCTGGACAAAAGAAACAGAAAAGCCGCTCTAAGCATCTTTTACTCGCTAGCCCTAGCCGAGGCTTTGCTGTTTCTTGCGGAGAAAGCTTACTGGGAGTGGCAGGTCAGTGTGTGTAATTTGCTTGAGAATGTGACTAGAGAGTGTGGCTTTGGTGTTACTGGGTTGGTCTCTATCAAGAGATTCTTCTATGACGCTTACTCAAAGTCTGTGAATGGGAGCATCTTTGATGGTGAGAAGATGGATATGGTCAGTTTTGCTATGGAGCTGTTGGGGTCTACCTGCTCAGATGAGCAGCTAATAGGTGCAAGAATTCTCAGGCAGTTTGCTGTGAATGAGAGGTTTGCAGAGGATACGCTTGAGAAGATTGGAATCAACTTGCCCGTCATTGAAAGGTTTGTTCTTTATATGTTATGCATAGACCTGAAACCATGTTAAGACTGCATGTAGAGATTTTAATGTGGGGTAGAATTACTCAACCCAGCCTAATCCACACAACACTCAGTCCATTTAAAACCCAATCCACAAAAAACCTAAACTATTAGACTTGTAATGCAAATTACCATTTAATATGTTTTAGAATTTTATAGACACTATTTTTTAGTTTAATAATTTATTTTAGCTGAAAAAAAAAATAAGAGTTCGAAATTTTGCGAAAAGCTAAAGTTTTACACTTTTGGCAAAAAAAAAAAACTATCTTTTTGCGGTTTTGATGGTTTTTCGGTTTGCCGGATATTTTGTTTTTGTAGTCTGGATGTATTGTGTGTTACATAATCATATTCATATTCTTAAGGTTAAAATTTCTTGTCCAGGTTGGTGGAGATGCTGAACTGGAAAGACATGCAAGAAGAAGAGATTAGGAGATCAGCAGCTGAGATACTATCAAAGCTAGCTGGCAGGAAACAGAACTCTCTAAGAGTATCTGGAATCTCTGGTGCCATGGAATCTATTTCATCACTTTTACAGAAAACAAGATCTTTAGGTGAAGCTCCTGACGAGATTGGAGAGAAGAGAATCTTCCACGACCATCATCTACAGTACGATTACTGTAGGTTCAACAACTTAGGCCTCTTGATTCTGAAGAAACTATCAAGAGATCATGACAACTGTGGAAAGATCGGTAACACGAGAGGACTTCTTCCAAAGATTATTGACTTCATGCACACGGATGCAACACTCTTGAAAGATGAGAACGTGGAGATGGTTCTGTCACGAGTCCTGACAGTGAAACGGTCTCTGCAGCTAGTGAAAATGTTGGTAAGCATGAGTGGTAACACTGGGAGATGTCTTAGGAGAGAGATCTCTGAAATAGTTTTCACAGTCAGTAACTTGAGAGATGTACTGCGTCATGGAGTTAGATACCCGAAACTTCAGAAGCTTGGGATTGAGATCTTGAGCTTCCTGGCCCTTGAGACAGAGGCAAGGGAGAGAATTGGTGTGACTGGAGGTGTGTTGAAAGAGCTCTTCAACATTTTCTTGAAAAGCAAGGCACGTGGGGATGTGAATGAGAGCCGGGTTAGAATCGCTGCGGGAGAAGCTATAGCTATGCTTGCTTTGGAGAGTAGAAGCAACTGCGTCCAAATTCTAAAGCTTGGAGTCTTGGCAAGACTCGTGGATTCACTTGAAGTTCCTCTGGTACGTGTCAATGCAGCGAGAGTGTTGAGAAACTTGTGCATGTACTCTGGACATGAATGCTTTCCCGACCTGATGTTCATTAAAGCAGCAGCTCCAACGGTAAGTATGTAACTAATGTGGGTATAACTCAAGTTTTATTTCTTTGCGGGGGAACCTTGTTTTGCGGTTTTAAAGAGTAAATCTGTTTTACTATTTTGGTGTAAAAACAAGATTTTACGGTTTTGGATGATGAATTCAATTTTGTGGTTTTGGCCCGAAAACTTATTTTTGGTTTTGACAGAAGTTTTGATTTTACAATTTTGACGAAAATTTTTTGAATTTTGTAGTTTTGTTGAGAAAAATCATTTTAGTTTTGCTGGGAAAATTCTTTTTTTTTTTTATTTTGGTGGAAAATTTTGATATTACTAAAATCTCTTACAAAAATGGTTTTGTTTTCTTGCAGGTGTTGAAATCTATAACATCAGGAGACAACAAGTTACAGGAAGTGATGTTAGGGTTAGCAACACAAGTGTTCAAGTTCATGAGTTCAGAAGAAGCACACGTCGCTTCGACGGATTCAGGGATCAAGAGGCAAGAACTGGCTAACTCGCTTGTTTTGATTCTGAAGAAGCATGACAAGCCAGCGATCAAAGTTCCGAGAATCAGAAGGTTTGTGATTGAGCTGGCGATATGGATGATGGAAGATGATGTGGAGAACGTTGTGATGCTAAGAGATTTGGGAATGGAGAGAGAGCTTGAGACGGTTCTTGAAACTACCGCTGAGCTTGAGAACTTCGACGTTTTCTCGGGCACGGTTGGTGTGAGCCGACATAGCCGAACGGTTCATTGGTTGGCTGAGTTGGCTTTAACATTTCTCAAGGAAGATCAACCATAAGTATCATCACATCTTCCTCTTAGGAAACTCTCTGGATCAAATGATTGTAACTATTACATATTTGGAAAAAAATGCGATAATTATGCAATATATTCATTTATTTACTTTTGCATGAGCATTATTTGAGATACTCGTGTATTATTCTATTTATTAATTTTTTGCATTTATAAACTAATATAATGAATATATTTTAAGAATTTTTACTTTTAATTACAAACAATATTTTTTATGCCAAAAAAAACATTTGTCCGATTGTGTGACAATAAAAATTGTCCACAGGTAATACCAAAGCTTTAAATTGTTAGGATAATACATCATCTATATCTTTATCGTTAAACGAAAATAAACTCAAAAACTTGACATCCTTTTAGTGTTTTTCTTAGATTATAAAGAATCCTAATATTTTGGTTAAAAAAATTGTCAATCAAAATTTACTGAATTCTAATAAATCAAATCAGAATCTAGGAAAATGTAATAAAAATCGGGAAAATTTCATAAATACACTTTGTTTGATACCACAATTCAACTATACCATCGGCCGAATGAAATTTTCAAAAATACCACATTTCATTAATGTGTAAAAGACAAAACTGACCTCAGATTGTTTTCAATCCATCATCGATTATTCACTCTCTTTCTTCTCTCGGGAGTTACCGTGAGATCCACCGTGAGATCCACCGTCATCTGCCGTCATCTGCGGTGGTCCCTTGAAGCCTTGCAAATCCTTCTTCATCTCGCCATCTCCGTCTCCGTCGGATTCGGACGCTCCGGTCTCCGAGAAGAAGTTTAATCTCTCCACGGCGGCGATTATCGCGATCTCCGTCGCAAGCGCGGTGGTGGCGATTCCCCTCTTAGCTCTCCTCTTGTTCCTCTGCTTGAGGAAACGACGAGGAAGCAAAGACGGTGGAGCGAAAGCGGCGGAGATTCGCGTCCCTGATTCAGTACCTCCGGCGGCTGCCGCGGGGGGTTCGTCGTCGAAGGACGTTACGGGGACATTGTCGGGGATGGGAGGAGAGACGGAGAGGAACAAGCTTGTTTTCACGGAAGGAGGAGTGTTTAGTTTCGATCCGGAGGATTTGCTGAGAGCTTCGGCGGAGGTTTTGGGTAAAGGGAGTGTTGGGACGTCGTATAAGGCGGCAAATCAATCGGCAACGAGACATCATCCTTCAGAACGGTGAAAATGGCAGCTACTGTTGAGTCTGACCCTGAAACGACGTCGTCTACTTCCAGAATCATCGATTCTCATCTCTACATCTGGGCGTCTCCTCAAGAGGTCGTGCTCTTACACTGTTAATTCGAATCAATTCAAACTAAAATACCTTATCTGCTGCTGAGTAAGTGATCTGATGGATCGATCATCCAATATGTATGATTTCATGCCACGACTTACCCTTATTTTCCATGCCAAGAACCTACACTGACTGGTGATGTCGAGTTCTTGCTCAAGGTTTTAAGCTTAACTCAACTCAAACTCTCATGGGTTTTGAGATATTCTGGGAAATCTACCTTCTTTGATGCTTTTTCTTTTGCGTTGTTCCTCCGTTTACTTGTTGATTGATATGCTTGACTTAGAACATGGAAGATGCAAGAGTAGATGGAGCTCTCATTGTGCAACCCATCAATCACAAGTTCAGTCATTCTTTAGTTACAAGGTCTCATCCTTTTTCTTTATTCCTGAATTGATTTTATAGTGGTTCCCAAAACTTACGAATCAATAATGCTACTCTCTCATTTCGTTTTACTTATGTTGGATCTGTCTACCTGCCTTTTTTATCAGTAGATGACCATGAGATGCATAATGCAATACTGGGATGTTAGGTTGTTTTGATTCTGTCTGAAAAAAAATCAATGCTATATTACTGATTCTCCAATCAGTGCATACCTTAGGTGCTTGTGCTGTCAGCTATTGTAAGCCAACTTCTTTTTCAAGATGATTTTGTTTTCTTGTTGACAGTGTTCTGAAGAAGTACCCGTCGAAGTTTGTTGGCTGTTGCCTTGCAAATCCTGCAGAAGATGGCAGTGGGATTAAGGAGCTTGAGAGTCTTGTTCTAGAGGTCTTTCCTTTAGCAGATACCTAGGCAATTGTATAAGAGCTTATAAGAGTTTATAAGAGCCATTTTATGAGAGTTTAGAAAATCATTTATGAACAATTTATAAATTGTATAAGAGCTTATTAAACCATTTATAAGAATCATTTATAAGGTTTTATAAATATATTTATAAAAGTCTATGAATCTGTATATAAGGGGTTATGAAATTATTATAAGAGTTTAATAATCTTCATAGCACAATTTATAAGAGTTAATAAATCATTTTCAAGAGTTTATAAATCTTTTGTAAGAGTTTATAAATCTTTATAAAACTGTAGAAGTAAATATACATAAAGCAATTATAAGTGTCTATTATTCTGTTATAAATGTTTGAAAATTATTTATAAGAAATAAAAATTATTTATAATGGTTTATAAAATAATTAATAAGACTTTATAAGAGTTTATAAAATCAGTCTATATGGCTTTCAAAATAAGTTATTAAAGTATAATTCATTTATAAGAGTTTATAAAATCAGTCTATAAAGCTTTGTAAGGATTACAAATACTATATAAATGTTTATAAATCATTTTCAAAGATTTAGAAGTCATTTATAAACCTTTATCAATATTTAATATATATTCCTATAAATGATTTATAAACCCTTATAAAATCACTTATAAGAATATACCACTTATAATAATATACAAAATATTTATAAGGTTTTATATAATCATTTATAAATATTTAGAGAGGTAATTCATTTATAAATTCTTAAAAATCATTATTTATAAGAATTTATAAAATCATTTATAAGAGGTAATATAAGAGTTGTATAGGTTTATAAATCAACTAAAAGAGTCTACAACCATTTAGAAAGCCTCATAAAACAATTTCTAATTATTTGTATAATAATTTATAAGAGTTTATAATATGCAAATAATTTATAACAGTTTATAAAAAAACAATTTATAAAGTTAATACACCATTATGAAGGATTATAAAAAAAATTATAAGGGCATGTAAAATCATTTGTAAGAGTATATAAACCATTTATAAAAGCATATAAAACATGTTATAAAATCTATAAACTAGTTATAAATGTTTATAAGAAAGTTATGAAAGTTTATAAATAATTTATAAAGGGTATGTATACTACTAATAAGGGTTTATAAAAACTTAATGAAAGCTTATATTCAATTTATAAGAAATATTATATGAGTTGTATAAGTTTATAAATCAACTAAAGAATCTTTAACAATTTAAAAAGACTTATAAAATTATTTATAATGGTTTGTATAATAATTTATAAAGGTTTATAAAAGTATTTAAATAATTTATAAGGGTTTGAAAAATTAATTTATAAATTTTATACACCATTATAAATGATTATAAAACAATTTAGTTTGCTAGATTGTGTTAGCAATGAGATATCTGCAGATACATCAACCACAGTAGCACCAAACAAGATCAGATTCAAGGTTTATAAAAGTATGTAAACTATTTATAATAGTTTATAAACTATTTATAATGGTGTACAGATAATTTTTAAATATTTATAAAGTCACTATAAATGATTCATAGTCTTTTATAAGGCTTTATATAATGGTTTCTAAAAATTTATAAAGGGTTCACAAAACTACTTACAGGTGTTTAGAAATATTTTATATATAATTTATAAGGGTTTATAAAGGGTTTAAATAAGTTAATAAAAAGTTTATATAAGATTTGTAAGGGTTTATATAAGATTTGTAAGGGTTTATAAAAGATTTTAATGGGTTTTTAAGAGTTTATATAGGGTTTATTAAACATTGTAAAGGTTTATAAAACCATATAAGTATTTATCTAACTATTTATAAAGGTTTATAAAATTATTTATGAACCATTTATAAATTTTATAAGAGCTTATAAAATATTGTTTCAACCATCTATAAGTTTTAAAACACTTATAAATATTTATATAACTATTTTATAAAGGTTTAAAAAAGTACTTAAAAGGGTTTATAAAACTATAAAAGTTAGAACAAATATTTTATTAAAAAAAACTCAACAACATTAGCCAAACATCTTCAGTCATTTCGAGCTTTTCCTCTCTTGAAACAGAGTTCAGTAATGACTTCAAAGTTACGTGTTGAGGCAAGGAGAACAGACCACGACTTACCATTTCTTTGAAGTGTCAGCAGGCTTCGAGTAAACAACCTTTCTTGTTAATCCACTGATCGAAATAATTATAAGGGTTTATAAATATATTTATAACAGTTTAGAAATCCTTATATAATTATTTATAAGAGTATATAAATACATTAATAATAGTTTATAAAGGTTTAAAAAACAAATTATAAATATTTATAAAATTATATATAAGACTTATTAGATCATTATAACCTTTTTTAAAGGCTTATAAATTATTTAAAAGACTTTTTTCCTTATAATTTGTTTATAAATCATCACAGATGATGTATAAATATTTAGCTGAGTAGTACGATCTCTTAAATGATTAATACATATTTATGAACTCTTATAAAGAATTTATAAGTTCTTAAAAATTATTATAGCTAATTTATAAATCATTATATAATAAGTTATAAACCCTTGCATATTGGTTTATGAATCCTGATAAATGATTTATAAGCCTTTGCAATTTATTTTATTGTTTCTTATGAATTTAAATTACCCAAATCTTTTGCATATATGCAGTTCCCAGTTATTTTTACTTGAAATCAGATTCGTTTACAGTTAATCACACATAATTCATATACAAATAAGAGAGAGAGAGAGAGAGAGAGAGAGAGAGAGAGAGAGAGAGAGAGAGAGAGAGAGAGAGAGAGAGAGACTGACATAAACACTATAACTGTTTATAAATAATTTATAATTATTTATAAATCTTGAGTGGATAGATAAAATCATTAGCTTTAAGTTATTCTTTTCTTATAACAGATTGATTAACATTTATAATTAGTTTTTTTTTTTTTTTTTTTTTGTCGACCATTTTACAGACTCATGTGGACTCTGTAAACCAAACTGGGTGCTCTGTATCCATATGGACAGTAAACGACGTTTGTTGCCTCACACTACGTGCTAAGCTATCCGCCTTGTTGTTTTGCGTCCGTGGTATATGAATAATCTCCGAGCTGTTGAAACTTCTCTTCAGACTCTTGATGTCTTCTAGATAACTTGCGAAAGCCGGCCATTCTTCTGGTTCCGAAACCATCTTCACCAATTGAGAACAATCCGTTGCAAATGTAACGTTATATTGCCTTAAATTCCTCATGCATTCCATTGCCCAGATAAGGGCTTCAACCTCTGTATGTAACGGGGATTGACTAGCCCTCGTATTCCTAGCTCCCAATAACCCTTCAAAGCCTTCCAAGGTACTGTACCATCCTTGTCCTGAAAAGGTATCATCTGCTTTCCATGATCCATCCGTGAAACACCATCGTCCCGATCTAGTCGGCAATCCTGAATCAGTCATCAGTGTAACCTGGTTCCGAGTTTGAACTATTTCCTGTTGAGCTTCCGTCCAAAGTAAAGACTCAGTCATGGCTCTTTGAAGAGTATCCCTCGGATCCATATCCAAATTACTAAATACTTTGTTATTTCGTCCTTTCCATATATACCAAAGTATCCATGCAAAATAATGATTCTCCATTGTTGGCTTCATCCTCCAGAATAAATAATCCATATTCGCGAACAGAGATTGTCCTGGAAAGTGATCTGGATGCGTTGGAATCGTTGATAGTGCCCAGACCTGGACTGCTGGTGGACATTCAAAGAAAACATGATTTATAGATTCCTCTGATGCTCCACATCTATCACACCGTATATCTCCTTGTATACCCCTTGCCTTTAGACTTTTCTTCATTGCTATACATCCCGATAAAAGTTGCCATAGAAAATGTTTCATCTTTGGTGGACAACGCACTTTCCAGCAATGGGCTTTAAGATCAGTAACCGTGGGTCCAAATTCTACTGCCCCCCGTTCTTTATCTGGATATGTTCTCTCCACTTGATATCCTGATCTAACCGAATATTTTCTATTTTTTGTAAAATGCCAGTCATCCCGATCCATTGTTTGTGTCCTACTTAGAGGTATACTCTCAACAATTTTAACATCCTCGGGGTCCATTATTTCCTGAAGAGCCTGTAAGTTCCATGTTCGTGTGGTTTCATCAATGAGGAAATCAACCGTAAGATCCGGTAAGAGAACTCTTATAATTTATAATTAGTTATAATAGCTTATATAAAGATTTAAAAACTCTTATCACTTTCACATAAAATATTTATAAAAAAGTTTATAATTGATTTTGTAAGTTTGCAAATGTTTTATAAAACCTTATGAACCCTTATTTTCTTACTAAAAACCATTGAAGTGAAAGTTATAACAATTCACACATCATTTATATTATATTGCATGTTCAGAACCTTTTATAAGGGCTTATAAAACCATTTATAAGAATTTATAAATCATTTATAAAGTTTTATAAATATATTTATAAAATTCTATGAATCTGTATATAATAGTTTATAAAAGTATTTATTATAAGAGTTTAATAATCCTCATAACACAATTTATAGGAGTTAATAAATTGTTTTCAAGAGTTTATAAATCTTTTATATGAGTTTATAAATCTTTACAAAAGTTTAGAAGTGAATATTCATAAAGCTATTATAAATGTCTATAATTCTATTATAAATGTTTGTAAACTATTTATAAGAAATAAGAGATTATTTATAATGATTTACAAAACAATTAAGGGCAATTCTCCATTATAACATCTTTTTAATTTTTGTTTCTCAAAATGACACTACAAGCTGAAAGTCACAAAAATAACATTCATTAACTGTTCAAAAGACTATAATGTCCTTGTTTGATATTAAATAAAACAATAAAAAAAAAGAAATATCTTTAATCTCTCTCTCTCTCTCTCTCTCTCTCTCTCTTCGATTTCTTTCAGACGACTCCGACGTCGGAGAACCAAACGTCATCAACCCTCGCCGTCTCCGCCTCTTGACACCCTCTCGACACCCTCTCGCCGCATCTCTAATCTCTCTCGGCGTCTCCGAATCTCTAATCTCTCTCGCAGTCTCCGCCTCTCGAATCTCTCTTGCCGTCTCCGCCTTTCGAATCTCTATGTCTCCGCCTCTCGAATCTCTCTCGGCGTCTGCACTTCTCGAATTCTTATCAACTTCTCCGACTCTCGAATCCCTATCCACGTCTCCGTCTCTCAATTTCTCACCAAGGACATCGCTTTCTCAAAAGGATTTGATTTTTTTTGGTGAATTTATGGATCTGTAGTTTTATGCTAAGCTTGTGTGTGGGATATGCCTCTGATAGGATTTGATACACTTCGATGTTAAGAAATTTGAAAATCATTTTGCTTGGTGTCTTGTTTGAGTTAGGCATTTTGATATCTTCCGGTAGGCTCGTGAATTTTCTTTTGACAATTAAAGTCTCTTCTTGTTTGTGCTTGTGAAAATAGTTGTTTTTTTAATTTTAGGAAGAACTTGTGTAGTTTCAGGAATGCTTTCCTGAAAATCCAATGGTAACAAATTTGATTTTTTCTTTGTTTTGTTCTGCAGGATAGTTACAAGATGGGAGAATCAATACTTTTCCAACTATCTCTGCATCGACTGAACTACCGTATTGGTCCAGAGCCAGAAATAAAGATGTCAATAAACCAACCTCCAAGCCCTCAAGGTTGTATCGAGATTGTTGAGAAGGTTCTCACAAAAGAACAGTTCGAGATAGTCATAGGATCGTTTATGGGGCCTGTAATCAGGCTAACTCAGAAGGGATTGAATTTGTCAGCAAATATAGTCTACTGCATTCTCACAGGAAACATTGTTACCGTGAAAGAGAATGAAGTTTGGTTCCATTTGACATTTTCACACAAACATCGAGTCGTACACATTTAACTCCAACATCTCAACACAATGACACTCAAGAGTTCTCTTCTAATTTAACACGACATGTATAAGCCCTAATATACATTTTGAGTTTTTGAAGTAATGTTTGGAGGCTTTTGAACGTGATTGGGATGGCCTTCCTGATATATTTTATCTAGGATAACATTTGTCATTTTCAGGATGGGTTTCTAACCTTATCAAGATACAAAACTATTAAGCCAATGTGTTATATCTCAAAATGAGTAAGATTTTAAAAGGAATATAAGGAATTCTCTTGCTCATTTTAAAAGGAATATAAGCAAGAAATGGATGACTATCCTGAATTGGAACTTAATCTTCCAAAACAACCAAAACAAAACAACACAATCAAAATCAATAAGAAAATTCATTGGCTATAGAAATCACCAAATAGAGATCATTGTCTACAAAACAGAGAACACATATCAAATAAAGAATATGAAAATAGAAAACACACATGTTATCTAGGATAGCTTGTGGAACTTTCAGGATGTGTATCCAGAAAAACAAAATGTGTGTTTTTTAAAATCAAAAGCATGTAAGGAATGTCCTTATTCAGGACGTTTTTTTTGTGAGTGATCTCGTTGTCTACTGCTTCTTCCTTGCTTATACTGATAGAATTTCATGATAGAATAGGAAGGAAATCCTTCCAGAACAGTTTCCTAGTGTGTGTTTTAAAGGTTTTTGAGTTTTTGTAATCTTTGTATAATGTTTCTGAACTGACTTGAACATGTATACTCTAGTGTCTAGAACTAAATGCCAGATGTGTAACTTTGCTCTCTTGTTCTGATATTGATAAACTCATACTTTAAAATGTGAAAAAACCCAACCAGTTCTGTGAATTAAGACAATTCCTTGATTTGAATATTTTCAGCCTTCCAGAAAAGTTCACTAGTGTGTGTCTTTAAAGTTTTCAAGTGTTTTTTTTTAAGTTCGTCTTGCTTTTGAATTTGTGTCTGAGGTATTGATAGAGTTGAATTGATGATGGATATGATTATTAAAATATGTGTGTGTTTCTTTTTCTCACTTCAGGAAAAAGTTTGAGTTGTTTCAGGAAAGCCTTCCAGAAACGTTTAATTTTCCCCCCTTATTTTTGCAGGATAGAAACAAGATGGAAGATTCGGTACTTCTCAGACTAGCTCTCGCTGCACTGAAGTACCCCATTCGAAAAGATCCAAAGGAGAAGAAGGTAGCAATAAATCAAGATTCAACATCCGTCTATATCCCCATTGTTCAGAAAATTCTGACAGCAGCTGAGTTTGAGAGAGTACAAGAGGTTTTGGGACATGTAATGAGGCTCAGTAGCAGAAGTGATATGAAATTATCAGGAAAGACTGTCTACATCATTCTCGCAAGAAATAAGATAGCTTGAAGCATTTTCAGTAATTATATCAAGAAAGTGTTAATTGTGATATCATTATAAAACACACAAGTTAGGATGGATAGCTTGTGGAAGTTTCAGGATGAGTTTTCAGAAAAAGAAAATGAGTGTATTTTCTTGCATAACTATGTTCTCGAAGAGAATCAAAAATATGTAAGAAATGTTAGACAATCCTTGTTCAGGATGGCTATCCTGAATTGAAACTTAATCTTCCAAAATAACAAAAACAAAACAAACATTGTGAAAATCTATAAGAAAATTCATTGGTTATATAAATCACCAAATACAGGTTATTGTCTACAAAATAGAAAACATATATCAAACAAAGAACATGAAAATAAGACAACTTGATGAATTTTCAGTAATTATATCAAGAAAGTGTTACATGTAGTATCATTATAAAATACACATGTTATCGTGGATAGCTTGTAGAAATTTCAGGATGGGTTTCCAGAAAAATAAAATGAGTGTGTTTTCTTGCATAACTATGTTCTCGAAGAGAATCAAAAGTATGTAGAAATGTTAGACAATCCTTGTTCAGGATGTCTATCCTGAATTGAAACTTAATCATCCAAAATAACCAAAACAAAACAACATAGTGAAAATCTATAAGAAAATTCATTGGTTATAGAAATCACCAAATACATGTCATTGTCTACAAAACAGAGAACACATATCAAACAAAGAACATGGAAATAAGATAGGTTGAAACATTTTCTGTAATTATATCAAGAAATTGTTAAATGTGTTATCATTATAAAACACACATGCTATCTACGATAGCTTGTAGAAGTTTCAGGATTGGTTTCCAGAAAACAAAATGAGTTTTTTTTTTGCATAACTATGTTTTCGAATAGCTCAAATCAAAGACTGCTAAATTTTAGGAACACAAGGTTTTGATGTAATGTACTTTTGATTATGTTCTTTTCTAGACAATGTTGATTATGTGTGGTTTTTATCTGCAATTTTAGTGTTTCTGAGTGTGAATGAGATGAGTTTGTTTGTGAAAACTTGTGATTTTTTAGTTTTAGGAAGGTATTTCAAACTTTCAGGATATCTTTCCAGAAAATTCGATATATATTAGAAGGGTTTCCAGAAAATAAAATAAAATGTGAGCTGTTTTATTAACAAAGATAAATTAGAAAAAATTATGTGTCCACAATGATTCGAACCTGGGAGGGGGAGGGAAGAGTGCTTAGTGTTTTAGAAAGTTAGCGGTTTAGCCGCTGGGCTGAGGAGAATCACTTGTTCATGTTAAACAATTAATTCTATTTAACTCTCACTTGTGTATCCTAAATCTAGAAAGGCATTTCGAATCATCTGGATGGGTTTCCAGAATAGCATATTAGGTTTGTTTTCTTTGTAGCAAAGTTGAAACTAGGAAAATAAAACGAAATGAAATTAAAAACTAAGGATCTGATATCTGCATGGAGATCAGAGTAACCCTTAACATATGTTTATATCAAGTTAATAGCATTAACATATTGTTTTTCCTCTCTCTTTGTATTTTAGCAAATTTTGAAAGGATTTGTATAGTTTCAGGAAATCTTTCCAGAAAAATTGATGTTAATAAATTTGAATATTTTATGCTTGGTGTCTTATTTTTTGGCTTACGCATGTTAATATCTTTGGTAGGTTCGTGAATTTGCTTATGACATTGTCAGTTTCTTGCTTGTGCTTGTGAAATCGAGTGATGTTTTTAAAATTTCTGGAAGGATTTATGTAGTTTCAGGAAAGCTTTCCAGAATTTCCAGAAAATTTGATTTTAACAAATTTAAAAGGCCTTTTGATTGGTTATTTGTTTGGCTTACGCATACTGATATTTTTGGTAGGATATGTGAATTTGTTTATGACATTTCTAAATGATTGCTTGTGCCTGTGAAATTGTGTATTTTTTCCATGAAAAATTTGAATAGTTTTATGAAAGATATTTATAGTTTCAGGAAAGCTTTCTAGAAAATTCAGTGTTAAAAAAATTTGAAATATTTTTTACTTGGTTATACATGATAGTAATACGATGAGAGTTTTTTACCTCTCAGACAAACATTGCATGAGCTGAAGTATCAGATTGATTCAGAGCCAAGGCAAAACCGTTTGAGATTTATGTTGATTATTGAAAATTCAAATTTCTAAATGTAACAAGAAAGCATTGTACATATTCTGGATGATTTAAAAAAAAAAATAGAAAAAGACTTAGCAGCTGACCATAACCAACATCAACACCTAACACATGAGCTGCACCAAAAAGCAAACAATATGTAAACCCTCCAGGAGAAAGTCCAGAATCAAGAACTACTTTCTCAGAAACATCAACATCTACCTTCTCTATTGCAGATTCCAGCTTAAGCCACCTCTACAAGTTGAAGACAGCAGAGAGAGAGGAAAGTCGACAAACAACAAGATCCCAAAGCACTAAGGAAACCATGTAAAGACAGGGTAAGAATCATCACCTACATACATATTTGGGAACCTCGGCTGTAATTTTAGTGGAGACACCATTGGCTACAAGCTTTCCAGCTCTACTAGCTCTTTTTCCATCCACTAACACTTAGCCTAAATAACATATGTACACTATAATTAAAGCTATTTCTATGTCTTTTGTTTAAGAAGAATAACATAAACCTCTATGTACCTTGTAAGATCCATGATTGTATTGGTGTGTGACTGTATTCCTGATACCTTTCGAGACATGCCTCATCCAGTCTCTGTTTTTTGCTGTTGTTATACAACAAGAAGAGTTCTATTGAAATGAAAGATGAAAGGTTGTTGATTTCAATACTAGGGAGAAAAAGACCTTTACTTCATTCCACATAAAAGAAGAAGCCAGCCATCTGTTGGAACTGGCATCTCCGACTCTAACCCATCTCTCTGAATATAACAGACAAAAACACATATAAGGAGAGAAAGAAAAGAAAAAACAAAGCTTTCTAAAATACAGCATCAGAAAGAGCAAATGCTTGTAAATTTGTTGAACACACAATTAAATCTTTACCAAGGACTAGACAAAGAGAAAAAATTTAAGTCAAATTGTTTGATGATTCAAAAGCAAAAAAAAAAAAGAACAAGCAAATTGATGTAAGTAACCTGCAATTCATCCAACATATAGATAAATTGATGTTCTTCATCATGGACATACCAGTCTAATCTTTCATTAAACAAATCAACACAGATCTCACTTAGCAATTGCGAACAGTAAAAGAGAGAGAGAAAGAGAGAGAGAGAGAGAGAGAGAGAGAGGGAGAGAGAGAGAGAGAGAAAGAGAGAGAGAGAGAGAGAGAGAGAGAGAGAGAGAGAGAGAGAGAGAGAGAGAGAGAGAGAGAGAAAGAGAGAGAGAGAGAGAAAGAGAGAGAGATCAAATCAGAGATAAGAGAAAATGAAATTGAGAGACAGAGACGGAGAGATGACGAAGAGACGACGGACGAAGGTAACAGTCTCAGAGAGACGACGGCGATGATGGAACGAAGATGACAAAGCAGAGAGGAGAAGAAGACGGCGATGCAAGGCAAGAGGAGAAGACGACGAATCAACGACAATTTTATTTTAGAAACTTGTTTTTTTTTAATTAATCAAAGGAAGGACATAAGGGTAAATGACACATTAAATGAATGTTATTTTTGTGACTTTGAACTCTGAGTGTCATTTTGGGAACAAAAACTCGATATAGTGTCATCTAAGTCCTTTTCTCAACAATTAATAAGACTTTATAAGAGTTTATAAAATCAGTCTATAAGATTTTATAAGGATTTTAAATCATTTATAAGTGTTTATAAACCATTTATGAAGATTTATAATCATTTATAAACCTTTATCAATAGTATATATATATATATATATATATGAATATATATAAAATTATTTATATAACTATTTATAAAGGCTTATAAAACCATTTATAAAACATTTATAAATTTTATAAAAGCTTATAAAACCTTGTATCAACCATTCATAAAGTTATAGAACGCATATAAATATTTATATAACTATAACACAATTTATAAGAGCTTATAAATCTATTTATAAGAGTTTATAAATCTGTTTGTAATTTATTCAAAAGAGTATAAGAATTTGATAATCTTTATAACACAATTTATAAGAGCTTATAAATCAATTTAAAAGTGTTTATAAAAGATCATACAAGCCACTCTTTATGATCCTGAAGGCCATCAAGAACTTAGATGTATATACAGATATGTACTTGTGTTCTGTCTTTCATGATATAGACACTGAATCTAGATCTTAAGATGCAAACTCAACAGGCTAGCTAACTGCTTATAGGACTTGTTTTGTTTCTAATCAATAGCAAAAATTCTACTGGTGTTTGCTTGTATAACAATGCTTCTTTATGTAGCTGACACAAGAGAAAAACGACCTGATAGAAGAAAAGACGTTGCTCAAGTCAGATATAGAGAATCTCAATCTCCATGGGGAGCTACGATGGATCACACTGTCATGATGGCTCCACCACCTTCTTTTCCATATCCAATGCATCATCCACCAATTCCGTCTTACACTTACTTTGGCAACCAGAACCCGAGCATGATGCCAGCGCCTTACAAGCCCTATATGCCTCCTAACACCGTCGTTGAGTAACAATCCGTGCACATACCACAGAACAACCGTTCCAGAGAACCTAGAGCAAAGGTTTCAAGAGAGAGCAGGTCCGATAGTGCAGAGGACTCTAATGACGTCGCAACACAACTCGAGTTAAAAACTCCTGGATCTACTTCTGATAAGGTGAGACATAGATAGAAAATAACTTGTGATCGATCAGCAGAAGCTAGACATCTGTTATTTATTAAAAACCTATGTGTTTGTAGGATTCATTACAAAGGCCAGAGAAGAGCAAGAGATGTAAGAGAAACAGCAACAACAATAACTCTGTAGAAGAAAGCTCTCACTCTAGCAAGTGTTCATCTTCTCCGAGCGGTCATTTAGAAAACCCCGGTGACCATTTCTCTCACTCTAGCAAGTGTTCATTTAGAAAACCCTGCTGACCATTTCTTTTCCTCTAGTTTCTTCTCCTTTGCAATCCCAGCCATTTGGGATGGCAAGCAGTCAATTAGGAGAATCAGATATTGATAAACTTAGAAGGTGGTATATGCGAACATGCAGTCAATCCCAACCTCTCTTAGGCATCTCTGCTTCAATATAATTAAGAGCTTGATGATAAAGTAAAAATTCAAGATATATATAAAAAAGAATAAAAGTCTTGATCTTTATCATTAGTTCATTCGTGATACACTAAAGTAACAAAAAGAATAAAAGTCTTGATTCGTGAGAGAGGAGGAGGGATCTTGTCTTCTCCCAATACACTAAAGTAACAAAATCAATCTACTATTCCCCCAAAACCATACCGAATCCGATCCATCCGATGTCTGTTGAAGAAGCAACCAACGAGACTCCTCCTCCACCTCCTTCCACCGCCGCCAGAAAAGCTCCTCTTCTTCAACCACATGCTCCTCTGCTTCCCGAAACAGAGCTCCTCTGATTCAACCACATGCTTATGCTCGCAAAGCGCATCCAAAAGATTGTTAAAAGACGTCTCATCTCTCAAATTGAAATCATCTAACCTATTGCAAGTATCGAGCACCTTCTGAACAAGATGCGCTGTGACATAACGCTTAAAATGATACGGAAAATGACGTGATTGGGAATCGATCACGGGCTCTCCTTCATCCGGTTAATGAAGCATCGAACCGAGGACATCGATCATACGGTTGAATGTCTCGGTGGTGTGTTTTCCGGTATCGATAGATACAGTCGTCTTCGTCCTCGCTGAATATGGCTCTCTCAGTCGTGTTCGGACTCTCGTCAAGTTCGTTGGAGATATATTCGCTGGGGGAGCGCCAAGTTCACCGAGATCACTGAATCTGCTGGAGATCGTCGAGTTCGCTGGAGTTCGTCGGAGTTCGCCGGAGTTCGCCGGATCTGAGTTCGTCTCAGTTAGATCTCGTAACAGAGATTTCGAGGAGAAATATATGTAAGTTAAACTAATGAAATGAGGGATATAATTGTACTTTACTAATTAAAATTTTAATGGTAAAGTTGGTTAGTGTATTTTTGAAAAGTTGTATCATGAAAATGGTATTAGTGACAATTTCCCAATAAAAATCTGATTCTATGTGCCGTTATATCAAAACGGTTATTATGTAAAGATAATACTGAAAAATCTAAACTAGGTAATAAAAATCACAAAGAGAAAAAAAAAAGGAAACATATTTTGTTTATATACATTTTTTTTTTATTCAACCTCCTCCCCCAAGGAGATACTGTTTTGAATACAAGAAAGGAAAAACTTAGAACTAAACATGAATAAGAACCACTCTCGTGTATAATTGTTTATGTACAATTAGTTAAGAACCACTCTCGTGTATGAAGTCTCCACTCACTAAAACGCCCTAGCCTCTCGAAGATCAAACCTTCAACAACAGGAGCACGATGGCTTTGGTTAGAAATAATCGATTCATGAATCTCAAGCTTTCTCTTCCACAAGCTCCTACTACTTCCCTCCCCTGCTTCATTCCCATCGCATCAGCCTCCACAACAGTTACTTCCTCCACAAGCAACACCGTCTCTGCTTCTGATTTGGAGAGAATCTGCGTTCTCGGCTTCGGAAGCGGTGGAACCGTCTACAAAGTTAGCCACAAGGCGACCTCAGAGACCTACGCGTTGAAGAAGGTCAAATAAGACATGGATTCTACTTCCCGACACCAACTCCTAAGTGAGATCGAGATCCTCCGCCTTGTTGACTCTCCTTACGTTGTCAAGTATCACGACATCTACGAGAAACCTTCCGGAGAAGTATCTATACTGATGGAGTACATGGACCTAGGAACGCTAGAGTCTCTACGTGGCAACGTCGTCAAAGAGGATCAGCTAGCTTCGATCGCACGTCAAGTTTTGAAAGGGTTAACTTACTTGCATGGGCTCAAGATCGTTCACAGAGACATCAAGCCAGCGAATCTGCTACGTAACTGGAGAGAAGAGGTCAAGATCGCAGACTTTGGAGTGAGCAAGATCATGGTCAGGTCGTTAGACAAAAGCAACACGTTCGCCGGAACGTGCGCCTACATGAGCCCTGAGAGGTTCGACAGTGAAGCTGCAGATGTATCAGAGGAAGACAAAGCAAACGTTTACGCTGGAGATATATGGAGTTTTGGTCTTACAATGTTGGAGATCTTGGTCGGTCACTTCCCTCTGCTCGCTCATGGAGAGAAACCAGATTGGGCAACGCTTATGTGCGCTGTGTGCTTTGGAGAATCACCGAAAGCTCCCGAGGAGTGCTCTGACGCATTGAAGAGTTTCATTGATTGTTGTTTACGCAAGAACCTAGCGAGAGATGGACAGCTTTACAGCTTCTCAGCCACCCTTTTCTTCTCCAGCAATATTAGAGTTAAGGGATACATCTATGGAGTTCTTGTGTTTTATTTAAGAGAATTCAATAGATTCTTAGTGAACCAGACCTATGTTTTGATTTCACTACTGTAAAGAAGATGTACATTATTAGGGTCTCCACATTGGAGATCTGCACTTGTTGAAGTCTTTGTATCTCTTAGGTTTCTGCAAGTTTTATTTTTAAAACATGATACCAAACGAAAAAGACAGCAATGGTCTTTATTGAATGAGTTTCTTGGATTCATATAGTTTATTCCTAACAAGCCAAACACTAATTAAGGGATGTAAGAGCATCCGCAGCGGTAATGCGATGATCGGGTTCATAAATCAATTTTTGTATTAATTTTTTTTTTAACTTTTTTGGTTTGATTTAAAAAAAGAAAAAAAAAACGGGCCAGTCACGGGCCACCACGTGTCGTGGGGTCCGCGTAATAGTCACGAGACGGGTTCACTACGACGATACGAATTCACTGTTTTTCATTATTAAAATGGTTTTTTTTCTGGGAATGCGCACGAACTCGGGCTACGAACTCCCATTGTGCATGCTCTAAGCCTGTAGATAAACATATTCATTTATCGGTTTTGGGTTATTCAGTGACAAACTTATTCAATGAATCAATAGTACTGCCATCTTCTGCATGTTTTTCGGTATTACTATCTTTTGAATTTGCAATGTTACAACTATGTTAGTTTTACTATTATGTGAGTAAGTTGTCTTGCAAAAACCCACATACTTAACGTTGTGAATGATTTTATTCTCTAGGACTGACTTCATAGCTCAAGACGCCATGCAAGTCCGTATATTTTTACACATTGTTTTCAAGACAAGGATGATTTTTTTTTGTCATCAACATCAGACATGAAATGGTTAAATAAATAAAAGTCTTTGTGAACCAACCTCAAGGTATTTTTGAGCAATAAAATTTGCAAGCTAAATATGTATTGAAAAAGGGATCAAGCGAGAGCATCTCCAACCCCACTATATTTTTCACTCTAAAATAGAGTTTAGAGTAAAAATGCTTACTTTATAATAGAATGAAAAATTGGTTTACATCAAATATAGAATAAGTTTTTTTTTTCATCACTCTATTTTTTCTACTATAAAATAGAGTTTCATTGGAGCAAACTCCAACTCTATTATAGAATCATTCTATTTTAGAGTGAAAAATATATTAAATCATTGGAGATGGTCTAATAAAAGGTAAGGAAAACATTCATATTATCGTAACTAAATGGTTAGGTGATGCTAGATCACAATGTTTGTAATCCTTTCCGAGAATTATAACATCATGCTTCTATTTTTTTTTTAATTTAGCCAAAATATCTAAATTAGATATGTCATAAGATAGTTACTAGATTCTGACTCGTCTTTGAAAAGACAGGTACTTTTTTGTTGTTTTTCAATATAAATATTGATAATTATTCGTTTTAATTATATAAACTGTGACATTGTCAAATTTCAATTATGCGAGTTTGTTATAGTGTATACAGTATGACGAAATTTAAAATGCATCATACAACCATTTTATGTTTGTAAATAAGTTAAACAATGGTTGTATCCAAAATTTGTACTTGGACTATTATATAATTTTAAAATAATTATAAATTATATAAAATATTGCTAAACATATAAAGTGGCCATAATATTTTTGTTTAAGTCTTATCCTCATGTAATTACAAAATTCAAATTCTAATATCAACCTTTTAAAATTATTGCAGACTTTAATTTATGTTATTGATATTAAAAACTTATGGAATGTGAAATTTATTATATAAAAACATAAACATTTAATTAGTTAACAGATTTAGATCATACCTAATTTATTTAGAAATGTGGGCTAGATTCTGAGCCGTCCTTGAAAAGACGAGTATTTTTTTGTTGTTTTTTCAATATAAAAATTGATAATTTTTCGTTTTAACTATATAAACTGTGACATGATCAAGTTACAATTATGCGAATTTGTTATACTGTGTATAGTATGACGAAATTTAAAATGCGTCACACAACATTTTTATGTTTGTAAATAAGTTAATCAATAGTTGTATCTAAAATTTGTACTTGGATATTATATAATTTTTAAAAATTAAAAATTATATAAAATATTGCTAAACATATAAAGTGGCCAATAATATTTTTGATTAAGTCTTATTTTCGTGTAGTTACAAAATTTCAATTTCTAATATCAACTTTTTAAAATTATTACAGATTTTAATTTATGTTATTGATATTTAAAAGGTTTATGAGATATAAGATTGATTATATAAAAATATAACACATTTAATTAGTTCTTATTGAAATAAGCCCACTAAACCAAAAGACCACTATATCATTAATGAATTTTATTTTTTAGTCATATCATTAAAGACAATTTTGGAAAAATGTAATATTTCATTAAGTATATAAATCAGGAATGTTCATGTTTTAATAGTATTGACTGTTTTTTTTTTGGAAGTAGTTGATTTTCTTTTACCCAATCTCCTCTTATTTATTTTTTGATCCAGATTTGTAAACAAAACAAATCTACTTATATTCCCAAATATTTTTTTATAGAATTTTATAATAAGATACCCCCTCCTGCAGATAAATTGGAGCGACGGTGCGGCCAATGACAGGACAAAACATAAGCATGTGACGCCAATCACCACCATACATCACAAATTAAATATCAATCCGAAATGACGAAATCACCCCTAGCACCACACCGACGCGACTTCTGAAAACGCTTGGTTGTCCACATGTCGCTGCCTCGCTGGTCCATTATCTAGCGCGTTCACCGGCCTACGGTCGTGGTAAATCCACTGGAACAACAAGGGTACAATCGTCCAGACACAATGATTGTCTTTTTCTCCCCTCTCCACCTCCATTAAAACTCTTTTTTGGCTGCACTTGTCATGTCCTAAATTTTCCTGGAGATCAAAACTTTTAGCTGTCCAATATTCAATTTTCCCTCATTTATTCCTCTTTTGGTTGATATATTATGAAAATTCAACACTTTTAAATCCACTAAAAAAGTTATCTTCTTCTTCTCTCTTCCTGATACTGGGAGGATTTGCAAGTTCTTGGTGAATCTAAGAATTAATAAAACTTCAAAACCTAGGGCAGTTTTGTTCCTTTCCTGGATTGAGTGAATCATTCATCATCATCTTCTACGGAGTTGGGAAGAGAAAATAGCCATCATTGAACCATTTAGAGTAAGTTTTAATGTTTTTTTAGTTTAATCTTATTATAAAAGTTAATGGTTTTTGACTTTTAATGTTTTCTAGTTATAGAGAATCTAAAAGCGTAAGCTTTACTAAAACAAAAGAACTCACATTGGAACTTCCCTTGTCGTTGAACTGATTTCTAGGTTGGTCGTTTTTTTTTTTCTTCCTCAGAAATTATTGTTAATTTTCTTGGTCGGATCTTTCAGATGCCGGAGAAAGGAGCGATTCTAACTCCGGTTCAAAGCCAGTTACTGATCCTACGCCCGAGTCCTCTGCTTCGATGGCGTCTCGGCGCTCTCACAACACTCGTCTTCTTCCTCATGCTAGTCGTCTGGAGCATCGACGGTTGCTCCATCCAAACCTTCGTGCAGCCGTGGAGACTCAACCCGTACTCCCTTCGTGTCAGCACCTCTCCGTCTCCTTTCCCTTCTCCGTTACCAAAGCCTCATCTTCTAGATTCCGACAAGCCCCACCACCGACAGAATCTCACTCTGCACAACACCACCACCACGACGGTTCCAGGGAATCTGAATGTGAAGAAGACGAATCTCACTACTACAAACTCGACACGTGTCCAACTATTCAGGTGGATAACCGCCGAGCCGGAGAAGAATTTCACGGAGAATCTCATGAGGAACTGGTTGGCTCCGGGAGGAGAACCGTGCAGGGAGGCGAAAACCGTGGAAATCTCCGTCCCCGGCGTCGACGGGGTTGATTCTTTAGTTCTAACCGCCGGAGAGATCCACGTGTTCACATTCCAAGCGATGGACGAATCAAAAAACGCGGTTTGCATCGGCGGGGACTACTTCGAGACCGATTTATCCGGCGAGAATTGGAAGTCGAGGCCGCCGGTGAAAGACTTCGGCAACGGAACGTACTCGATGTCGTTGCAGGTTCATCCCGAGTTCGCAGGAGAGTTCAACCTCACCGTGATTCTACTCTTCCGTCACTACGATGGACTCAAGTTCAGCACCTCACGTCTAGGCTTCGACAGGAAGCTTCGAAACGTTCCTATACGTTTCGTCAAGAAGCATGACGTTTCTCTCCCGGAGCTACTATCTTGTAAGAGATCCGACTTTACTAGGGATGCATGGTCGGGGAGATGGATAAGGCTAGGGAAGAATGATAGCTGCCAGATCAGCAATGATGGACGTTACCGCTGTCTCCCCGCGGGTTTCCCTTGTAGGAAACCCTGGTGCGAGGGGGCGGTTGGAGGTATAGAGAGCAATGGGTGGGTTTACTCCACCCATTGCTCTTTCAAGCTGTTCTCCGGAGAGACGGCTTGGGGCTGCTTGAAGAACAAGTGGCTCTTCTTCTGGGGGGATTCGAACCACGTCGATTCGATTCGAAACATGCTGAACATCGTTTTGGGACATCCGGAGATCCCCGCTGTGCCGAGGAGGTTCGACATGAAGTTCTCCAACCCGAAGAATGCATCGGAGACGGTGAGGATCACTAGTATCTTCAACGGTCATTGGAACGAGACGCAGAACTACCAAGGCCTCGACTCTCTCAAAGACCAAGACTTTAGAGATTTGCTCAAGAAGTACTTCTCGGAAAAAGACCGTGTTCCGGACGCTATGTTCGTGAACTCTGGTCTACACGATGGCATTCACTGGCATAGTATCAGAGCCTTTGAGAAAGGTGCTGAGACGGCGGCTGCGTTTTGGAGGGGAGTTTTCGACGGAGTCAAAGCCAGGGGGTTGAAGCCGCCTGAGGTGATTTTCAGGAACACGATCGCGACGGGCGGTTACGCTAGAGTGCTGGCGTTTAATCCGAGTAAAATGGAGGCGTTTAACGGTGTGTTTTTGGAGAAAATGAGGGATGCGGGGTTGGTCACGAGCGTGGTGGATAACTTCGATATGACGTATCCGTGGCATTATGATAACCGGTGCAACGATGGAGTTCATTACGGGAGGACTCCGGCGAAAATGCGGTGGAGGGATGGTGAGATTGGGCATCAGTACTTTGTGGATATGATGCTTATTCACGTGTTGCTGAATGCATTGTGTGTGAGCTAGTAGTGGTGGTGATCGAAGTTTGGTTTTTAGGAGTCACGGATTCTTTATTTATGTGTAAAACTTTTTTCTTATTATTCTTTTGGAGTATAGATCAAATATTGTTTGCAATAACTCAACTGAAGCTTGAGTTTTTTATTCGTGTAATGTATAAATAGCGAGAGAGATTGGAACAACAAATGTTTTCGGTAAATCATTTTTCTGATAATAAAAATTTAGAAATTTTCTTAGTGAAGCAAGTCTTGAACATTGTCCAACTTTAAACTGACTTTTGAAGTTGGGAGTAGCTTGTCTCTGTTTAATTACTCTATTCTTGTTTCCTTCTACATAGATTGGACTTGGAAGTAAGGAATTTCTAGGAATCGACTAATTGAAGTTTACTTATGGCTACGTATATGATGATCTACATTATCTCCACCCGAGCTCTTTGCTTGATATGGTCATGACTCATGAGTGACTGCCAATGCTTGCACTAGTGAATGTTTGGAACATATTCTCCTTCCTGGTAGATCTTCAGAGAAACGATTAGTGTCATTCATGATTCTCACGAATGTTAACTTTCTTTTTTCACTTTGAAACACATTGATTGAAACATAGAAGGATGCAAAGCCGAATAGGATACTGGAACCTAAGCCTGCGGAAACAAACTTCCCCGGAGCTATAAGCCCTAAACATAGGGAGTTAAGTAGGGTTAGCAGTACAAGAATCACATCAAATGAAATAACAACTTGAACCAAGAATACAAAGAGCAAACGTACGCACTCAAGGGCTCACACCAAACCAGAAAACCTCAAAACTCCTAACAATCCACAGTATAATAAGTTACCCAAACTTTACTAGTAACTTGAAACCTCTCATTGCGGATGAGTGCAGCCAATAAACCAAGAGAGACGATAAACTCATGAATGTTAACTTCATTGTTTATGAAAAATATAAACTGCAAAAGTGTTATAAGTGTTACGTTTATTGCTTTGTAACAAAATATAGAAAATGGAGTGAAAACAAAATAAAATCATTATTTCTTACATATTATAATACTCTCCAGGGTGAAAGGCAATATTCTATACGAGAAAAGGGAAAAAGGGAAAAGAACGAGCCGAAAAATCAGGGACTGGTCAAGAATAATAATGCAGGGAATGAATCATTTCAATTTGGGTCAGATCAGATGAACAATCTAATTTCATTGTAAAGCCTATTATTAGAAATAAAAAGGAGATAATTGGAAACCAAAAGGGAGAATAAAGTTTCCTGGTTTCATAATGGTGTGTGTGGGTTGTATAGAAAAAGATATATATTGTTTTCTTTTGCATAAGGAGGAAGCGAGGTATATCAACTTGTTAAAGAGAAACAACGAAGTATTTGTCGCCGTCCTTTGATTCTTGGCTGGCCACCCACACAATTTTCTTCACCACATGAATATAAATCGGTTTCCAAATCTTTGCGATAAGAACTTTTAGATTTTATGGCTTAATATGTGAAGCATCTTTTTTCTGATAAACGTCGCTGAAACTTAATATTAAAATTGTATTTTGATGTTTTTCGTTATTTGAAATTTGGGATATAAGACTTGAGAACTAGATATGATCTAAAACAAGAATGTACATTCCACTATATATCCAGTTTAGTATGCTTGAGGAAATTTTGACTCTTTCCTTTAAAAAATTTATAACCAAACTGAAATGCGTCGGTCATTTTTTGCTCAATTTGATTTTGGCTTTTTTTGTTGGTTCGGCGCAGTTTCGAATTTGCTTAAAAAAAGAATTTGCTGAAAAATAACTCAAAAGTGTAAATTTTATCATAACATTTCAGAGTTTTGACTGGAATAGTTTTGGTTCGATAGAAGTTGACTTGTTCAACCTAAGTTTCTTGATACCACTCAATTATTAAGAATCAAAATAGTAAACGATAGTAAACTATTTCTTCTTTTTTTCTCAAAAAAAAAGAAACAATAGTAAACGATATGTTATTTTTTCTAATAATTCAAGTATTAACACAATGATGATATTCCTCTTGCATTTACTGTTTGCCACACACATATATATCACACCACAAAATCCAACGTCCCACAAAAGAAAGAAGAGAGGAAAAAAATGGAAACGATGAAAACAACAAAAGTGAAGTTCACAAAAGAGATGCTAGAGTCTATCAGAGACAAGCTCCCAAGGCTCAGCTTTCTCCTCCTCTTCCTCCGACAATGCTACGGCGGTTGTGGCGACCGGACCCACTTACTCCCTTGCTCCATCACCACTGCCTCCACCCGCTTCTTGAACCTCTCTGATCGCCCCGTGGAGCTTCAGATTCGAGTCGGGTCGATCCTGAAACGTGTCCACACTCTCAAACCGGGACGTTCCAAAAAGCTGAGGCACAGTAACCTCCATAGAGCATACGTTCCTGACCAGGAAGGACGTCGATGGTTGTACCACGACGACACGTGTTTACCGTACGTATGGGTTCACGAGACTGGTACGGACTTGTCTAAGATGGTGAAGCAACAATACGTGAGTCTTGATGATCTGAGAGATTGCTCGGAGATTAGAGTTTTTAAGGATATACAGAGAGGCTGTGTCTCCGTTGAGAAGAGAGACAGAGCTTCTGCTTTGTGTTGATTGTGAAATTTTTCGTTATTGTTTACTTCATCTATATAATTATGTGTACCACATATAACTAAAAATGTTTTTCATTGTGTGAAACATGATGCATGTATCCATCTATATGTAACGCCCTCTCCAGTATTGACTCTCGTTGATCTTGGACTTATTGGATCACACAGTGTCATCACTAATTAATTTCTTACTAAAAGAGGTAACTAGATCTACTTAGCTGGAATGTGCAGTAGTTGAGGAATATATATATATATATAGTGAAAGAAAAACATTAACAAACATATGTCATCAAGTTAATAACTTGGTTTATAGTAAAATAGTTATAAGTCATAGATTATTATTAACGTGAAGTTTGAACTATATTTAGAAAATTTACACAAAAAGAAAATCTATGAATGGTTGATAAGCCAAATTCTTGAAAAGTTTATTTTAAATTCCTAAACTGTGATGAAATAGTGAAGCCTATTCCTCGAGGTGTCTTTGGTCTTCTTGTTGAAAAACAAAATATTAAGGTAGCTCTTATCTTTACACATTTCTCGATGATATCAATTCAATAATGCGTGTTGTTTTTTGTTTTCTCGTTGGAGAAAGGCAACAAAACTCAGTGATGAGGTGCTTTGATGGCAGGCAAAATAATGACCTTCCTCAGATCCTCTCCACTTTGGTAGAGCACTAATTAATTAATTCAATCGTGCCATGTTGTGTATTATCGGATGTCCAATATTTGATGCACTGAACTTTCGGATAAAATTCAACTAAGGATCAGTGCAGCTTGTATGCATGATGGCTGATGAGACTTACATATTTAAAGTTCTACAAAATCATTTTTCCGCATGAGATGTAACTTAAGACTTGGGAAAAAAATAACTCTAGTATAGTAGCTATAAATATTTTCCAAGTTGTAGAGTTGACTTTTGAGTAGCATCAACACGATAGTTAGTGAGAGATTAGGTGGAAAATTTACAAAGTCAAAGTTACCAAGAAATTAAAAACCTAACCATTTCTGTTTGAAAGCTCCTCCATTGCATTACCAGCAGTACTAACCAAAACGAAAATTAAAATAAGCTAAGAATGTCTGTTATTCAGTGTCTATATCAGCTCCCACAGAAACATCTCTTTGGTTACAACTGTACTGTAGACAATGTATTCCGACACAATTGTAAATACTAATTGTTGCACATATGAATTTCAACACAATCTAAGATTGTAACTTCATCGTTAGTTATCTATATGACTGAATGAACAAAGCAACAACGAAACACCATTATCATTGGAAAGTCAGGTGAAAGTTTTGGCTACCAAAATACATTGCCGGTTGAAACAAATCCCTAAAAGTTTGATAATTGTATAAATGTTACACGTTAAGTTATTAAAAATTAAACAAAAACAAAATGAAATTATGAAAATGAATGTTATATATACCTTTTATAAACCAAAACCAATCAACAAACCGAAAATAAAATACCAAACTGCCCGCAAAGTGGTGGGCTAGTGGTAGGATGTCCCTTGGCTAAGGGTGCAACTCCTACGTCATGGGTTCGATTCTCCTCCCTTGGTGTTAACAACACTTTGATGGGAAGTCTGTCAATTGGGTTTTGGCCCAATTGGTTTACCTGGTAGTCAGAAATGCAGGCGGCCTGTCTATCCCCATGACATTAGTCGGAAGGCATTCCAAACTCGGGACAAGCAGTGTGGTGGTCCAACTTGGATCTCATGGATCTCATGGATCTCATGGTCCGTTCGACCCGAGTACGCTCGGAGCTCATGGTGTCCGTTGAACCGTTGAACCGTTGAACTGCGGGAGAAGTCCACAATGTAGCATTTCGGTGCGTTCCTACCGGGGCTGACCGGATCAGCCGATAGGGTTTATCAAAAAAAATAAAAAATAAAAAATAAAATACCAAACTATAACCAAAAGAACGTAAAAAAATAACGTGAGAATGTTTGTTACTCAGTGGTATACACGAGAACCATATCAGCTCCTACATAAACATTTCTTTGTTTATAATTCTACTGTAAACAATATATTCCGAGACAACTGTAAATACTCACACTTGAATCTCACCACAATCTAAAAGATTGTAATTTCATCGTAGTTGTCTACCAAACAACAATAAAACACTAGTTTACAAAAAAAAACAATAAAAAAACACCATCAACAGTAGGAAGTCTTGTTAAAGTTTTGGCTACCAAAACACATTTGCTGGAAGGAAAAGAAAACAAAGAATTAGATCATTGTAAAAATATTACAGATTAAGTTAGTAAAATCAACAAAAATACAATAAAATTATGATAATGAATGATATTATCACCTTTTCATAAACCAAAACCAATCAGCAAACCAAACCGAACACATGTTTCATCCCCTCGGTTTAAAAAAGACAAAAGTAAAAGAAAAACATAAAAAAGTCAAAAAAGCATCACAAATCTTCAACACTTCAACTACACATCTGTCTGTCTTCCAAAATCTTCTTTCTTCAGTCCCCCTCTCTTCTGCTTTTCTTTCTTGTGACTCTTATCACCGATGGGAATCTCCTTTAGCACCAACAGAAGACGACAGAACAACCGCCGTCACCTCCTCCACCACCACCACCACCATCCTCCACCTCCTTACTATTATCTCGATCCTCCTCCTCCTCCTCCTCCTCAGCCGCAACCATTTCCACCGCATTATGACTACAACTACTCCACTTACCAAATCTCTCCACCTCTACCACCACAGATCAACCCTTGTTCATACGGTACTCATCCTTATCATTACTACCCTCAGCATCCTCAGTATCTCAACACAGCTCAACCCAATTGGTGGGGTCCAACGGTGAGACCTGGATTTGTCTGTCCGCAAACGCAAATGCACCCTCCTCCACCACCATACGTGGAGAATCAGAACGCCAAGAAAGTGAGAAACGATGTCAATGTGCATAGAGATACGGTGAAGCTCGAAGTAGACGAGCTAGTCCCTGGCCACCATCTAGTTTCCTTCGTCTTCGATGCCATTTTCCACGGCAGGTATATATATTCACTGATCTAGCTTTACTAGAAGTTGATCCATGACAATTTGCATGAAATGTGATTGAATTTCTAGGTATTAGAGCCATAATTAGGACTAAATTAGCAAGTTTAGGCTCATGAAACTCGAAAGTAGCAAGTTTAGGCTCATGGAACTATTAAAAGGGAGATCTTTACTCATGTGAAGTGTGAACCATCTTGAAACACTCTTTCTCATAGAAAAGGTTCAACCTTTGCATGTTTTGTTTGATGGGTATGTGTATAATGACCCCAAGGTCCAAGCTTTTGCATGATCTGTTTGATGGGTATGTGTATAATGACCCCAAGGTTCAAGCTTTGCATGCTTTGTTTGATGGGTGTGTGTATTCTCATTTCATTTTTCAGTTTCACTATCACCTTCTTTGCAAAGGAAGAACCAAACTGCACGTTTATCCCGCAGTTTCCAGAGGTTTATCCACCGACAAGATTCTCATTTCAGAAAGGTCCTGGACAGAGGTTTCTACAGCCTTCAGGGACAGGAACCGACCTGAGCTTCTTCGCTCTTGACGATCTGTCAAAACCCTTAGAAGATGACGTGTACCCGCTTGTTATATCAGCCGAGACGGTGATCTCTCCAAATCAATCATCATCAGTGCATAAGCAAGTCACACAAGCTGTACTTGAGAAAGATAGCGATGGATCTTTCAAAGTGAAAGTTGTTAAGCAGATTCTTTGGATCGAAGGAGTTCGATATGAGCTACGTGAGTTGTATGGATCGAGTAGTCAAGGTGCGTCATCGGGGTTAGAGGAAAGTGGTTCGGGTAAAGAGTGTGTGATCTGCATGACTGAGGCTAAGGACACGGCTGTTCTGCCTTGTAGACATTTGGTAAAAGCTGTTATTACAATCAAGTGCTTTTTGAGTTTGCTTTGTTCTTACGTCTAATAGTGTCTTTATGTTCTGTCTTTGCAGTGCATGTGTAGTGACTGTGCTAAAGAATTGAGGCTTCAGTCTAACAAATGTCCCATTTGTCGACACCCTATCGAGGAGCTTTTAGAGATCAACGTGAACAGTAGTGATGAACAGCACTTTGCTTGAAGAAGAAGGTTCTCCCTTTCTTTTTTTTTGGAAGTCTTCCATGTCCGAATATGTATTTATTTTGGATCATTGTTGTGTGACTTTCATACCGCATATAGATTTGTTTGTGTTAAAGCTTTGTATGTGGAAGATATGAGTGGTGTTATATGTATAGCTATTGTGTTAGAACAGCTTTCATGTATCCTCTTGGATAATTCCACACAACAATGAACTCTATGTGTGTAACTGAATGCTTATGCATGTAGAGTTACTTGGCTATAATTCTACAAGGTTTCTTGTTACTTGGCTATATGTTTATATTTTCATAAGTTTGTTATCATTTAACCCTTTTCTCGAGAAAGTCAAAGATTATTAGAGAACATAAAAAACTTTGGTCTTTGCATAAACTCAAAAGAAGAGAGATTAAAACATAGCTGAAGTTGAAGAGGAGGAACCTTTTCTGCTTTTAGCCTATTAAGCTATAAATTTAAAACATTCATTGAAGAAAAGCTGCCGGAGGAAAAAGAATGTTTCCCACTGAGTTTATGCTTAAAAGTAAAAAAAGGTCCCTTTAAATATATTAAAAAAAAATATAGCTCCATTCTTTTGAGAGAATGTTCAAACTTTTAACTGAGAAAGTCTTCGTTTTGATTTGTTATATGTTTTTTTTTTTATTGATTTGTTATATGTTGGTATTAGGAAGTTTAATCTGAACTACATATAGATGATAATTATATTTATTGACAGTCAACTGGTTCTGATCTAATTTTTTTTTTTTTGAGAAAGTTCATGATTTTTAATCCAAATACGTAACTAGTTTTATATCCATATTATTGACTAAAACGAATTATTATCAAGGGTGACGTCGATGAGAAATATTACCTTTTGGAGTCCCAAACGTACAATAATTCACTTTCCCAATATATGAGATTGAAAACGAATCCAAAGGAAAAGATTTGTAGCACGAGAAGAGAATCGGACAAAAGCTTCAAGAGAATATAATGTCATTTTGTGAATAAGAAGAAGAAGAGCCATGTCATGTGCAGAGACACTCATGTGATCAACAGCTATTTAGATTTGGCAAAACTTCAAACGACAAACGCCAATTATTAATCTCAACCATGCCAGTTTTTTAACCCAGTGTTTTTGGAACTTTCCGAATGTGCATATTATGTTTCGTATAGTTTTATTTTTCTATCAATAATTGAAGAACCATCATATCAAACAAGGGTTAGATATCCTAGTCTTAAAATTGTATATTATTTAATCTGATTTAGTCAAAAACGTGATAGTAATAAAATTAAATAAATACAAGTATATATTTCACCTAGAAAACCATTCCATTATTTTTTTCCCCAAGGAAAAATCATTATATTTTTTAGATGATCAACTTTATTTTAGGTCACTTTAAATGCTCATCTATATGAAAAATGTGAATTCTTAAAAATAGTATTATTTTAAAACAAAAGGAAAGAAAAGATAGGCAAGAGAGTTGTGTTTCATGTTATGTTTAGGCTTTAACAACAACAAGAAGCAATGATAGTAGTAAATGCGTCGAAGAAAAGTATCTGAAACTAAAAATTTAGATATAGCTAGAAAAATAAATATTATATAAAAAAGTAATTGAGATGTACAGTTTAAAATAAGAGAACCCTCTTGAGATCTGGCAGAAAACGTGATTATGTCTACTATAGTATATGAAATACGAGGCCTTCATCATAACTCAGACCCACTCTCCGTTTTCTATTCTTATATTATCACTAAATTTTATATAAAGAAATTTGTTTTTCGATGTAGACTTCTATTTATCACTTAATTTTATATAATATTATTTTTTCGTTATAACTAATTTTTTATAATGTATTCAGCCTATACTAGCTACCAAAATAATTGCGGGTATTTGTTGTGTTTGGTACAATTTAACTAATTTTCTATCTTGTCATTCGTTTTTTTTTAGGTTTCCAACCTATAGTTGCGATTATATATAAAAATTAGATAATTAGAAAATAAAACACATGGCTAATTTGCTTAAGATTTGAGCTTATAAATTCTCGAGAAAAACTTTATGAAATGCCATTGTTTAGTAATACATCAATGTTTTCCTTGTCAATTTCAACTTAACAATGATTAGGGGGGGTATTACATAGAAGTTATTTGATAAAAGAGAGACTGTTTTTTTCTCTTTTAATAGGAAAAATTTCCATAAAATATTTTATCTGTCTAAGCTTAGGCTAACAAAATACGTAAGATAATAAACTATTGTTCACTCCTTTCTCCTATTAAATTGAAGCAGAGACTTTGCTTCTCTATCTCTCTCTCTCTGACTCTGAAAAAGATGAAGTGGAGAAGTTAATGTTCACCAACTTGCTGTAAAGTTTCTGAAACTTTCTTCCTACTGTCAAGCTCGTCTCGCATTCTCCTTCTTCTCTGTTTATTTCTCTCAGCCTCTCTGTTTCTTTGTTGCTCTGAAGAAAGAAAGGTATTTTCCTCAGACGTCACATATCTGAATATTTTTTGTGTATGCAGTGATCTGTTCTCTTGCTGTGTGTCCTTGAGAATGTGTTAAAATAACATTTTCTTTCCTTTGTGTTGTCCAGATTTTAGTTGGAAGTACAAGGAGTGGTCTTCTCAGATCTGGTAATAAAGAGAGAGAAAGAAATTTGAGTTTCATCAGTACACTAATCTTTTTTTTCACCATACTGTTGAGAAAAAATGAGCAAAGAGGAGTTGATGAAGATCCAGGTTCGTTAACCGATTCTGAGATTCCTTCTGAATATTTATTTTTTCAACAAAATAATCTTCTCTTGAATTTTTTTGTAGACTTGTGTTCTGAAAGTGAACATACACTGTGATGGATGTAAGCAGAAAGTCAAGAAAATCTTGCAGAAAATCGAAGGTAAAATACAAAAAATAATCAAACTCAAAAAATTATTTTGACTTTCTTAAGATTTTGTCAAGATTGTTGACTAAAAGTCTTTGAAACTCATTTTGTGTTTTGTCTGAAACCCAAAAAAAAAAAAAAAAAAAACTCAGGTGTTTTCACGACCAAGATTGATTCAGAACAAGGGAAAGTGACTGTCTCCGGGAGTGTAGATCCTTCAGTTCTCATCAAGAAGCTCGCGAAATCTGGTAAACATGCTGAAATCTGGGGAGGAGCTCCAAAGGGTAACAACAACAACAACCAGAATCAGTTAGCCAATCAGATGAAAGGGATGCAGATTGACAATGGAAAAGGTGTCGGTGGAAAGAACAATAAGGACAATAAAGGTCCAAAGAACGGCGGTGGCGGTGGAGGTGGTGGTGGAGGAGGCGGTGGTAACAGTAATGCACCAAAGATGGGCCAGCAGCTGAATCCACAACAGATTCAGCAGCTTCAACAGATTCAGAAGATGAAAGGGTTTCAAGATCTGAAGCTTCCTCCACTGTTGAAGGATTCTAAAGGCTCTGCTCCTCCCCCTGCGAACAAGAACCAAAACCAGAAAGGAGTTAAGTTCGATGCTCCTGAGGATGATGACGATGATGATGAGTTCACTGATGATGACGAGTTTGATGATGAGTTCACTGATGACGACGAGTTTGATGATGACGAGTTCGGTGATCTCCCTCCTCCGTCTAATAAGATGAAGCCTAACATGATGATGATGCCTAACGCTCAGCAGATGATGATGATGAACGCTCAAAAGAATGCTAATCTTGGCGGTAAAGGTGGTCCCGGCGGTGGAAACGGTGGCGGCGGAGGTGGTGGTAAAGGTGCTCCTGGGGGCGGCGGTGGAAAAGGTGCTCCTGGTTGCGGTGGGAACCAAAACCAAAGCGGAGGCAAGAACGGTGGTAAAAACGGTGGTGGTGGCGGTGGACATCCACAAGATGGCAAAAACGGCGGTGGTCCAAACGCCGGAAAGAAGGGTAACGGCGGAGGCGGTGGTGGTGGTGGACCCATGGCTGGAGGAATGCCAGCCGGTTTCCGTCCCATGGGAGGCGGAGGACCACAAAACATGAACATGCCTATGGGCGGTCCAATGGGTGGTATGGGTGGTCCTATGGGAAATATACCGGCGGTTCAAGGGTTACCGGCAACCAGTCCAGGCGGTAGTGTACCACCTGGTTACTTCCAAGGAGCCGGGCCAGATCCTATGCAAATGCAGCAACAACAACAACAACAATATTTAGCAGCGGTTATGAACCAGCAACGAGCTATGGGAAACGAACGGTTCCAGCCAATGATGTACGCAAGGCCACCACCGGCAGTTAACTACATGCCACCTCACCCGCACCAATATCCAAACCCGTATCCGTACCCGTATCCATATCCACCTCATGGGAATGATCAGTATTCTCATGTCTTTAGCGACGAGAACACATCAAGCTGCGATATTATGTGAGAGTTTAACAAATATCGTAAAATAAAACTTGTGTATCCTTTCTTTTTCTTTTGTATTCGACGGATCAAATCCTAAGTTCTTTTAGGTTGTTTGTGTTTCCAAGTTTGTGATAGTTTCACTAGTTTTGTAGAACTATAATATATGATTTGGACGTTTGTACCGTCTATATATAAGTTATATTGAAGTTGCTTTTCTCTTTTCAGTAATCTTCTTATTTGCTGATCAATAAAATAACGAACATACGGTATTGCTATGAGCAGATTCGGTAGAGATACCAAATCATGATTAGATATGAATATTCATACATTTGGTATAGTAACTATTAACAATTTTTTATATTTGACAAAAGTCGTATAAAATAATAAGATACGGAGTCATAATTGAATTGGAGTTATGTCCCACGGACTATATAATGAAGATCCTTTTCCTCCACTATATACGGATCTTGCTTTAATTTCTTGTTGTTATTCTTAGTTCTGAATTAAATTAAAAGGAAAAAATAATAGTTTTCTGCTGTCTTGGTTTAAGGTAAAAAAATAAAGTGGTGAGGAAAAGTCAGCCTATTGGTTGCATTTCCAATTCGAAAGTAAAAGGAAAACTCTTAAAGGAAGGAAAAGGGTAAATAATATTCCAACAATAATCTGAATATAACGACATGTAACTAATTTTGTGAAAAATAAAAACAAGAACTGGATTTGATCAAAAAAAAAAAAAAAAAAAACAAGAACTGGGTCGTGATCACGTTACATTTGTCTACCTAGTACATAAAAACTGGTCATCGATCTCTATCGCCATTTCACGTCCGACGTCACTGTAGCTACACACGTTACACTATTGGACGGTATGGTTTTTGGTTATCGATCACTATTGCGCAACCAAATCAATTACAATCATGACTTTAATCCACAAACTTTTAAAATTATGCGCTATCACTAATGATGCCCATACGAATAATTGGGAGGTGATTATCATTCTCATCGTGTATGGATTATCTATATAGTATTCGAACTTTCTTCCAAGATAGGAGATGATAGATGAAGAGAGATATCATTCTCATCATCCATGGACATGATGGATTATCTATCATGCATGATGTCAGATTGATGATGGTGGGACCAGCCTAGAGAACAAGTTGAAAGAGTTGAAGAGTTAAATGAAAGGCTATGTGGCAGCTAAGTGTAGCGTCAGTAGAGTTGTTCAGAAGTGCGTACGTCTTATCTTCTCTATGCTTCGTTTACATAACACACAAACCTACTGATGCAGATTTTTTTATTTGGATTCGCCTTAGATTCTGCTTATTACGCTTACATTTTTCCTTTTTGGCTGACATACTTTATCTTATATAGATCTACTATGTTTTTATCCTCGCGCCAGCGCAGATGTATATTCGATGTAATTATAATATTTTGTCTAGTTTTTAAAAAATTCATGTAATTTTTTCATAATCTTCATACGGTCTGACGTTAATGTATCGTGTTTATTCAGTTTATTGTACTTTTTTAAATAATTAAAGTTTATTGTTTTTATATTGTATTTTATTTTCTTTTGTTTGGTAAACTAAACATAAAGTGTATAAAATTAGAGCATGTATTGCAGGTTTAATAGTAAAATTAAATAAGAAAAAGAAAATTAAAAATAAAAATATTGTGTTAAAAAGAAATAGCTAAAATTACGTATATCAACAAATTGGAAAAAGGTAATATATTTATTTTGTTTATATAACATTAAAAAATAGATAGAAACTATAAAACCAATGGAAAAGGTAAGTCTAAAAAATATTATATATATATGTAGTAATTATATTAACAAAGCATAATTATATAAATTGATTGGGTCTTTTTGACTATGAATTTTATTTTGTAATCCAAATATTAGTAAGATTTCAAATAGAAAGCAAAGCCCAATACAAATTTTTAGAAAAAAAGAAAGAAACAAAGCCCGATACAATTTATAATATATTAGATGTATGAGTTATTAAACCTAATACAAATTTTTAGAAAAAAAAGCAAAGTCCAATACATTTTTTTAAAAAAAAAAAATCAAAACTACGTAGTTTAGAACAGTGACATATGAATGTGATATTTGTGCGATGTTAAAGGCATACTAGATTTTGACCCGCCTTAAAAAGAGCGGGTATATATCATTTTAAGTTTTTTTCTTAGAGAATTTTTTTATAATCATATTTATGTTAATATAAATCTTATTATATAAAGCTTAGTTTTCAAAGTTACTAATTAACACGATTGCGACACATGTCAATTATATATTTTTAGATTGCGACAAGTGTCAAAAATACGAAGTCAAATTAATTAAAAAATTTTTTTAAAAAAATAGTAATTATCTTTTTTTCTTACAAAACCTATATACCAAAATAAATTTGTGCAATATTTAACACTAATTTTCCTATATTTCTATTCTCATAATAAAGAAAATATAATCTTATTAAAAATTTGTAATTATCCTTTTAAAAATATAAACCAGAAAAAATATCAAAGACTGTTTAATGTTAATTTTCCTTTATAAACCTAAAGAATTTCACATGATAAAAAATTTATTAAAAAAGTAATAGTAATTTTAGTTGTAACATAAACTATAACAAAACCAATTTGTAAAACTAATTTATTTTTGTAATTTATTTAAAACTAACAAAAAGGCAAATTAAACAAAAAAATGTCAAAGATTGTTTAATGTTAATTTTCCTTTTTAAGTCATAATTAAAAAAAAAAGCATAAACCAAGAGAAACTATAGATAGAAGTAAACTCTATAGATAGAAGTAAAAAAGCATAATTCACACATCTACAGATAGAAGTAAACTCTCTCATATTTGGTCACCAAACATAATTATTAATTCAAAAAAAATATAAGGTGATGTTCTATATCTTCTTTGCCGCGTCTTTTTTCTTCATAGAAGTGATTTTGGTTTGTTTGTCCATATTTTCATGTTGTATACATTAATTACATAGACCAATCGTTATTGACACGTTAATTATTTGTATTCCTTCCTTACCGTCTAATACATAATGATGATAATGATCATTACTTTTCGTTTCATAATATTTGCTATTATGATTCTTATATGCGTTTGTCCTAATTATAATTTTCTAACTAAAATTGTAATTTATTTTGTTACCAGGAATTAAAAAAAAAACGATGACTTCAACAATTTATTTAACACTAGATCAGTTAAACAAAAAATGTTCTTACCGTCGTACCGTAGTTCGTCTTACTAAAAATGAGAAACGATAAACTTAAAAAAATTATTAAAAAAGTAATAGTAATTTTAGTTGTAACATAAACTATAACAAAACCAATTTGTAAAACTAATTTATTTTTGTAATTTATTTAAAACTAACAAAAAGGCAAATTAAACAAAAAAATGTCAAAGATTGTTTAATGTTAATTTTCCTTTTTAAGTCATAATTAAAAAAAAAAGCATAAACCAAGAGAAACTATAGATAGAAGTAAACTCTATAGATAGAAGTAAAAAAACATAATTCACACATCTACAGATAGAAGTAAACTCTCTCATATTTGGTCACCAAACATAATTATTGATTCAAAAAAAAAAAGGTGATGTTCTATATCTTCTTTGCCGCGTCTTTTTTTCTTCATAGAAGTGATTTTGGTTTGTTTGTCCATATTTTCATGTTGTCTACATTAATTACATAGACCAATCGTTATTGACACGTTAATTATTTATACTCCTTCCTTACCGTCTAATACATAATGATGATAATGATCATTACTTTTCTTTTCATAATATTTGCTATTATGATTCTTATATGCGTTTGTCATAATTATAATTTTCTAACTAAAATTGTAATTTATTTTGTTACCAGGAATTAAAAAAAAACGATGACTTCAACAATTTATTTAACACTAGATCAGTTAAACAAAAAATGTTCTTACCGTCGTACCGTACTTCGTCTTACTAAAAATGAGAAACGATAAACTTAAATAGAATTTTCTCTTACTCGATGAGAAGATAAATATTTTTTAATATTTTTTAAAAAAAAATCTTATATAGTTTTATTATTAAATATATAATTTTTTATTTTATAGGAAAATATTATTCAAGGTTGTGTGCATCCTTCTTTTATTGAAAAGTTTGGAGATGGATTACACGAATGAGCCATTATTGAAATCTGTAATTTTAATATGCAAGATTGAAATAAAATCTACTGAATTTGATGATGAACATGATACTAAAAATTATATAGGTAATGAAAGAAGTGAAAAATTAGTATTAATACAAATTGTATAAATATAATTTTAAAATTAATTATTAGTAACTAAAAATAATTATTTGATAGCATTTTTTTTGAAATTCTAAAGAGAGGATAATTTGTAAAAGTTTATATAACAGTAATTTTATTTTTCTACATCCTAAACAAAAAGGTAAAAGAGTATTTAATAATATTTTATTTCAAAATAGTAAATAAAAATAAGATTTATAAAATAGAATGTGTTCATTTTAAAAAAAATCCTAACATAATAAAACTTTATAAACTTATTCAATAAAACATTAAATTTTTACCTAAGAAAGTGTTTGAAGATGTCATTGACTCGATTGGCGCTATTTGACTTTTATATTTTTTCATTAGAAAGTGTATAGTTTTTTCTCTAATCTATGTACAAATTAGATAGCAATTCATATATGAACTGTGATTATAAAGTACATGTATTAACTTAAACTTATGTGTAACAACTGTCTTTTAACTATAAAATAAATCTCACATAAGATATGCAGAAAGCAATCATAAAACTATAATAAAATAATTTATTTTTTTATATTTTTTATTAAATTAAAACATCAAACAAAACCCGTTGCAACGCAACGGGCTTATATCTAGTTTAGTATAATTTTTGGTAGCTGTATTAAATATATCAAGTTGAATAACTATACACTTGTGTCATATGCAATTCAGAAATAAAGTTTATAACATATTATATTTACTTATTAGTTACCTAATATAGTCAATAATATTCTCATCTTAAAAATTTGATTTGGAATCAACATGAAAATCAAAATCCCACACTCCATTAGTCTGTTAGGCATGACATATATATTCAAGGCTATATTCAAACGATTCTCAAAGTATTTTATTCGAAAACTAATATCAAATCCAACTCGTACCGTAAACCGAACAAAATTTTAAAAAATATTTGAAAAATAATTATAAATATATATGTTTCAAAAAAATATAATAATTTAGACATTACATATCATTTATTTTTTAACCTGTGTACAAAATTTATTCAAATTATTTACCTATATGCACTAAATTTTTCATTCAATATTTAATATTATATGAAAAAAAAATCATCAGAAAAAAATTATTTTAAATTTTATTCATTTTTTATACTTTACCTCGGCCGGCGATTGAACCGAAAACTCTGTGATCCACATATAATTTGGTTTGGAGTTACCAAAAACTCATTAATTAAAAATCGGATAAAATTTAGTAAACCCCGAAAACATTCCAGTGACCCATGATCCAACACTGTTTGACCCGGTAAAAATCCAGAAAGAAATCTAATAATATCTAAAAATCAAATAAATTTCTCATATTTATTTAACATTATAGAAAATTAAGAAATTATCTATTGTGTGATTCTTTAAATTTTGATCAAAAAAAACTAAAATCTATTGATATGACATCATTAATTTTTTTTGTTATTGATAATTTATTTAAGTTTGCATTTCTTGTTTATTTTAAACTTCAATCTAAGTTATGATAATTTATGTTTAGTTATTTATTATTTTAAACTTCAGAAATTTTTCCTGTTTTATTTTACAACAGTTTATTCAAATTTTACAAATTTATTTAGAAAATACCATATTTGTATTTTTTTGCTTAAATTAAGAATTGACATTTTTTTCTTCTTTTTTGATCAAAATTAAGAATTAACATTTATGTGGTCATTTTAAATGATAGTTGCAACACATAAATATTTTAAGATATTTGAAAATAGTTTCACATTTTTTAATAATAAGTTAATTTCATATATTAAAAATATAATAAAAAAAATTTACGTTTACAAAATAAAAAAAAACAATTATACAAAAACCAAACCCATCCTAAAATTAAGGGTTAGTTTAAATATGAGATTCTATTGTTGGATTAAATAGATTTTATTAGAGTTAAATATATTTAGTTAGAATTTAATGAAAACTATATATTTAAATAAAACCAGTAGGATAAGATGGTAAATATTGTTGAAATATAAAGGTACCTCAAAAAAAGTATTTTTTAATAGTATTGATTTCATTTTGTACTTCTCCTTTAATCGTTTAGATTTTTTCATGCTGAATTGCTGATATAAGAAATAGTGAAATACATGCACACATGATGATGTATAAATTTTATAAAACATAATAGGGAAAATCGCATTTTAAACTCCCAGAGTGTCACTTTCTAGCACTTTAAACACTGAAGTTTTTTCGCTAGCACTTTAAACCTCCAAAGTGATATTTTTAGCATAACAAACCTCCAACTATGTTTTCCTGTTCACATGTGACCGGTTTTACATGTTAAAATATTAATAAAAATAATAAAATTAATAAAAAATAACCAAAATACATAAAAAATCGAAAAAATAGAGAAATGGTAAAAATTTCAAAACAAAGTTCAAAAATATGTAAAAGTTCAAAACTATAAAAATTTGAATTTAAATTTTAAAAATAAATAAATATGAAATATTCATTTAAAAATAAGATATAAAATATAAAAATATCAAATTTAAAAACTAAAGTAAAATTTTAAAAGCTTTAAAAATTATAAAATTCAAAAATAAGATATAAAATTTAATATTTAAACTTAAAAACTAAAATTCTAAATATCTAACTGAAAAATTAATAAAAATACATAAGCATTTGAATAAAATTGGAAAACTGCAAGATTCAAAAAACAATTCAAAAAAAAATCAAAAAGTTCAAAAATATAAACTTGCACCTTTTGAATGCTTCAAATTTGAAATTTTATATTTATATTTTATATTCTAGAACTTTTTGATTTTTTACGTTTAATATTTAGAATTTAAAATGTGATTTTCCTGTTAAATATTTACAATTCTTAAAGTTTTTAAAATTTTACTTTAGTTTTTAAATTTGATATTTTTTTTTTCATTTTAGATCTTATTTAAGAATTTTAAATATTTTATTTTATCTTTAAATTTGAATTTTTATTTATATATTTTTGAACTTTTACATTTTTTGAACTTTGTTTTGAAAGTTTTACAATTTTCCCAATTTTATTCAAATTTTTTGTGTATTTGTAGTTTTAAAAAAAATATTATTTTTATTAAATTTTTACCTGTAGAACCGGTCACACACTAGCAAAAAAACGTAGTTGGAGGTTTGTTATGCTAAAAATGTCACTTTGAAGATTTAAAGTGCTAGCCAAAAAACTTCAGTGTTTAAAGTGCTAGAAAGTGACACTCTCAGTGTTTAAAATGCGATTTTCCCAAACATAATATACATATGCCGACAAAAGAAATTTTGATTTTGGCCCCTTTAGACCATCCGCAGTAGCGAGACGGTATCGGAGTTCACGAATCTCATTTTTTATTATTATTTTTTTACTTTTTGCTTTTTGACTTTTTAAAAAATAAAAATAAAAAAAAACAAGACCAATAGCGGACCGCCACGTTTGCGTGGGACCCGCAAAATCGGGTAATGAACCCCCGATGTGCGTGCTCTTAGTTCCTAAGCGTTTCAAGTACTCCCTCTTAGCCTGCTTTAATTATGTTGGTCTTATGTTTAATCATGTGTTTCTTGTTATCTCCGAGATGTTCGGTGAACTCGCTGGCTTTAGTCTCCGAAAGGGTTGTGATCGTTGTCGGCCTTGCGTTGTAATACCGGTTTCAAGTGTTATAATAAACTAATAGATTACAAAAAAAAATTGAAGTAAGAACATATATATTGAAGTATACTGGGAATATATGAAAACTTACTACTGATCTGATCCAACAAATATAATTTTTTCCGATATATTTTCCAGGACGTATTTTTTTATACTGACATTGATGTTTCCAAAGATAAGAAATATACAAAAATACATGGAAATGAATGAACATTTATATGATCAAGATTCAAACGTTACTTTTAAACTTACTGTTTTCTTTTCTTACAAGGTTGTCTCGTGTTACAAAAACTACTGAAATTTCTTTAAATACTTTTTTGGTATTGTATGGTAAAGAGTGTTCAGGGTATCCCATTCTTTTTCTGTACCTGCATTGATTAGATCCCCCGAAATTGAGCTTTTAGAGTTGAAAAGTGAAGACAAGTAATAAAAGTGAGCGACAAAGTGTGCGAGCAGCTCGAGATTCGACATTTGTTCATCTGTTGTTTGGTTACACCTTTGAGTCTATCCTCCAGCCTCGGGTTACTCTGCTTCCAGTCAAAACTCTGTACAGGTATTTGACAAAAACTACCCATCACTTTCTCCTTTTCCTCTTTTGGGACCAATTGTTTCGAATTTACCCTTTTAATTATTTTACTTTTCGGAAAGAGATAGCTAGGCCCTCCTACTTTTTAATCAACATCTCACCGAAATTATTTAGCCAAAAATATCACTAATGTGTTGTCAACTCAGCATTGTGAGTGACTTGTTTACTCGTCCGTCTAATTATTTAATTTAACACACTAAGTTTCAAAATCAACAAATTATCAGAACCAGGCTCAACTAGCGTCTAAATACGAGCACCGGATTTATTCTTTTGTTTACCATATTCAATCATTACACAGCGTAATATACGAATTCCATTCCGTTATTGTATAAATTCATCATGTTGACAAATTTAAAATGAAAAGATGCGTTTGTGAATATCAATCACTATTTAAGGAATATAAAAAGTTATGTCGAAAGATGCTTTACAAAAGTAAGTTACTGGTCCTCATTTGAAATCTTCCTATATCTCCTCTTGCCTTCTTTTGCTTGACATTCACCGTGTTTGTCAATATTCCTCGATTTATTCCCAAACTGATATATGCATACTTGGTTTTAGAAACTGGATTAACATCAAAGTTGATGAAAAATAAGATTGAATGGTTCGTGTGAAGGTAGCATCAGAAGCAAGCAAAAACCACTTTGACTGTCCACAAAGGAACTGATGGTTTACTAATATTAACCCTGGTGTCAAATCAATAATTGAACCGCACACCGACTCACACAGTCACATGCATGTTATCTAATTAATTAATCCTGATTAGCGTAGTAGGAAATTCAACAACTTAAGAGTTTTCACTTTACTAAATTTATTTAAGGCTTTACATCGTAAAATTAAAATACATTGTTAACCGTTCACCTGATTATGCAATTTGCACTTGGACACCGACACTAAACTCCCAGAAGAATGTGGGTTCAAGAAGAATCTACACCTATATAAAAGCTCGTACACGTTTTTTATACACACAAAGAAATTCAATGTACAAGCTAATTAGTAACGGCCGAAAAGTGAAGGGAGTTGGTGCTAATTAGGCCTGGGCGTTCGGTAGTCCAATAGGTTTCGGTTCGGTTGATTCGGATTTTCGGATTTTCGGTACTATGTTCACAAGTACCATTCGGTTTTTTCTAATTATCGGATCGGGTTCGGTTCGGTTCCTTTCGGATTCGGTTCGGATCGGATTATAACCAATGTCTGAAATCGTTCAATAATATTTTTTTAAACCTAAAATTTTGACAAAATAATATTCAAAATATGTAAATTATCCACAAATATAATTAAAAATTAGTTAAAATATCTAAATTAAGTAAAATATATTCAAAATAACATATAATATAGACTATGAAAATATTTAGAATACTATAAACTATCTAAATTACCTTAACATATATAAAAATATTAACATATTTAACTAATTTCGGATACCTTCGGATCCTATTTCGGATTTCGGTCCGGTTCAGATTATACCCAAAGTCCAAAGTACTAGGCTCATAAATCCCGTTCGGTTATTTTTTTATAACGGTTTGGATCCGGGTTCGGTTTTTCCGGTTCGGGTGTAGGTCGGTACTTCGGGTTGGGGTAAAAACGCCCAGGCCTAGTGCTAATTTCATTTTCGTTTATATCCACTCAAGTTTATACTCACTATTAAAACGAAATCGAGAGAGAGAGAGAGAGAGAGAGAGAGAGAGAGAGAGAGAGAGAGAGAGAGAGAGAGAGAGAGAGAGAGAGAGAGAGAGAGAGAGAGAGAGAGAGAGAGAGAGAGAGAGAGAGAGAGAGAGAGAGAGAAAATCAACAGAAGGACACGAATGCGGCCACGAGCACAGCAAGTAAAATATACATAAAAGGAGAGTTTAGAATGAACATGAGTTTAATAATGAGAGGAAGTGAGATTTTTTGTTGGATCAATAATGATTGATGTAAAGCATGGAAATAATATATGTTTAACAACTCAAACTGTGCCACATTTCGGGATAATGATCGTGTACATCAGTACATACATTATGCTCTTTCTACATTAAAATAATACTTTTGTATGTTCATGCGTCAATTATTAAGTATCTTACTATTGTATTAAACCTAATATTATATGATCCGAAAGACTTGTCCTTGTAATGTGTATGATTGTCTCAGTAATGCGTTCTTTAATAAGTTAACGCATATATATCTACTATGTTTATGCGTCAATTATTACATATGTATTAAATTAGTAATGCTAGCTAAGTAATCCTTTTATTAAAAAAATCTTAATTATGCCTTCTCATTTGCTTTTTTTTTTGTAATTTAACAACTATTATTTCATCACTGACTCTTTTAAGTACACTATCTGGTCATTTTAAAAAGCAAAATCCAAGATAATGATCTCTGACGTGGATACAAAAAAAAAACTGAATTCTGTTGAACGAGGGAGATATAAACATCATCATATACAATATTTTCCATAGATTAATTACAGTACTTATCTATTTAGAGTGTAACACACAATGTAGTAATGTTAACATCGTTTTGTATACTCCGAATTTATTTAGATATTAAAGGGGTTCACGTGCATTTACACGAAAGAAAGAGATCAATACATTTAGTTTATAATATTTAACATGTCATCATACCATTGTGTATGTATGTTTTTCTTCTTACCCAGGATTCCGTTTTTTGGGTCAAGAAATGCATAATATAGCTCAAGTACTAGGAACAGAGTTAGGAAGAGGGATAAAAAGTGCATCTGACAACCCCAAAGAATGTCGTCGAAACTCATTAGGATCATCATCCAAAACTAGTAGCCTGATTCCGAGTGCTTGACACTCCAACAAGACATGGAGTTCAGGGAAATTTCTCGGGCGAGGCTTGCAATAAGGATGCGTGCATTGCACAAGCTTCAGCCATAAATGCAGAAGACATATTGTTTAATTACAGATAATTCTTCTTACTTTATGTTTGTATTGGTTTCTAAAGTTCATATTCATAATTTGCATTAGTTTGTTATCTTTTTGTTCGACCTACCAAATTCGAAACATTAGACTCGGCACACAGCACACTAGTAAGAAATTTTGAACACCATAATAACTCCATGGTTACTTCTACATCGCGTGCATCGTTTTAAAAACATGAAAATTAAAATTACTCCAAGAAAAAACTGATTATTCTATTGATTAGACTCCAATGCGTGATATGGAAGTGCTACACTAGTTAGAACATCATTTGTGATGATTTATTATGGAAAATTACAAATTCGATTTGAGTTCGGACAAAACAACGTAAGATTCGAAGTGATAAGGGTATATGGGCTTATTTCTAGCAAAGTGTTAAGTATGCTCATGTAACGATGCACGTTAGCACATTGGTTTTAGTTGGTACAGACGATGCTGGCTTCAGGCACAAAGCTTTTCTGAACTTCAAGGGTTAGCTCCTCCAAGCTTAAGTGACACTCCAGTCCTATCTGCATATGCAAATTTAATTGTTGTTTAGCCTAAATTTATATAAGAAAACAACACATTCAGATTTATGTAATTTTGTACCTTGACAACAAAAAAGTACACGACAGACTCCTCCATGCAGCTGATGTTGAGATGAAGAACCTGAAAAGTGAGTTTCTCCAAGACGGATATGATCCTCACCAGCTGGCCTTCAGTTTTCATGGAGACAACTCTCAATACAACGTTAGAACCTGAGATTTTGGCTTCAACGTTTGCATGATGACAGTTGGAACATGCTCCCACTTCCTTGAAAGTGCTCGCGGTCATTACATTCTCGATTTGACTAAACGGCAGTCTGGTGGTTGGGATGGGGGCGGCAGCTAACAAGGATGGCTCGAGTGTTTGGTAATCATAAGGAAAAGTAGGCTGATTTATTGTCTTTCGACGTTTCTTGGACTCGAGAACTTGCACCAATTGCTGCATCTCTTTGATGAACTCTATCACTCCTCCGATTATTGAAGCTTGATCTCCCTGATCATACCAATCAATCATCAAAAACAAGATCATATATATGAATAGATTGGAGCATTCGACTACAAACCATAACACATAGTCTATCATTCATACCACATATAGACTAGAGAAGAAACAGATAGAGTTTATGTAGTATGGCAGGTACAATATATCATGTCTCAAAAAAAACATACATATTTCACCAAAATTAGTAAGTTCCGAATATCCGTTATTAGAATGACCATGCATGATCCATAACGAATCCAATTAAAATTTTTGATTTGCATACAAATCTTTTTTTGGGGTCTTGAAAAAGAAACTATTCGAGAAAGTTCAATTATCCTAAAAATCAAAATTTTCAAGTATCTCAAATTAGGCCATCTGAAATTTCGTCAACGCTAAAATCATCGATCATTAATTAAAAAGAAAATCCCCAATTTGGATACAATTGAGTATGGAGGGAATTGGATCTTATAACAAGAAACTTACCCTTTTGATGTAGAAACAAGGTGTCAAAGAACGAAGGGATTTAAGATGCTCGTTCATTTGTCTTCTTCGATTCCTCTCAACAGCGATATGAGACATGATCTTTGATTAATATTCAATTTATGCCTGTTCTTCGGTTCTTATCTATAAAGAAGAAGATGATCGCCTTTCACTTTTTCGACACATTCTTTAAAACAACGTGGTATTTATACAGCCGCAACAAGGAGAGAGAGTTAGGGTTTAGAGTTTCTTTTCCAAGGGTTCATAAATGCACTATGTCGCTGTCTCGTGACATTCTTTTGTCTCTTTACTAACTTCCTCTCTCTCTTTCTTATTACAATCAATATGTATACGTACAAAGTAGAGAAAGGTATGCATACGCTAAGATACGTCACGTTTGTGAAGTTGGATACATTTACATTTACATTCACTGCGTGAGGTCTTTTATGATTTTGTGTATATATATATCGTATTTTTATTTAGAGTGCATGCCTTTGCACCACCTTCTTTTACTTCTAGTTTCCACCCTTGAGTCTTTTTTAGTTCTTAATTACCGCGTTATCATACCAAAAAAAAGAAGCTGAAAACGTTTATGTGTATAGAAAGGTTACAATGGAATCAGACATGTACAAATCTTGTTTGTTACTGGTGGCAAATGTGAGTTTGTATTGAGATGTTTTGTGTATGTTTAAATAAATTGACTATTAAATTCTCCTAAACTAAGACAAATTAATGCAGTACGTGTGATGTAACATCTTGTATAAAGTGATTCATCGTTGATTAAACAAGCCTTTTAATTTGGCTTATATTTACTTTTCGGTACTTAATCTAGATCATCCTACCCAATGGTATGTAATATCAATGCAAACAAGAAACATAATCAGACTATATATATGACTCCATCATTCTTCATTACGTTACCAATTGGAACGCCACTGTTTATGGATCAGTTGCATGAAATAGACTCTACAAGAAAAGAAATGATATAACCTTTGTAGCAAAGTAGCAAACTTAAGTTGTCCAAGGTTTTTCATGAGTCTCAACTACCTCGACGGCTCATTAAGATTCCTCCCAAAAACTGGTATTCTTATTTGTATTATTTTTGTAACGAAAGAGGTATGTATTCTTAAATTTTCGGCTCCGTTTAGTAACTAAGTCAATGCAGGCTCATAATCTCATGCTAACAAGATTTTAAGTTAACTTAACCAGAAGGTTCTTATAGTGACAGCTTCTTTCTCTATTTATCATGTATTGTTAAATAACAAAAGCAACGATGTAATTAAGGGAAAAAATAAAACAAGTTCTATTCTATTAACCACCAACAATGTGGAAGTTAGAACGGAACGTTCATGACATATGTTGTATGCTACAATATGTATACGGCATGCAAAGGTGCATGCAGCATGCCCCATTTAATTAAAATATTAATTCAACTCCAGCATCCCTATTAAATTTGTCCATGGTTTATCACGTTATATAATACTCATCGACAATGCAAGCAATAAGAAAACAGAGAAAGAAAAAATCATTTTCTTCAAGATACGTGTTTGCATAATGAGCAAGTATACAAAAGTAGCTCATTCAAGCAAACATAGAGAATTTGATTGTATGTATTCTGCTTATCAAACTAAAACTAATTTAAGTTAAGAAGCTTATCTCATATAATTCTGATTTTTTTTTCATTTTTGCTTCTTAGGAAAGCACACATTTGTTTTTCATAAACGTTAATACTTATTTATGACTATCTTGTGACCTTTACAATGACAATCCAATGATTTATACAATGTAATTCAACTATGAAAGGGTCGAAGACCAGACCAAAATTAATTCGTTCTGGTTTGATATATATATTGGTTAAGTGCATTTCACCATCATTCTCGCAAATCGTGATTGTAATAACAGAGAGAATGTAGTATCTGCGTTTTTATTTATTTCACTCGGCAAATGGACATGGCAAACAGCTCACCATCAATCGTTCACAAGAAAAATCATTCAAATCACGAAATAATGAGTTTATATCGGTCATCATGGGGCTCATGAGACTTCTTCATAATCTCTTGGGAGTTCATGACACTATCTTCTTATCAGCTGAAGAAGAATCCTCATCATGAACTGCGCGTAACCAAAACAAAGCATAGATTGTATCAATACGAGTTAGATTACAAGGAAAAATTGTAACCCTCCTTGCCAAGAGATGCTGACATTTTTTTACTACTCCTGAGACTAAAGATTTCTCGATTTTATATAATTTCTCTTAATCTTTCCACACATCTAACATGACAATTGACTCAAAACATACACTGAAGCTATGTATTCCAACAGGAATGTTATGACCCACATCACCGAGAAGAAAAAAAAAGAGATGAGGATTCTCTGTAAAGACACTAAGAGAAAGAAACAATCATATATATACCTTTAATGGATTTTTCAAATTGCTGAAGCTGAGAAACGAAACCAAAGTTAGGCAATGCTTGAGGTCGTCGACTCTTTACAAGCTCCATAGCTTTAGAGAAACTCATGCCATGCTTTCTCATCAAATAAGCCACAACTATAGTCACACTTCCCAAAAAGAAAAAAACAATTCAAATTTGTTGTTAGTACACATAACAGAGAGATGACAACAACTACCAAAAACTATAAGCTAGAGAAAACTATAACTTGTCCACATAACATGTAACATGTTCATTGCCATACCACAGCTAAGGTATAAAAGCAAAGTACAAGATTCAAATTAAAAAAAAAAAAAGACACAACCTTTATGCCAAAGCAGAGTCTAACTAGAAAGAAAGTCACCTCCTTGAAATCCCCATGAAGCAATGAACCAACACACCACCTCCAGATTCAATAGCTTGGTCGATGAATCCATAACACTCATCGAAATACACACTCAAATCTGTCTCGGATCTGTCCACGACTAACCTCAGAAGAATCACAAAACACAAAGGTTACAACTTTACAGTCGATAAATGAAATTCCGAAAAGGACAGGCAAAAAAGGAGGAACCTTCGATGACTTTGTAGACAAAGTCATCAGGGTAAGGAGGGGACAAGGCGACAGCTATGGTTAAGACATGAGTGACGTTTGAGGCTTTGAGCAAATCCTTGTTGTTCGCTTCAGCTACTGAGCCTATGAAGAGTCCCTGCTGGATTTGGCTGAGATCGTTGCCTCCTTCGAGTAGTTTCTGTGTATTGGCTTCTCCCACTCCGAAGAGATCTACCACTTTCTCCATCTTCTCCACTTGTCTACTTTCACCAAATCCACCCGAACGTACTCTAATAAGCGAACCAAATATATTACGTGATAAATGTTAGCCTGCTGCAGTTGACAACAAGCACCAGTGGTCTAGTGGTAGAATAGTACCCTGCCACGGTACAGACCCGGGTTCGATTCCCGGCTGGTGCAGTTCTTTTCTTTTTTGTTTAAGTTGTTTTGCCGCACTTACATGCGTCTACCAAACCAAACGGAAAAAAATATAACCGCGCGGAACGAACAGTTAATACCTTTGAAAAAATTACAGTGTAAGACACATTTCCACTTTCTTTTAACACATTCAGACACTTCTTACTTGAGATATACTTTCTTTGAGTCTATTGTCTTTTTTGCCCCTAACTACAACTTGCCTCACTCTTTTTTTTCCTAACTAAACTAAACTGTCCAATTAAACAAACGAATAAAAATATAAAGAAATAAATTGTTTACTAGTTATCTCTCTTATTTCAAAGTTAAAATTCAAAATCACTTTCCTTATTTCTTGAACCCTAATTGAGGCGCTTCTCTTTCATCCTTTCCCAGAAGTAGGCCTACCCAGAAGTTGAAAAACATGAAGAGATCGAAGACACAAAAGCTTGATTGAGTTAATTTTTCAGTTTATTCTTGCCTTTTTCTGCTAATACTTTCACATCTTGCTTATTTTTTTATGGAGAAGAATAAGATGGAGTTTGCTAAAGACTCACTCTGTTACTAACGATTTTCTATGGCCGGATCTAAAGAAGAATGCAAAAAGCTTGAAAAAGCGTTCGTGTTTCTTCGATCTTGACAACGAGTTTGACGGCAAAAAACAGAGCCGGAGCCAAGCAGAGACGCTTCGATTCCGAGTTGATGTCAACAGTTGACGATTTCTCGTCGACGATTTCTCGTCGACGATTTCCCGTCAACGAGGCTGCTCCGATGAAGAGACCTTCGTTCCCGATGTCGGTAAGTTGACCAGTAACAGTCTTATGTTTGATTCTCTATGATGGTGACAAATCGGTGGATATTGTGCCGATGCAGATCTTTGAATACAATGGAAGTGACGTTGTGGCTATGGTTGGGAAGAACTGCTTTGCCCTCTTCGGTGATCATAGGTTCGGTGTGCAGCTACAGACAATCACCATCGATCTCCAGAGAATCTCCAAGACCCACAATGGTGTCTTCATCAGCTTTTCTGGTCTCGCTACTGATGTTAAAATGCTGTAAGAAAATTCCAGATTGTTTATTTGCTTCTTCTCTTCGATTCTACAAAAGGATGGTCTTTGCGACCTCTTATATGGAGTCATAACTAGTTGGTTTCTTGTACCCATCGTTTACTTCACTATGAGACTTTTAGGATTTTGTTTAGCTTTCTCTTACCTCAGTGTGAGGTTCTTTTAATTCAGTACGAAGTTCTCTTACCTCTTTATGAGGTTGTTATTGGTAATCAACTTTTTTTGTGTTCACTTTGTATGTTGGTATTCTTAACTTATGTTGCAGATATTTCATAAAGTTTAGTTCATAAAACATCTTGGTTTTCTAACTCTACTCGCTTATATATATGTCCACATGTTTTCACGCTTACTCTACATAAATAATATATAGTTTGATTATTGCTAAGTCAGAGTTTAGGGTGATTCATATTTGGTTTAACCAGAGAATATCTTGTACTTAGGAGGATCCTAGTAAAGCTGAGGTCTTAATGAGAAATCAGGGTTTAAGGAAAGTCTATCCACAACATATATGTCCACATATCATCTGTTCACAAATTTTCAATCTACAATTTTTTGTTGTGTTCATGTGTTTTCTTTTCTGTATATACTGTATATATATATATATATATATATATATATATATATATATATATATATATATATATCCACATTTTTGTCCACAAACATTCAGTTTACAAATTTGTTTTTTTTTTCATGTGTTTTTCATATTCAAATTATTAAAATATACTAAAACAGATCGTAAAATGTAAAAGATGAAAAGTTATAGTTTATTATATCAAACTATTGGAATTATGGTGAGGGTTTTCTCAACATGAGTCCATATCCACGATTTGCAGTATAGTTTGCGGAACAAAGTACAGAAGTTTGTCCACGATTTTCCATCCATGTCCACGTTTTGAAAGAGCTCCACACGTAGAACATTAAGTAGTTTTTGTTCTATCCACGTGTTCATATCCACCACATCTTTCCATCCACAATTTTTTTTGTTCAAGTTTTTGACAGAATTCTAATGTATAAATGTTAAAAACAAAAGTAGTCAAAGTGGATATCAAAACATAGGAAAAATTATTATATCAGATTTTTATCGTATATATATTTAAACTGAAAATAGACAAAAAAACATAAGAAGGAATAATCAACAATAGCAATAAAGTATCTAAAAGTCCATGAATCCTTAGCCATTAGATCTTCTCACACGAAAACCATCCGACGTCTATTATGAAGACACACTCTTCTGATATACAATAAAGTAACAAGAAAACTTAATTCCAGCTAGTTTCTAACTATTTTTTCTAAAGGAAGGAAGGGCTTTTTGGTCCAACATTTCATCTCTCTCCTCTATATTGTGCCTATCAAGTGGATTGTGTTCTATTGTGTAAAAAAAGAGACAAATGTGTCTTAATGAGTAAGTCACTCAACAATTTTTCCTATGTTTGTGTATATAAACCTTGTTAATTTTGTAGAAGAAAGGTTTGACGTGTAACCAAGAGAGTTATGGCCTATGTTTTGGACTTGTGAAAGATCTCAACATCAAATATTTTAAGCTTCTGTGATTCCAACAAATTTACTTGGACCACTTCTCATTTTTGTTTGATCTTCGTAAAAGTTTATTCTTGGTTCACTAACAAAACACCTAACTGAAAGAAAATATATTGGCACGGAAGAAGTAGAAGTGAACGAACTAAGTTTTTTTATGAGAATTAATAAATGATTAAAGAGTCAGAAAGTGATTTACTAATGAAAGTAACTTAATAAGAGAAATGCATGACTTACAAATCACCAAATTAAAACGAAGAAATATTGGTAAAGAGAATACAAAAGACGAACACAAGAAAAGTGTTGAACACCTTCCTCTCCTTTCAAACTCCTTAACCAAGAGTACTTTTTCCATATTCTTTGCATTTTCTCTCTGTCTCTCTTTTTTTTCTGTTCCATCAGAATAAAGCCATTCAAGGCGCCACCTGGTAACCGTCCTCGCTCTATCCGTGATCCCCCCATCTTGATAGAGAAGACGATGAATGTTGAGGTACGGTCAAGAGTCTTTGACCAAGAAGCTGGCTCAACTTTATCTTCTTTGAGAGATGGTGATCCGTCGACACAAAGGGTGTTTCGATGTATCCCTTATGAATTAGATCTCAACCCCCTACGCATTGTAAGCTTCGCATCATTTATACATATACACGTTACATACACAAAAAGTCAAAAACTAATAAGAAAATGCAAAGATTTGGATACAATTTCTATATGATCATTTATATTATACACATTGATATATCACCTAGATGTCCTAATACAAATAAAATAAATGGTTAAAAAATGGTTTAATATGCAATGCTAATTTATTCGCAACAATAATGCGTAGGTAATAGCAGAACTGGTGGGGACATTCATTTTGATGTTCAGCGTGTGTGGGGTCATTAGCAGTACTCAGTTATCCGGCGGCCATGTCGGGTTGCTAGAGTACGCCGCGACGGCTGGACTATCGGTGGTTGTCGTAGTTTACTCCATCGGACACATCTCTGGCGCCCATCTCAACCCTTCCATCACCATTGCTTTTGCACTCTTTGGCGGATTTCCATGGTCTCAGGTACCTCCATATATCCTCTTACATTAGGCCTTAGACCTACTATTTCACATGCAAACGCAAACGCAGGAATAAGCCGCAGATTTAAATATAGTCAATACCTTTAAAAAAAGCTACCGCCTCAATAAAAATAAATACCGGTATATAATGGCTCTTGAAATTGGTTGTTCTCGTCAGGTTCCGTTATATATAACGGCGCAAACGCTGGGGGCAACGGCGGCAACGTTAGCTGGGGTGTCGGTCTACGGAGTAAACGCTGACCTAATGATAACAAAACCTGCGTTAAGCTGCGTTTCTGCATTTTTCGTTGAACTTGTTGCTACGAGCATCGTCGTCTTTCTAGCATCCGCGTTGCATTGTGGTCCTCATCAAAATGTAAGTGACCAGTTAGAAAGACTGGTGAGTTCAATGATATAGCATTGTGATCCACAGAGTCTGAAGAAATGTACATACTGTATGTTTTCAGAATCCGCATTATCCAATAAAAAGTGTATGTTAATGTTATGTAATTTACTTTTTGCATGCACAGACGAGTAATTTGACGGGGTTAGTGATTGGAGCAGTTATATCCCTTGGAGTGCTTATTACCGGGTACCAATTTAATTCAGTTACCAATATGTGTTTATTTGTTTTTGTTTGCATGCGATTACATCTACGTCGAATATTTAGAAAATTTTATGAAAAGACAGAGTATTTTAAGTCGAATATAATGCTAAACGTCTTTTTTTTTGGAATACGGTATGGTCAGACCGATTTCAGGAGGATCGATGAACCCAGCTCGATCACTAGGACCGGCGGTAGTGGCATGGGATTTTGAGTATATATGGGTTTACATGACTGCTCCGGTGATCGGAGCCATCATCGGAGTTTTGACATACAGAACAATCAGTCTCAAAAGCAGGCCTTCTCCACATTCCCCTCCGGCCTCTTCGCTTTTACGCTAACTATTCAGCTCAAAGCCTAGAGTTTCTAATTAAGTTAACCTTAATTACTCTACAAATAAACACTCTTACTCTACTTTTGATGTATCTCATTATGCCTCTATTGTTGGGCTTCGATTGATACTACAACTAAATTCTTATGCTTCATGGATATTCATATTTTACAAGAATACAAATTCAAATTAATATGTGAATGTTAATACTCGTATGGATTTTTCGGGATCCCACAAAAAGAGAGTACAAAACTAGACATAAACTAGTGCACTCACAATTTCTTAAAAATAGCAACATAAAATTGATTAAAAGTGATGCTAAAGTATATTTTGATGAACCAAATATCTTAATGTCTTCAAGAAAATATAAGGTAATTCACATGAAAACTCCAATCCTTTCATTAGGTCATAAGAGCACATTACAAGATGCGCAATAGAGAAGTTCGTCTGAGAATGAAATGTAGAAGGTAGGCAGATGAAAACAGAGAGCATGCACCAGCATGTTTATCGTTGGTACCCAATTGTGATTGCTTATTCATTGTTTAGTATTATTTAAGTGGTAAAAGGTGAATTGGGGATTTTGCAAGCAACTTACAATTTGATCACTTCCATTGCAATCTCTTATTTTAAGTTGCTTATATTATTTTAATATTTTTTTAAAATTAAAATTTTTTATTACATAAAACATAATGAGATAACATTTTAAAAGTAGATTACTAAATAAAAACATGAAATAACATGAGATAACATGAACCAAAAGATTAGAAGAAAAGAAAGATAATTATTTGAAATAGCATCCAAATTTAGTTGTTGTCTTCACCATCTCCAAACTTACGCCATATATGTTCAACCAAATCATATTTTAGTTGGTAATGTGTTGGATTATCACGAATGTCTCTTCGGATACCCATCATATATGCGATTTCTGGATCGCGTTCGGTATCATACTCATAATCGACCTCTGCACTGCCGTTTCCTTCTCCTTGGAGAAACTCTGCATAATTATACTGAGTGTATGCATCTCGCTCGTTTTCTACTATCATATTATGGAGTATGATACATGCTCTCATAATCTTCCCGATTTTTTCTTTATCCCAGGAGAGTGCCGGATTTTTAACAATTGCAAAGCGAGCTTGCAAGACTCCAAAAGCACGCTCGACATCTTTTCGGACAGCTTCTTGCCTTTTTGCAAAAAAAACTGCTTTCTCCTGTTGTGGTAAATGAATAGATTGGATAAAAGTGGCCCAATTTGGATAAATACCATCGGTGAGATAGTAAGCCATTTTATATTGTCTTCCATTGACAGAGAAGGTGACCTTCGGTGCTCGACCTTTAATTATGTCATCAAAAACAGGTGATCGATCAAGGACATTGATATCATTTAAAGTACCTGGAAGTCCAAAAAATGCATGTCATATCCAGAGATCGTATGAAGCAACCGCTTCTAGAACGATTGTTGGTTTACTCGTACCACGAGCATATTGTCCTTTCCAAGCGGTGGGACAATTCTTCCATTCCCAATGCATACAGTCGATGCTTCCTATCATCCCGGGAAATCCACGACACTCCGCAACAGCAAGTAGACGTTGAAGATCATCTGGTGTTGGTCTTCTTAGGTATTGATCACCGAACAAATCTATTATTCCTTCCACAAAATGTTCCACGCATAACCGAGCTGTTGACGGACCGAGCCGGAGGTATTCATCAACCGCATCAGCTGCACAACCATATGCCAAAACACGAATGGCTGCAGTACACTTCTGAATGGGAGAGAGACTATTCCTTCCGAGAGCATCTTTCGTTTGCCGAAAATATTGAACTTCGTTGGAGAGTCGATCAACAATGTGCATGAACAAGGGCTTGTTCATTCTAAAACGTCGTCGGAATACATTTTCAGGATACGTGGGAGTTTCACTGAAATAATCATCCCATAGACGATTATGTCCTTCTTCACGGTTTCTTTCGATATAAACTCGTTTTTTCCTTTTTTTCCTTCTTTCTTCTTGATCAGCATTAATTGTAAACTCTTCAAAAGCTTCTTCAAAATATTGATCAAATGCATCATCAAATGCATCATCAAATGCCTCATTTAAATTGAAATGAGAAGAAGAAGCCATATATAATATATAAGGAGATTTAAAAATTGTGATGTTAAATTTAGAGAAAAAGAAAATAAAGTGATAACAGAAATTGCAATATATAAAAAGGAGATTCTGAAATTGTGATGTTAAATTTAGAGAAAAGGAAAATAAAGTGATAATAAAAATTGCAATATATAAAAAGGAGATTCTGAAATTGTGAACTGCTAGAAGAGAAAGACAATAATTTGTGAGAGAAGAGAAAGAGGTGCATGAGATATGATAATCGAACTTGCAATATATAAAGATGAGGATTCTCAGTTTGGTACAAGTGGTTGAAACACATAATGCATATGCTCTAATAAAATGTTTGGTACAAGACAGCAAAACACAACATCCGTGACAGTACAAGACATTAAGACACTACACTACATCCGTGAGACTACAAATTAATAACTGACACTACACTACATCCGTGACACTACACTCCAAGCGTGACACTACACTACACGTTCACTTCTTCTTCAAAACAAGCCCGTGACACCACACTTCTTCCAAAGCTCCTGTAAAGACAATAGACAAACGATTAGTAGGAAGAACAGAACAAATAAATGCTAAAAACAACCATCAAGACAACAATGCTACAAAAAAATAACATAACAACAATGAACAACAATGATCAAGAACATAAAACTTAAACAAAACAACAATGATCAAGTTAAACATGAAACTTAAACAATACACCAATGATCAACTTAAACAGAACAACAATACCGTAGAGGGAGAAGACATAACCTGAAACTTAAACATGAAACTGTTACTTCAACTCATCGATGAGTCTTTTCTTGAGATCTTCTTCGTAAGCAGGTAAACCCTCTCCCCTTGCTACAAGTTTCATAAGTGTCTTCATCTTGGTGAGCTTTTCCTTCCTATCGAAGTCAGCCTCCTTCAGTGTCCACATAGCTTCAAAATCAGTGCGACTTTTGCCTTCAACCACAGCCTTCTTCCCACGGGCTTTTGCTGCCTTAATACCCTCAGGACGAGTAACCTCATCATCCGGAGCTGAGCTTGCTGTATAGGAACCATCGTCGAACTTCCTCTTTTTGGAGCTCGTTCCACTTTTTGCTGATGAGAGTTCACACCACTTCTGGTCAGTGCGAAGCTCCTTCCACGCATGCTCAAGGTTGAACTTCTTCTTATAGTTGTTAAAGTAGATTTCGTGGGCTAGCTTTATCACATCATTATCGTTCATACCACTGCTTCTCTCTCTGGTTGCTGCCTCATACGCCCCACAAAACTTGCCAACCAACTCATTCAGCTTGTGCCAACGATGCTTGCACTGAGATGCGTCTCTTTTTTCGCAGCCAACAAGCTTTGGAGACGCCGAGAAGTACGTTGCAATTCTCGACCAGAAAGCCCCTCGGTTTTGATCGGTCCCAACAATGGGATCTTTGCTCGTGTTCAACCACGAGCTGATCAACACAAGATCATCCGTTGGCGTCCACGCCCTTCTTTCCTTACGCCCAGCTGGAACCTCCTCAGCAATGATAGGGTCTGCTTGTGAGTTGCCAAAGCCCACATTTTGTTGACTATTAAGAAGATCAACAAAATTTGCAGCCTCTTCATATGGATTGAAAGCCATTTCCGACAAAGGAGAAAGAGCAGACAAAGGAGACAGGGGAGAAAGAGAAGACAAAGGAGAAAGAGGAGACAGAGGAGAAACAGAAGACAGAGGAGAAAGAGGAGACAGAGGAGAAACAGAAGACAGAGGAGAAAGAGGAGACAGAGGAGAAACAGAAGACAGAGGAGAAAGAGCAGACAAAGGAGATAGAGGCAAAGAAACAAGCAACCGCATTCAGATGTTGGAGATTGAGGAGCAAGACAGTGGCTATAAATAACTCAAGATACCAAAGTAGCATTCAAGACACCCAACCAAACAATTCGTATAAAGAAGAGTGAGTTAACTTAAACTAGTCTTCAATGCGTATAGACTTGACATATATCTAACACCAAACAACAAACAATGCTATCTAACCATCAGTCTCAGGACGAAATCCATTCAATTCACGTTTGCTTTTCTATGTAAACATCAGTCCTATTTATTACCATACACAACCATAATCTTACACTTAATTCAATTCATTACAGAAACTAACCACATCAGTTCAAATTCAATTCATTTCCGACAAGATGGAAGAGTAAAGACTAACCTGTATTGATGAACCGTGTGTGGTGAATGTTCGATCACTTGTAGACAGAAGCTAGCCACATCAAACGCTTGCTGCTCCTCTATTCTCACCAAATAATCCTCACCACACAAAGACAGAAACAAAACAATTAGCATAATAAATTTTACAGAAACAAAACAATTACAATTAATTAAATTGATTGAAGATTTTTTTGCAAAAAAATATTGATTGAAGAATAAAAAACATATGATTTACCTCGAATCGGAGACATCGCCAGAGATTATGTTGCTGTCGACGAGAACCAGCGAGACAGAGCCATATATCGCCGTCGACGAGACCCACCGCGAGAGACGGAACGAGCATCAGCTATTTCCGTGTTCGTTTCCTCGAGGAGACATGAAGAGAGACAGAGAGAGCATCTGCGAGATAGACCATGCGACCACAGAGATTCTGACAAATTCATCCCAGGTGATTTCTCCGATCGTTGAGAGATTGAGAACCAGAGTCATAGAGGAGAAAAGAAATTGAGAACCAGAGTGATTGAGGAAAGAGAGAGAGAAACACCGAGTGGGAAGAGAGAGACATGTAGTCTATTTGTCCAACACGTGTCTTAAACTACCGTCCCTCAACGTTTTCAATTTAGCAACGTACTCTCTCATTTTCTCTAATTAATATTTATTTTTATTGCTATTAACACTAAGCTACCGGGTTTAGCTACCGGGATAAACATGCCCTTATTCTCGCACAATACAATAATTAAATAATCTTCTCTTTTTTTGTAACACCAATAACTAAATAGTCTAGTATATATTTTTAGAAAATGAAAAGCAATCCATGTTCTAACTCCGAATCCTTTTATTAGGTTAACCTATACGATACCCATGTACTATTTAAAGTGAACAATACCAAGAAACATAAACTAGACCATAATCTATAAAATTATTATCCCCACTAAAAACTTAGTGGCCGCAGCCTCTACGACTAGGACCAGAAGCTAACTTACGACCCAGCGAAAAACTCACCTTCTTTTCCTTGTAGTTGTTCCCAAACGCATCTCTTGAAGCTTCTCTGACATTCGTTGTCATTGTCTTCTCTGCAACATCTTCGCAACCATGACGAGTAGCCATGGCAAGGGAACAAGTTAAGTAAGTGACCCATATGAACACAACTTTAAGAAGCTTCTTCATCTCCATTTTCTTGCTATGCATCGACTACTCGTTAAACTATTGATTCTCAAAAATGTGATTATATATGCACGTTTCTAGATTTTTTTTTTTGTTTCTAAGTGAGTTATTGCTTATTTAGTTTAATAGTTCATATTTTGATGACTGAGTGAGTGAATAGTCATCGAATAGTATGTTTTAGGTTGCTGCAGTGTAGTTAATTCTATTTCAGAGTTTCTAATTTAAGAACAAAAGCTAAATCTCATTAATTTTTGATGTGTCTGAGTCTGATTTTAACTTTAAACCATGTGTTTTAGGTAGACTGTAACTATTTCAAAATTTCAGCTAATATAAACATTTTTTTAATTTGTTTTGCCAATATATACAAGTTTAGATGGTGATAGGTCCTGGATGGTGATATCGAGAAATTGTTCAATCACAAGAAGCAATTATTTGAATACGTTAGAGACTAAGACCAACATTATCGGCACTTCTTAGTGAAAGTCCCCAATCAATATTAACCAAAAAGAAAATGAAAAATACCAAAAAATAGCATAAACGTTTTCAGAATTAAAAGTTTTTAACGAAGCCTTTGGGCTACGTGGCAGCAAAGGAGAGGCAAACCGAAGGGGAGAGAGAGAGTCGAGTTTTGTCCGGATTCATTCACTTCGTCTCCTTCTTCTCTCCCTCTCGACAAGGCGATATCGTCATAGAACGCCAAACTCCGATCGATGAATCTCCACCTCAAGAAAGAGCTCGTCCGATCCTCTCTCCAGAAAAACCGCCTTAGATCTCCGCTTCGGATGCTTACCAATCTTTCCATCGGAGAAGGGAATAACGAGAATCGGAGCCCCGCGGCGGATCGGAACCGAGACGATGACGTCAGCGAGGAGAGTCCGAAGAGCGTGATTGGTAATGAGGATGTGAACCGGTCTTAGTAAACGTTTTCTATTTTTCATTAAAATTTGTTATAGATAATCTGAGACCTGTACGTAGTACGTGACTGAGAACATAAATTTTATAGGTGAAAATATTTATAGAGAAATAAATTGTATAGATAATCTGATCGCTCATATTATATTGTATATGTGGGAATTTTCTGAGTGTGAGAGAATACTGAAAATGCATGCAATCTTACAGTATGAAAAATAATTGATAACGTAGAACCATGCATTGCAACCCATTGCCCACCGTCGCGAGACATATATCAGCCTCAGGGGAAGCAGAAACGCTGGGAGAAATGGAGACTCCTCTTTCTTATGCTATTTATCCATTAGTATCAATCCCTTGTGTTGGAATTGAGCATTGAGATCCGTCCTCTACTCTGTCGCTCCTTTGGGATTTTGAGAAAATCAACACAGAAAGTAGAAACAGTAGGAAAAAAAAACTTTAAATCATTGCTTAAGAAAAGTATTGACAATGCTTTTTGCATAAATTATTAACAATACGCATTATTGAGCTTCACCAATACGCAATATCTTCCTTTCCTTCTCTGTTCTCTCTGCTTCTTGGATCAATTGTCCGGAATAAAAATGACATGTGATGTGTTACAGCACCTTAAGACAAATGGCATGAACGGTTTCAGAGTTAAGATTCTTCAAATTAATATTTTATTTGCGTAGAATAAATTTATTGTTAGAATGATTCCATCTCATTTGTAGAATTAATCAATTATGAGCTATCATATTATATATGTGTTTGGTTTATAATTTTCTATTAAGAAAATAGTATATTTATAAAACTTATAAAAACTAAATCTACATTGGTGAGTTTCTTATAGGATTTTGACAGAAATGTGATCATCACTTGTAATATTTTCTAGAAATTTTATTATTTGTTCTTATTATGTTTTTTTTTTCTGTTTGGTCCATTTCTTTTATTTCATATTTTCAGAAATAGCATAAACTCAAATCGAATGAACATATTTCCTTGTGTAGTCATGTAGATAGATATGTTTATGTGGTTCCGGTTCACTTGGCTTAGCCCAGAGCAGGCTTGGCTTTTCGGATGTCCTATTATTTCGATCCGATCCCAAAAAAATGCAATTTAGCATATACTCTGATGTTTTTGGAGCTATTGGAAATAAAAAAAGCAATTTCATAAGCTAAGTAACACCATCCTACCATCACCAAAGGCGACGACGATTCACGAAGATGATAAGGCTGAGGAGCTGGTGATGAGAATATGACTAAAAGAGAGGAGAGAGGAAAATAAATTGATGCTTAATGCTCTTGATTAATTATTATTATTACATTATCTTAAGTTGGTCCCTACACCTTTTATTTCATATAAATATTGTCCTCATGAAACTATTACTATATTAGTTATACTTACACACCCTAATAATAGTAGCAAACTAGTGTATAACTAATTTTCTAATAGTTGTAGGTTGGGCATACCAAACTATATTCATGTAGTGTGATTACCACATAATTGTTTTTTTTTAAATTTGATCTCAGTGTTGTTCTATCTTCTGGAACTTTTTTCCGGGTTGGGGTTTGGCGTTTTAAAAAAAAGAAAAGAAAATCACTGAGTTATAGATTTTAAATTGAGTATGTTACTCTCCTTCCACCACAAGTACCCCTATTTTGCTATATTCATTCACCTTGTAAATGCGACAAAACTCTTTTCATAACCGTGTTCACGTTTGCATTTAAAACAAATTGTTTGGCAAAAGCATTAGACCGTTGGCCGCAAACGTCAAAGCCTGGCCCTACGTGGGGTTACCAACCTTTGGATTTATACGGGCCATAATACAATAACAAATGCTTAAATGATCGATTAGGAATTTGCTTATAATTAAGTTGGTACGTCACGACAAAGTAATACAGTATATGTTAAGATCTGTGTCTAGCGTGCATGAATACTGTATATTCAAATATTTTACATACTATTCTTTATTTAGGTTTAAACAAATGCTTAAATGCCGATTAGTAATTTGTATATTTTATTAACTTCGCTTATAATTAAGTTGGTACGTTACGACAAATTAATACTAGTATATGTTAAGATCTGTGTCTAGCGTGGATGAATATTGTATTTTCAAATATTTTACACACTATTTTTTATTTAAGTTTAAACATATTATAAAATAATAAATAAATAAATAAATAAATAAATAAATAAATATATATATATATATATATATTGAATAATCGGAATGTTAGTAACTATTATATTTCCTCAAAAAACTATTACATATATAGTTAATTGATCCAAATACATAAAACAAAATAATCAATGTTTATAGTAAAAAAATCTAAATAATCACTATAGGTTTCACACATATTAAGATACTTGATATAAATTAATTTTGATCATCTATCATCAGTTGACCATCATTTCTCGTGACACCATATTTTACATTGAAATTCGAGTTTGTAGATTAGAAATAATAACATGAGGCCTAATAAAGTTATATGTTATCAAATTATGCATGATTTTCTGAAAACGTTGGTCAAATATAATTAGACAATAAAAAAAGTCTAAAATGTATATAATTAAATTTAAGTGATATTAACATAAATATAAAAGTAATAATATTGTTATATATAAAATGATTCTTTATACTCATATAGTTTTACGAACATTGTATATTTTCATAAAAAAAATTTTAAACCATTAACAACAAAACTTTTAATATGAGATTATAATAATTAAAAAAAAAGAGACTATAATAATTTTGGTAATTTTAATAATTTTGAAAAACCCAATGCAAACTTTAAAATTAAAATATTAAGTTCTCAAAACTTTTACAATGCAAATTTAGAAATGTAAATATTTTTCATGATATATAATTTAATTTAAACAGTACTAATATATATATATATATATATATATATATATATATATATATATATATATATATATATATATATATATATGTGTGTATATATTGAATATCTATTAAATGAAATTTTCTATTCATATGATTTCATGATCATTTGTATCTTGTTATAAAAAAATTAAATCATTAATCATAAATTTTTTATTATGAAATTATTAATAGTTTTATTAATTTATTGTCGTTTCAAAAATATATATATAACATATAAAAAATCTAAAATTTTATTATATGGTTAATGTGTGACTGTTTAATGATAGAAAATACTCAAATTGTTATCGGTTATTTATCATTCAAAAGCATTAACACTCATTTATATATATATATATATGACATTAGGTAATTTTAAACTTTTAATTTTTAAGAAAAAAAGAAATAATAATTTTACTATTAATAACTAATTTTATGATTAGTTTAATAAAATTATATTATATATTTAGATAAATATTTAAATGTTTATCAAATATTATAAAGTATTTTGATTACAAAAATGCAAAAAGGAAAGAAATTTTAATCTTACTAACCAAAGCAGTAGAAAAAACGTGGAGAATTTTCGAGATTAAATCATCGGTTGGGTTTCATGGATTACGGTTTCTGACGAGATTGACAGAAGGGATGTGGATTCCAGAGGATCAATCGCAAATCCAACAAGGTATGTATCTCGTTATCATCAAAACGAGATCCTCCCTTCAACATCTGGAGATTAGTGAAGGCTATGGAATTTTGAAAGTATGGATAGTGCATTCGAGTTCTGAATTGTTTTTTTGGAATCTGGAAAGGTTGATTTGGTTATTTGATTTGCGATATGGAACCGATGAAGAATGGTGGGATGTTTCACTGGTTGTTCCTGATTTCTTTCGGTTCTTTTTAAGCCCTGTGACCATTATCTTGTATTTTGGTTTTGTGATCTCATGGGGTTATGTTGGCCATTTGGTGTTCGCTTTCTTTGGTTCTCATTGTTGTATATGGAATAAAAATGGTGTTTCTGGTTTTTACAACTTTGGGATAAGATTCTTGCTGAGGCAAGATGTAGGTCTTTTGGTTATGGCTATCTTTGGTTATCAGGTCTTGATAGAAACCATAAAGGATTGCGTTGGTTTTTATTTTTTTGCTGCAGGTTGGTTATGGAGATGGAGCTTCAAACGTTGGTTTATGAAATGGTCTTCTCTGGTATTTTGTGAAGGGTTTTTTGTTGAGTTTCTCTTGCTACAGTTTCTGTATGTGGTCTCATCAAACCAAATGCAGTCCCAGCCAAGACATTGGAATCAAAGATGTGCCAACAGGTTTTGCACATTTACAAAGTGGGGAATGGGTGACATTTTACTCAAGAGTGGGACTATTGTTACAAAATGGTATTACCGTCCGACACACATGACATTGGTGCTGAACTATATGGGGTTAATAACTATACAAGTTGATTTTGAGACTCGACCTTTGCTGCTCTGCTCGAATCCGGAGTATTTGAGAAACATGATACTGTATTTTATGATGGATGAGGTGTCACTGAGGCAGATAGGTGTTATGTTTTTTTATCAATATAACAGGTCATCGTGGAAAAATTTTGATTCGGTGAACTGCGTTTGTCGTTTGTGGATGTGGTGTTTGTATAATACCATTGTTTTATCATTAAGTAGAAGTACTATCCCTTTTGTATTTAAATGGTCCATAAGGAAATGGCTGGCAAAAATAACTGGTCTTAGGAGAATTCAAGATAACTTCGAATCTATATCTCCTTGCTCGATGGAGCTATTTCACCGATTTTTATATGAAGATATTGAGTTGGAATTGTAGAGGGATTGGAAGCAAATGGACGATCAGTTATTTACGGGAAATATGGCATCAATACAAACCAGATTTTTTATTTTTATCGGAAACAAAACAAGATTTTGACTTTGTTCAAGGATTTCAATCACATTTTGGATATGACAATTTAATAACAGTGGATCCAAATGGTGCAAGTGGAGGATTGACATTATTTTATAATAAAGAGTACCATGTGAACATTTTATTTTCGAGTGCTAGGATGATAGATGTGGAGGCAGAGACACTGGGAAAGAAAATTTTTATGACTTTTGTATATGGGGATCCAATCCAGAACTTGAGAGATCAAGTGTGGGAAAGGTTAACAAGGTATTGCATTGCAAGAGATGACCTGTGGTTCATAATTGGCGATCTCAACGAGATAAGAGGAAACCATGAAAAAGAAGGGGGACCGCTGCGAGGGGCAGATTCTTTTGTATCATTTAATAACATGATACGTAACAGTGGGCTTTTGGAATTTCCGGCACGGGGAAATAAATTATCTTGGCAAGGACGAAGAAAAGTCAATGGCAAAGCGACGATGATCCGGTGCCGACTAGATTGTGCGTTGGCAAATGAAGAATGGCATTCAATGTTCCCAAATTCACATACGGAATATTTAAAATTGGTGGGGTCGGATCATAAACCGATAGTGGCATTTTTAGAGGATAAAATCGTTAAACGTAAAGGACAGTTTCGGTTTGACAAACGATGGCTTGGACGGGAAGGTTTTTTGGAATCCATTACCAGAGGATGGACAAAGGAGATGAGGAATTCAGGGGGAAACATGGGAGATGTCGTGTCTAGAATTATCAATTGTCGACACGAGATCTCTACCTGGAACAAAAATAACCCCCCATATGGAAAAGAAAAAATAGCAGAACTTCAAAAGGCCTTGGAGGAAGTCCAAACAGACGATAATAGATCGCAGGAGGATATTTTGGAGGTGTCTAGGAAACTACAAGAGGCGTATAAGGATGAAGAAGATTACTGGCAACAGAAGAGTAGGAATACATGGAATACGGCAGGAGATCTGAGTACAAAATTCTTTCATGCTTTGACGAAACAGCGGCGGACGCGCAACCGTATAGTGGGATTATATGATACCAATGGGAATTGGGTGGTAGAGGAAAATGGAATTGAGAAGATCGCAGTGGGCTATTTTGATGATCTCTTTAGTACTACGTCGCCTGAGGAATTTGATGTTTTCCTAGATGAAATTAAACCATCTATTTCTCAGCAAATGAACCAGCGACTCGTACAACTTGCTACAGAGGAAGAGGTGCGTCAAACATTATTTATGATGCATCCGGAGAAGGCACCAGGGCCAGATGGCATGACGGCACTTTTTTTCCAACATTCGTGGCATATCATTAAACATGATATCTTGGAATTGGTTAATAATTTTTTGACCACAGGGAAGCTGGATGAGCGTTTAAATATTACGAATATATGCTTGATTCCCAAAACGGAGAGGCCCACAAGGATGACAGAGCTTAGACCAATAAGTCTCTGTAATGTAGGATATAAAATTATTTCAAAGGTTTTGTGCCAACGGCTTAAGGCGTGTCTTCCGGCTCTGATTTCGGAAACACAGTCAGCTTTTGTAGCTGGGAGACTGATTTCGGACAATATTCTTATTGCCCAAGAAATGTTTCATGGATTAAGGACAAATAAGGCTTGTCAAAATAAATTTATGGCAATAAAAACGGACATGAGTAAGGCATATGACCGAGTTGAATGGAGTTTCATTCAGGCTTTATTACAGAAAATGGGGTTTGATCATCATTGGATTCAGTTGATGATGGAGTGTATTTCTTCGGTACAATATCGGGTCCTATTAAACGGGCAACCAAAGGGACATATAGTTCCAAATAGGGGACTACGTCAGGGAGATCCATTATCTCCTTACTTATTCATTATGTGTACCGAAGCGTTAATAGCAAATATTAAAAAGGCAGAAAATGAAAAACGGCTAACAGGAATAAAAGTGGCAAGGGCTTGCCCATCAATATCTCATTTGCTCTTCGCGGATGATAGTCTTTTTTTCTGTAGAGCACAGAAAGAGGAGTGCCAGGCCATTTTGGTAATTCTTAAAGAGTATGAAAAGGTTTCGGGCCAGCAGATTAACTTCGAGAAGTCGTCAATCCAGTTTGGCCATAAGATTGATGAGGATACCCGTCAAGAGCTCAGGGACATCTTGGGAATTCAAAACCGGGGAGGAATGGGAACTTATCTAGGAATCCCTGAGAGTTTAGGAGGGTCTAAGGTTCAGGTATTTGGCTTTGTCCAGGAACGTTTAAACAACAGAGTAAATGGATGGACTTTTAAATTTTTTACTAAAGGAGGAAAAGAGGTAATTATAAAATCGGTGATAACGGCTCTTCCTAACCATATTATGTCATGTTATCGAATCCCGAAAACGATGATGAAGAAACTTACGAGTGCGGTATCCCAATTTTGGTGGAGTCCTAGTGGCAATACAAAAGGATTACACTGGAAATCCTGGGACAAGGTTTGTCTACACAAGGATGATGGAGGGCTGGGGTTTAGAGATCTTACAGATGTCAACACAGCCATGCTTGGAAAGCAACTATGGAGATTCATAGAGAAACCAAATTCTCTATTTTCTCGTGTTTTTAAAGGTCGGTATTTTAGGAACACTTCACCCCTAGAACCGGCCAGATCATACTCGTCCTCCTATGGATGGCGTAGTATAATCTCCGCTAGATCTCTGGTTAGCAAAGGACTAATCAAAAGGGTGGGATCAGGATCTTCTATATCAGTATGGAATGATCCCTGGCTCCCAACCAACCGCCCGAGACCAGCAAATAAAAAACAAAATGTTCTCTTACCAGATCTTACGGTCGACTCTCTTATTGATAGCTCGTCGCGTACTTGGAATTCATTGGCTTTACAGGAAATAATGGAACCTGAGGATGTTAAGATCGTTGAAAGTATACCCTTGAGTAGGGTACAAATAGCAGACCGGAATGGTTGGCACTTTACAAAGAATGAAAAATATACGGTTAAATCAGGATATCAAATTGAAAGAGCATATCCAGATAGAAGGACTGGGATAATAGAGTTTGGTCCAACAGTTACAGATCTAAAAGCATATTGCTGGAAAGTGCGTTGTCCACCAAAGATGAAGCACTTTCTGTGGCAGTTGTTGTCAGGATGTATAGCTGTTAGAAAAAACCTAAAAGCCCGGGGTCTAAAGGGAGATATTGGATGTGACAGATGTGGAGCAGCTGAGGAATCTATAAATCATGTATTTTTTGAATGTCCACCAGCAGTCCAGGTTTGGGCTCTATCGAGGATCCCTTCGCATCCGGACTATTTTCCAGGACAATCATTGTTTACGAATATGGATTATTTATTCTGGAGAATCAAACCAGCAATGGAATATCATCATTTTGCGTGGATACTTTGGTACATATGGAAAGGAAGAAACAATAAGGTTTTTAGTAATTTGGACATAGACCCAAGGGATATCCTTAAACTGGCTATGACCGAATCTTTACTCTGGTCAGACGCACAACAAGCTATTGTAAAGAAGAATCAGGTTTCAGAAGTATCTGAGTCGATTTTACCGCTTAGACCGGGACGATGGTGTTTTACAGATGGATCCTGGAAATCAGAAGATACATTTTCTGGTCAGGGATGGTATAGTACTTTAGAAGGATTTGAAGGCTTATTGGGAGCTAGAAATACAAGGGCAAGTCAATCACCCTTACATACGGAGGTCGAGGCTCTCATATAGGCAATGGAATGTATGAGGAACTTAAGGCAGTATAATGTTATTTTTGCAACGGATTGTTCTCAATTGGTGAAGATGGTTTCGGAACCAGAAGAATGGCCGGCTTTTGCAAGCTACTTAGAGGACATCAGAAGTCTCAAGAGAAGTTTTCACAGCTCGGAGATTATTCATATATCAAGGACGCAAAACAAAAAAGGCGGATAGCTTAGCACGTGGTGTGAGGCAACAGACGTCGTTTATTGTCCATATGGATACAGAGCAACCAGTTTGGTTTACAGAGTCCACATGAGTCTGTAATCTTGTTGACAAAAAAAAAAAAAAAAAAAAAAAATTAACCAAAGCAGTAAACAATTCAATTGTAATAAAATAATTATTTGTCATCAAAAAGACAAACAAGGTCTGACTAAAATGAAAAATATATTAGCTGAATGGAGAAAATATTTATAAAAATTATTCGGTGAAAATTTAGATTTTAAACAAAATACAGAATTACATTAACCCGTTCTATATTATTTTTTGGTTATATTATGAATTCATGATTGTTACCTCCAATATAAGGGAAAAATCAAACCAAATCCAGGACTAAACCCAATTAACAAAAACTTGTCATTACTGCTTGTAGATCTGCAAGAATATTTGTCCTGACTAGTAAACAACTGTATTCACTTTCTTACCACTTCTAGATATTATTAGCTGTCCACTTCTTTAATTAGTTGTGAACATTCACATCCATATTTTAAAAAATCTAAAGTTACCACATAAGCGCATATATTTTTCCATAATTCAGTTAATCTCCCTAAATTGAATTAACTAATATTTGGATTTTTGTTAACAAAAAAAGAGAAATAAATGAATCCATATTTCAACACCCACGATTCTCAACCAATAGCCACTCGTCTTCCCCCCTCTCTCTCCTTGTTAATGTGAACACAAAAAGACAACAAGAGAAAGTTGAGACTTTTCTTTTCTTACTTCCCCTTGTCTGGATTCGAACCGAATCGCCATTGTTGTTGTTGCTCTTTGGTCTCTTCTTCGTCTTCTCTTTTCTGACAAAAACCAAACCCTTTTCTTAAAAAAATCTCTTCAGAAAGATTAAAACTTTTTTCAAACAACAACAACTTTTTCATCCATGAGTGTTTCCTCGTGTTTCCTTGACACATGTGTTTCGCATCATTCGTCATAATAATTTTAAAATAAAAGAAGAAGAAGAAGAAACTGACTTACCAAGCAAAGGAGCCACTTCAGCCATCAACAATCATCCTCAACAACATGCTTCTCCTTCATTCGCCATCATCATCTTCTCTTTCCAATTGAAATTCTCAAAAAACATGTCTAAGAACTCACAAGTCGAAGAAAACGAAGAACCAAAGCCAATCAGCGAAGCTTTGAAGAGATTCAAACGGTCAAGGCTCGTGTTCGAGCCCTCTCTAGGAGTGTTGGGGTTCTTCTTAGTTGGGTTATTATGCCTTGTATGGAGCTTCTTCTACTTCGACTACAGAAGCGTCGCTAAAAGCTACAACCTTTCTGATAAATCAGATAGATTCGTTTGGCTCAAACTCGAAAACAAGAACACTAGTAGTGAAAACAGAGTTGGGTTTCTAGAAGAGAGTGGAGATAAGTGTGATGTGTTCGATGGAGACTGGGTCTGGGACGAGTCTTATCCTCTGTATCAGTCCAAAGATTGTAGATTTCTCGATGAAGGGTTTAGGTGTAGTGAGTTTGGGAGGTCTGATTTGTTTTATACTCAGTGGAGATGGCAACCTCGTCACTGTGATTTGCCCAGGTGAGTTTAAAAAAATACTCTGTTTCTGCTTTATGTCTCTGTTCTTCACTCTGTTTCTGCCTTCTTGAATCAAACTGTTAGTTCTAAAGAATGTAGATTTTTTTGAATCCAAAAGGGATTAATTGAATCTTTGTTTGTTGTTGTTGCTTTGATGTCGTTTTCTAATGGTCTCTATAATCCAGTTGTGTCCGTAAGTCACGGCTTAAGATAAGATCAAATCTTGAGGGGTCAGCTCTCTGTTTTATCTCGTGAACCAAGTCATCATCTTTAGCTATTAAAGCTAGTACCTTTTTGTTCTCTTCTTCTTCTCTTTGATTTGATCTTTTTATAATAGTCCCTTCTTCTTGAATTGGATCTTTAAATGAAATGATTGGGTACCAGATAACATATATTTAAGCTGACTCATCATGTGACAAATGAAAACAGGTTTGATGCTAAACTGATGCTAGAGAAACTCCGTGACAAGCGTCTAGTGTTTGTTGGAGACTCAATAGGAAGGAACCAGTGGGAGTCTCTTCTTTGTTTACTCTCTTCTGCTGTCAAGAACGATAGTTCGGTTTATGAAGTGAATGGAAGTCCCATCACAAAGCACACTGGTTACTTAGTGTTTAGATTCAAAGAGTACAACTGCACGGTGGAGTACTATAGATCACCGTTCTTGGTTCCCCAAGGCAGACCACCGGCTAAATCACACAAGAAGGTTAAGACAACTTTGAAACTGGACACTATGGATTGGACTGCCAGCAAATGGAGAGGTGCGGATATCTTGGTGTTCAATACAGGACACTGGTGGAACAATGGGAAAACTATAAGAATGTAAGTTTGTCGTATTAAGTTAGATTGGTTTCCAACCTGGTAATAAGACTACCGATGTGAGAGCCTGATATATAATCATTTATGATTCTTTTGTTCTGATGACAAAGAAATCTTGAAATGTTGTTACAGGGGATGCTACTTTCAAGAAGGAAAAGAAGTGAAACTGAAGATGAATGTAGATGATGCGTACAAGCGAGCTATGGAAACCGTTATGAAATGGATACAGACCGAGGTCGATTCAAACAAAACTCGAGTCTTCTTTCGAACGTTCGCCCCTGTGCATTTCAGGGGAGGGGATTGGAGAACGGGAGGGACATGTCACATGGAGACATTGCCTGAGATTGGAACTACTACCTCGTTGGCTTCATCAGAAACATGGGAACAGTTAAAGAACCTCGGAGATGCGTTGTTGTCGCATCACTCCAACAGATCAGGGACCGTTAAAGTGAGTGTTTTGAACATTACAGCAATGTCTGCTCGAAGAAAAGATGGTCACCCGTCTATTTACTATCTCGGCTCTCTTGGTCCTGCACCGCTTCATCGCCAAGACTGTAGTCACTGGTGCCTTCCCGGTGTTCCTGATACGTGGAACGAGCTTCTCTATGCGTTGTTTATGAAACAAGAAGTTTCTTCTTCTAGAAGAGTCAAGGAAGCAATAGGTAATGTCACAATGTCATGACGTTGTGATTACTTTTTTTTGATGCAGGGATTAGTTTCATTGGATGGGAATATGTAATTAGGTTTTGATAATCTTTGTAAAGATTAAAATCTCGAATGATATTAAAAGTTTCATACACAAAGGTTGGTTTACCTCATATATTACATTATCTGGGGAAAGAAAGCAAATATTATAAAGTTTAGGGCAAGTTTTACAATTATATAAAGTAATAGATGGGATTGCAAAAAAAGATGATACTGGGTATTTTTCTTGGGCCTAGCCCATAGTTTATGTAGTTCTTAAGATCCACTACATCTATGTTTCAAAAAAAAAAAAGATCCACTACATCTAGTTGGCTCGTGAAACAACGTTCAAACTGAACATTTGTTCTTCAAAACATTCAAGATGTAAACTGATTTCAAGAAGAACAGATAAGGATACTCTGTCTGGATCATGTTGATCTGTGTCTGGTAAATCTTTCGAGGTTCGAGATAACCACTAAGGAGTGCACGTAGCATGTCTGGCCACTTCCATTTGTCGAGAAAGGTGTTTCTTATACGTGACATGCATATGCGTTTGTATTAACAAAGCTATCTAGATTTATAATCTACCACTTTTCATGTATATATGTAGTTGATGTTATTAGATAGTTTTGTGTCGCTCTTGTAGTGCTTTAAATAATATCTTTCAAATCATACAGCTTATTATACCGTTAACATCATTTCAAACGAGACATGCATACCACTTCAACCGCACGATCTTCCACCGGCACAACATCCTTTACCCTACTCCGATCACAGCTTTAAAAAAAAAGAGTGTTTGTTGTGACATCAATTATTCCATTAAATGCACCAAACTTCTTTTTATGGATAAGTTCTATGTTTGTTTTTTAGTATAATATAATAATATAATATTAATTAGCACAAGCGGGCTTTTAAGTGAATCGAGTCCATGATTATGATTCCGAAGGACAAGTCGGTGAGGCTAAAAAAGAATCCCAAGTCGGTGATCGTGATATGATATGACATGAGTCATATCAAGAAGCTCGTGAGTGTTTTGAGACTGTATATTCTGTATGTAATTTTCTCTTCTCGATACTTAGCTCTTATCTCGTTCAAATTTCGTTGGCTAAATATAGGCGATCGTGTAGCAAAAATAGAGATAAAACTTGCTTCACTTTAGTCTGCAATTTATTAGATTTGATTTTTCCTGGGCCTTATCTGGTGATGTATGCAAGTTGGATGTGTAGGTGTAGGGTAGAGTATAACTTATCTATGACACAACCTTGTGGTGTTCTATTATTTGCTCTTTTTAATATTTATGTGGGTGTAAATGATGAAAACACACATCCGATTTCGGATAAGTTTCTCTTCTTTGTATTACAATATTATACGTCCAAGTTACATACGTACCATGAGCTTTGGTTAGAGTCAAGAAGCAACCCATAGTCCAATAGTGATCACCTGTTAACTGATGTCATTTAATTTATCTGTGTACATATTCTCGCTTTAATGGTTACTCATACGCATGAGTGAACATATCCTATAAAAGACATACATACAAAAAAGACACTAACGGTTATTGTATGGCTATTAAAAGTCTTGATAGTTATATGACCGTAAATTTGAAGAGATTAGTCTAGAATTCTTATATTCCAGCCGTAGACGAAAACTATTTGAAATATGTATTATAAAGCAATTATTGAGTACTATATAAAGAAATGGAGGACTCGCAAAACCTCGACTTGGAATCATTAGTTCTAAGTGACCAACTTGACCGATGTTCGACCCCACTTCCATAGAAATTAAGAGAATCTATAGAACTCCAACCAAAACAAATCATGGAGATAGATTCTCTTTGTTTTCTTCTTTCTCCTTATCTCCAGAAAATCGATATTCTTATGTTCGTAATTGTCCACTTCAGGTGCGACTCACCCGTGAATTTCCTGATAACTTTGTTACATAACGACAATAATTCAGTTCACCAACTATCCAAATGCTCGCATCATAGCATACTCATATCTGTAAAATTCGTTTTCTTGAGTAATTTGGATGAGAAGTTTTAGATAAACACAAGAAAGTGATATATTGGGTCAATCATATTCATTGAAGAAAAGTTTGAAAATAATTTCTTCATGGGGTTCACAACGAACCATCAATGTATTTCAAATTCAGAAGCTAAATAATTAAGGTTCCTATTGTATTCTCCTAACATGTTGAATGTCGATAAATAGTTAAAACATATCAAATGTGACCCCACAGTTTCATATACATAGTTTGGTATATGCATATTGGTCGCACATCGTGAACATGTGCTCTCCTATTTTTTATTGGACGTAAATTGCAAATGGCTGCGAAAGACAACTTCTTATAAATTTAAGAGTTAAGACTAACATGTGAAGCAACCTTGCTCCATTCAGTCTCAAGGTTTTTAGTGGCTGTGTTCCAAAACAAATATAAAAGTTTATAATGAATTGAAAAGATTAGTATACATTCTATTGCAGATGCATTATGTTATTAATTTATTATATATAACTTTTTTTTTAGAAAAGCTAAGAAATGATAGAATAATTAAAGTTCTTCTATATAATATCAAAACTGATTTCTCATTTTCTTTATTGAGATTTTCAAATGCATATAACTCATGCGAAATTTTTATCACTAACAGTTAGCATTTTATTAGATCAAACGCAGACACAGTCGCCCACACTTTTGGATTCACAAGTCTATTAGAGTTTTAGTTTACTAATAATAATACGAGGGGAAGTATGTATGATTTTTTTTTTTTTTTTTTTTTTTTTTGATCAAAGGAAGTATGTATGATTATTATTATCTTTTTGTATCTGAAGATATTGACTAAGAAAGTCATGGATAAGGTAGGTATAAGAGTTCCATCCATAAGTGGAGTTTATTCGAACTATAAACTTTGAGCCATACAAGAAAATGAAGTTCGATTTAGACGCCAGAGTGAGAGGGATGGGTTTTGTGGATGAGAAATGATAATTTTATTGTGTGTAATGAAAAAAAATAAGTTGAGATAGATATGGGTGTTTTGTTCTTGTTGTGAGTTGTGAACTTTTGATTTAATATCTTAAGGATTTGCAAGTAGTAGCATCATTGTGCAAACCTTCCTTCATGATCCCATTTATGTGTGGGGACTTACTTTTGCCAGAATAGATTGCATTATATATTTCTCCTATCTTTACTTTGGCCCCACTCTCCCACATGCACTTCTCTCTCTCCCACCTCAACATCTTTGCCTATTTATGCAACCCTTTGAACATTCCCCCTCACAAATCCACTTAAACCATATTTTTTTAAAACACTTCTTGAAAGACTAGATATATGGCCATGGAAGTTGCTATGGACCTTGAGCTTGATGATGATGTCTTCTATGCAGACATAAGCAAGCAAATCAATCTCTTAATCACAGATGAAGATGAACAGAACCCTATCTCACTTTCCTCTCCTGTCTCATTCCAGGTTTGTCCAAATTAAAACTTCTCTCTCTCTTTCTCTTGATTAGTGAATATTGTGGATGTTGATATTTGAAATCAAAAACAGGGTTTGTTCAGAGAAAACTACCAAGCATCACCATACATGATGTACCATGAGCAGAACTACAACCAAGTTAGAGAGAGCAAAGGGACAGGAGTGTTCATCCCAAGATGTTCTCAGCCAAGAAGGAGACAACATAATCATCTTCATCAGAAGAAGCAAGGGAGAGTCAGTTCCCTCACCCCCAAGCAACAGTATCCTCATCGTGTTTATGACAATAACAACTCCACAACTTTCAACAACAACCAAGAAAGCATCACCCTACATCATGCAGCTTCTACTAACCAAAGAAGAACCTACAGAGATGCAGCATCTCTCTTCACTTAAGTCTCAATCAAGATTCAAGACATGGATTTGTGTCATTAATTTCATATTATATATTGATTATTAATATTTACAGATTTCGTGTATGTAAAATCAGCAAATAATAAGAATGAATGAGGAACCATCAATCTAAAGGGATTTGGTGTGATTTATGCAATTGTCTAGAGAGATTATTAACTCAATCTTACCTTATATACCACTCTTTGTAGTTGTTTCATTCAAGTCAAGTGAAAATAAACCTAATGAAACTAGTCCAATATTATCAATAGAGGAATTAAACTGGATCAGGACAGGTCTCATGTGAGATACCTTATATACCACTCTTTGTAGTTGTTTCATTCAAGTCAAGTGAAAATAAGCTTAATGAAACTAGTCCAATATTATCAATAGAGGAATTAAACTGGATCAGGACAGGTCTCATGTGAGATTGGAAAATCTTCTATGTCAGGTCCATAACCAATCAATATGTGTTTGGGACCTCAGAGTTATACAGTTATGTTGGCAACAATGTTTGAATAGACAGACAAAAGTCAGATCTAAAGAAGAAAAAGACTGTCACAGACTTGCACCCACATGCCCATCACTCTCCTTTCTATCAAATTGGTTTATTTATTATCTTTTTTTATTAAAAATACATAGAATTAATGTATATTCTCTGATATAATACTTGAGAAAATTAGAGTTTAGACATTTGTATGGAGTAGAGCTGTATGTTTTCCTGTCAACTAGCTGTAATAAATTTTCAAAATAAGTTGTAAAATGTCAAATAAGACTAAGCATCAAAATATGTGAAAGTATTAACTCAAACCTGTCACTTTGCAAGTTGCAGACTACGAATTCTACCTTTCTGAATCCCTAAGATACGTAGTCACGTTCCACTTTCTCCTATGGGATCGGTTGCACAAAAAGTAAAACTAATTTTACAAACTAATATAAAACCATTTATTTATTGCTTCTCTATATACAATGTGTAGCATAATCTAAAATAAAACATAAATGCATTGTCATTTATTTGATTAAAATGTTGTATAATTATACTACTTGATATTAGTAAAAAATCATACAAAAGGGATTTTATTCAACTAAAATAACAGACAATTCAAACTACCGGTTTAGATAGAAATACTTAACCGGGAAATTTTGGTTCGTTGGTTTATTTCACAGTCGGGTTTTTGTTTTCTCTTCTTCTCCAGTGGAATAACGATCACTGAGATTCACAATCGCCACGAGATCCGATCCATACTCTCGACGGCGGCAATGTCTCCTTCCTTCCTTCTCCTCCTCATCCCTCTCGTCCCAATCTCGCTTCTCGCCATCTTAGCCCTAATCGTACGCCCTAAACCGATCAGAATCCCAATCAAGTCCCGCCACGTCTTCATCACCGGCGGATCCAGCGGCATCGGTCTCGCTCTCGCCCACCGCGCCGCCACGGAAGGTGCTCGCGTCTCAATCCTCGCTCGATCCGCTAAAAAGCTCGAGGAAGCTAAACAGTCCATCAAGCTCGCGACCGGAGTCGAGGTCGCGACGTTCTCCGCCGACGTCCGCGATTACGACGCCGTTTCGAAGGCGATCGACGAATCGGGACCGATCGATGTGTTGATAGTGAACCAGGGTGTGTTTGTGGCGAGGGAGCTTGAGAAGCATAGCGTGGAGGATGTCAAGTTCACGATCGATGTTAATCTCATGGGGAGCTTTAATGTGATTAAAGCCGCTTTGCCTGCTATGAAAGCAAGGGAAGGTCGGGGACCTGCTTCCATCTCTCTCCTCTCCTCTCAAGCCGGTCAGGTTGATATTAGTAATCCCGGTTTAGTTGGTTAATGTAGATTGTACCATTGGTTAGTTTACTTTATATATGAACACAATGTACATGATGTTTAGTTTGAAGCAAATAGATTTCATCTCTCTTTCAATATTGGTTTTTACTTTTGGGTAGTGCAATTTTCACGGATAGTTTGATGAAAGATGTTTGATTTTTTTTATGCAGGTGGGTGTTTACGGTTATGCTGCGTATTCGGCGAGCAAGTTTGGGCTGCAAGGCTTAGCGCAATCGCTGCAGCAAGAAGTTATTGCTGATGATATTCATGTCACGCTTGTTTTTCCTCCTGACACTGACACACCAGGGTTTGAGGAAGGTAAACACACTACTCTGAAGCTTTTTTTTAGTTTCATTGTGGATGCATAGAGTATAATAGCACTAGCACATGGCCGTAGGTAGGAATAGGTTTAGGCAGCTAATGAGTTTGCTTATACTAAGCAGATAAGGCAGTTAAATGCATAGAAAAAAGTCGGAGACAGACTACATACCGCTGTTCTACATGGTTGTTATAATGAGATCAAAGCTGCACCGTTATGTTTCTGGCCTGAATATTTGCATCTAATTTGCTTGAAATTGCCTGCTAGGAGTAACTGATCTGTTAAATACTGAGTATTGACTAGAGTGAAGTAGTTGCTGCTTTAATGTGGTTCGTATGATACTGTTTAGAAGAGAATTAGGGATGCGTAAGGAGATGTAGTTATGCTTAGGTAGCATCTGAAGCGACTTCATCGTTTTTTTATTTGAGAAATAAGTTACTCTAGTGACTGATGTTTTGAGGTTGCTTTTCATATTATGAAGCTGAAGATGATGATAAGAGTATTTGATTTTCCTTGTTTTTGGTCTCTCAGAACAGAAGAGCAGACCTGAGGTCACTTCCATAATAGCTGCGTCGTCTGGTTCAATGAAAACAGAAGAAGTAGCCAAAAGAGCTATGAATGGCATCAAAGCAGGAAAGTTCACTGTCTCATGCAACTTCGAAGGATTCTTACTATCCCTCGCCACAACCGGGATGTCACCTCAAAGATCATTTTGGCTAGCTTTTCTTGAAGTCATAACCGCAGGGCCTATAAGGTTAGTCGCCCTGTTTTTCCAGTGGGACTGGTACAATGCCATCGAAAAGTGGAGCAAAACCAAAACAAAATAGTAAGTACTTGTACCATCAAAGCTGTTCAAGATAGTGATTCTCTTTCACTTGACTGCTATATATCGGTCACTACTTTTACTGTTCTAATCTTACTTCTCTTATGCAATTCCAGAGAGCTAGAGACGTATCATAGCTCGTCAGAAACTAAAGAAACACTGGTGGCTACACTTGCTGATAGTTTTGTACTTTTGTGGATTCATGACAAGTTGTGTTTCTTTCTTTGTAGAGAATTTAAAGAATTCATTTGAATGTATTAGCCTCACACACTATGTTTACTTGGTCAAGAAATGATTGTTCTTCACAATTTGATGTTTGCGAAAGAAGTAAAGATGAACCAACAGTTAGGTTAACACCTAACTTGGAGATTTTTGATCTACACAAAACGTGACGTTAAAAAGTGAGTGTTGTTCGGGAAGCCTTTTGAAACAGCGCGCAGTTTAACTGGCGTGTTACGAAACGGCAAGATGTTTCTTCAGAAATGGTTGAGACACCACTATATAGTATTCGATCGAACCCACCAAGAGCTGGACTACTACTTTTATCATTTTCAGGCAGCTATGGCGATGTCTCTTCTGAAGTTAAGATCGGCCGCGAATGTTTCCCCGATCGGAGTTTTATCAAGGGCTTTCTCAAAGCTCTCAGAGGGCACGGACATAACCTCTGCGGCGCCAGGCGTTTCCCTACAGAAAGCTCGCACCTGGGACGAAGGCGTCTCCTCCAAATTCTCCACCACACCATTGACAGATATCTTCAAGGTCAATTCTTTCTCCTTTTCTCTGGGTTTTGATTAGAGGGTAATCTCAGTTTCTGACAAACCCATTGTTGGTATTGGTGGCAGGGGAAGAAAGTCGTCATCTTTGGACTACCTGTAAGGAAAAAAACAAATCTTTTAATATTTTTCATGTTTTGATCAAGATTCTGAGTTCTGATCAATGTGAGCAGGGTGCTTACACGGGAGTCTGCTCACAACAGCATGTGCCAAGCTACAAGAGCCACATGGATAAGTTCAAAGCCAAAGGCATCGACTCCGTCATCTGCGTCTCTGTCAATGATCCGTATACTATCAATGGTTGGGCAGAGAAGATTGGTGCCAAAGACGCTGTAAGTTCATAGATTTTTTTGTGTTCCTAAGAATTGAGTGGTAAAGATATATCTTTTAGGAATCTTCTTTCTTACTCTATTTATCTTCATAATGTTCACTTCTATCTGTTATAGATAGGACTATTACTCTACTATTTCAGATTGGTTACTGTCTGAGCATACGAACTAGAAAGACATCTATGTTAGATGATTAAATATATGATTCTATGGTTACTGGTTAGAAAGAATGTCCATAATACTTATTTGGCTAGCATTTCAATAGACTTTTTATCTTTTTCTTGCTAGAAATTAGTAGTTCACACTTTGATCATTTCCCAATTTGGCTTTGTCGTTGCATGATAAAGTATATCTTAATTACATGCCCGCCACAATGACTAAATGTGATGATCTTGAAACTTGTTAACATCAGATTGAGTTTTATGGAGATTTTGATGGAAAATTCCATAAAAGCTTGGGGCTAGACAAGGATCTCTCTGTTGCATTGCTCGGTCCTCGATCTGAGAGGTAGTAAACCACTGCAAAAAAGTCAATTTATAGAAACTTTCTTATCCATGAAACCATTGATCTTACGTATTGGTTTGGTTGTGTGATGTTGATATGCAGATGGTCTGCTTATGTAGAAGACGGCAAGGTGAAGGCTGTGAACGTGGAAGAAGCACCGTCTGACTTCAAGGTGTCAGGAGCAGAAGTCATTTTAGGACAGATCTAAGAGTGTTTCAACAAGTTTTTCTTTGTATTTGTTGTTTCCTCTATAAGTTGCTGAGTGAAAATAAGTTTGATCCGAACATCACCTAAGGATCACCACCAAGTTAACAATACTTTCTCTTGGTTCTTGTTTTCTTTTCAATTAAAAAAATGTTTGGTACTTTCTAATTCTCTGCAAAAAATGTACATCACAACATGATAAGAGTACTCCATTTGTTTCTCAAAGTTTAATTTTATGAATGTTTACATATAGTTAAAATACAAATAATTTTAACCATAAATGCATACTTTTAGTAGAAAAAAATTATTGATTCGAAGTCAATAGCCATTCAAAAAATGTAATTACTATCAATAAATATAACTGATATTTCAAACTTGTTTTTCTTATATGCAATGAAAACTGTAAAACAATTATTTTTAAAACAGCAAAAAATGCTAGAATTTTTTAATGGAAGTAGCCTGACCCATATGGAAATATAATATTATTGTTGAGTATCTATTGGGCTAAGCCCATATACCAAAGAGAGAAAGAAAGGTTCACTCTAAACCCTCTCGCTTCTCTCTCTCCCTCATCGCCTGCACCATATCTCTGTCCCGGCGAAGCTAGCCGTCGTTCTTTTCCAACCGCACCGTGCCGGAGGTAATCCATTGCTAAACTTCCTCTCCTTTTAATGCTCGTATTCTCACATCATAGGTCTACGATTTATGGATCCTATTTTTTTTTTTTTTTTTTGGGACTGTGAGAACTAGCGAGCTTGCTAGGTTTTGGATCTTTAGGGTTTGTTTTCTCAGTAATCGAACAGATCACTAAGTGTTATAGATTGTAAGTAGTTTCGCACTAGACCACTGAATCTGATAATACCTGGTAAATCGAATCGGTCTTATGAATCTCTGTTTGCTTCTAAAATCAACCTTTGTGTTCTTCATTTTGCTCCACTGATCTTGTGATAAACGCTATATGGATTTGATTAACCATTGAGCCTAAACTAATACAGTACATATATATGTTCTTAGTTTCATCAGATAATTGCTGTATATATGCTAAATGGTCACGCATATATTGATCATCATGTAACCATAATCAGTCTTTTTTTTTTAACACAACCATAATCGGTCTTTTTGTATTATTTTGTATTGATCTGTAACAGCATTTAGTAACCCAGAAAGCTAAAATTATTCTCTTTTTGTTTCTCCTGTTGCTGTCTTGTGTAGATTTGAGGACTTGGAAAACTGTTTTTGTGTTTATCTGGAAGTGATTTTGGGTTGACTTTTGTATAACAGAGTTGTAGTAGAGTCATGAAGAAGCTTATATCACTTGTCAGGAACGTTCACTCTCGCCAATGCCAACCCAAACTAAACTGGTCTCTGCAAGCGCGTTTCCTCCAGCAAGACTCCGTATCCAAACACAAACCCAAGAAATACAAGTACCCGTCATTCTACGATCCCTACGGTCCTAGACCCGAGCCTTCGAGCAAGATCGTTGAGCTAGCCGAGCGTATAGCCGCACTATCTCCAGAAGAGCGGAAACAGATCGGTCCTGCGCTCAACGAGCACCTGAGGCTTCCTAAACAGCAGATGATTTCAGGGCAAGGGATGAGTATGGGAGCGAAGCAAGATGCTGGAGGAGCAGGGAAAGTGGAGGAGAAGAAGGAGAAGACGTCTTTCGATGTGAAGCTGGAGAAGTTTGACACAGCTGCGAAGATCAAAGTGATCAAGGAGGTGAGAGCGTTCACGAGTTTGGGTCTCAAGGAAGCGAAGGAGCTTGTGGAGAAAGTGCCTGTGGTGATTAAACAGGGTCTGACGAAGGAAGAAGCTAATGGAATCATAGAGAAGATCAAAGCTGTAGGTGGAGTCGCGGTTATGGAGTAAGTGGTTTTTGAAACACTTTGTGTTTTGGTTTGTCTTTTGGTTATTTGTGTTTGGTCACTGTAATAAGAAATCAATTAAACCATTAAGTTTACAAGAACTTGGTTTCGAATTTAAACTCTTTGTTTGGTTTAGTGAGTTTATGTCCTGCCACTTTTGTTCTTGTTCCTCCCTACTCAGAACAGAACGACATCGTATAGGGTGGTCGACGCAGCGTCACAGTCAAGTAAGACAAGTAAAGCACAACAGAATCGAAAACACATCTGTCAAAGAGTTAAAGCTAAGCAACCATTTTCACGCTTTCTTTTATTATCAATAAATAAATAAAAGCTATTCATCGCCAAGAAAAGCAAAAATATAATATCAGAAGAGAGTTCTCGAATCAGTTCCAATGGCGATTAACAACAAGCTTCCTCTTCTTCTCCTCCTCTCCATCACCATTCTCTTCCTCAGCCGCCCTGTGCTCAGCGACACTGGTAACTTTCTTGTTCTTGAGATTCTCTGTTCTTGATTCATTTGTGTTTACTTAGGATTCTTTTTAGATCTGGTCTGAAATCTCTTAGGATCTGTTCCTTCACTTCAGTAAAGTTCTTCCCAAGATCTCAAGAAAGAACTAAATAGATTTATTTTGATTAAGAATTTGTGAATAATGATCCTGCAAAGTATATAGATTTTGATTAGAGTTCTTGACGTTGCAGATGAAGAGGACGTTCTTTTCACAGGCATCAACAGCTACAGAACATCACAGAATCTCACAACCTTAAACAAGAACAAAAACGCTGAATGTCTAGCCGACGAAATCGCTGAAAATTTCAAGGGCAAACCATGCACCAACGACACCGGCTCAGCCACAGTGCCTGGAACCGAACCACAGTTCTCAGATTACCCTAACATTCTAGCTAAATGCCACTTAAACGTATCCGACACAAGAGACGGCTCTATCATGCCAGCATGTGTTCCTCGTCTAGAGTCGAGCCTCGTCCTAACAAACTTCACCAAGTCGCAATACTCCATGAGTTTGAACGATTCCAAGTTTACAGGGATGGGGATTGGTAAGGAAGATGATTGGATCGTTGTGGTTCTCACCACCAGCACACCAGAAGGAAACTATTCTCCAGCTACAAAACAGGATGCTAATAATGGCTTCACCTTTAGTGTTGGCCTCATTCATTACTTGCTTGCTTTCGTGTTGTCCTTCTGTTTCTTCCTCTGTTGATGAGAGTGATATCTACCACACATGTCATGAGTTTTTTGTCTCAAGAATAATTTTTGCTTATGTTATTTACTAAATTTCTTCCAAAATTTCATATTTTTCAAGTTTTTATACATATTAGAAAACATCTTAAATTTTAAATATAAACAAGTTATTTTTTATGATTAACTATTTTATAATTTTAAGCTAACTAAAATTCAACAAAATTAATTATTTTCAAAATTTTATTATATTATTATTATTTCTAAAAAACATTAAAATATAGTTTTTGAAACAATATTTTATTTTCAAAGCATAGAAATCTTTTTTTTTTTTTTTTTTTTTTTTTTAGCATAGAAATCTTTAGACGAAGAGAGAGAGCATATTCTTACCAAAAAAAAAGAGAGAGAGCATATTAGCTTAAATTCAAATTGTAAACGTAATAATCCGACAAAACAAGGTTAAAAAGTTAAAGCAAAATTTGCATGTGATTAATAATAATTGCACGTATTTAAATATACTTTCTGTCGGTGAGTTTGGTGGAGATAGGCAACATGATTCAACGGCCGACACACGATCTGGCTCCTCGACACGTGCAAACTTAACGCAAGGCCCAATACTTGGCCCGCTAACGAAGGGATTTTGAATTATTTTTCCTCAAAACGAAAGAAAAAAATCACAAAAAAAAGCTTCACTTTAATTTTGAATTACAGATCGAGTTCCTCATTCCCTCCTCTCAACGAACATCACGAAGCCAAAATGGATCTTCTTCACTAATCTCTCCATAACGAAATCACTCACTTCCGCCTTCTCTCGCGAGAGCACCAAACGATGCAAGATATTCTCGGATCGGTTCGCCGATCCTTAGTTTTCCGGTCATCTCTAGCCGGAGACGACGGAGGAGGAGGAGGTCTGAGCGGATTCGTCGGGAAGATCAACTCCAGCATCCGCAGCAGCTCTCGAATCGGACTCTTCGGCAAAAAGACGCCTCCTGGACTCCCCGCTCCTCCTCCGAGAAAGGAAGAAGCGCCGTCGATTCGGTGGAGAAAAGGGGAGTTAATCGGCTGCGGCGCGTTCGGGAGGGTTTACATGGGGATGAACCTCGATTCCGGCGAGCTTCTCGCGATTAAACAGGTCGATTTGCAAAATTATTAGTTTAATTGCTTTAATTCGTTACTGATTTGGTTTGATTGTTTGTTTGTTAGGTTTTAATCGCTCCGAACAATGCGAAGGAGAAGACTCAGGTGAGTTTTTCATCGCTTTGGTAATTATTAGCTCATTGGTTTTAATAATCTTTGTTTTAAGGGATGAGTCATCTGTTGTTGTTAGGGTCATATTCGAGAGATTGAGGAAGAAGTTCGACTTCTGAAGAATCTTTCACATCCAAACATTGTTGTGAGTAGTAGGCTAATTCATTTAGTTCTTTCCTTTCAAATTAAACTTAGTGTCAATTATTTTGATTATTTTGTTTTCAGAGGTACCTGGGAACTGTAAGGGAGAGTGATTCTTTGAATATCTTGATGGAGTTTGTTCCCGGTGGTTCTATTTCATCTCTGTTGGAGAAATTTGGATCTTTTCCTGAACCTGTAAGTCTCATTACTTCACCTGAATTTTGCTAAATTTTGTGTTTCAGCTTGATAAAAGGTTGTGTTGAACATTTTATGAATAAGGTAATAATAATGTACACAAAGCAACTTTTGGTTGGTCTGGAGTATCTTCACAAGAATGGGATCATGCATAGAGATATCAAGGTGCTTTTTCTGTTTTCTGACATATGATTATGGACCTGTGGTTGCTTAATATAAACTCTTGTCACCTTCTTCTCCAGGGGGCTAATATTTTGGTCGATAACAAAGGGTGCATTAGGCTTGCAGATTTTGGTGCTTCCAAGAAAGTTGTAGAGCTTGTACGATTGCACTTCTTATTCTCATTAATCATATTTCAATATGATACCTCACTACTCTAAAGCGTGTGATTGTTATGCTTCCAGGCAACAGTAAATGGTGCCAAATCTATGAAGGGAACGCCGTATTGGATGGCCCCTGAAGTCATTCTCCAAACTGGTCATAGCTTGTAAGTATTTGTAGAATTACCCATACTACTCTTCTTACTTCCCAAAATCTCCTACTTTCTATAAGCTTCTAACTTTTGGAAATGGGTTCTCATCTATTTTCCCCTGTTTATTGCAACTTTTCGTCTGAACTTCTTCTTAAATATGAAGCTCTGCTGATATATGGAGCGTTGGGTGCACTGTGATCGAGATGGCTACAGGAAAACCTCCATGGAGCGAGCAGTATCAGCAGGTAGATATATCAACAGGGTGAAAGACAGTTTCCAATATCTTTGAAGCTCTTACACTGCTGTCTTTTAGTTTAGAAAACTAACACGTATTTTTTTCCAGTTTGCCGCTGTCCTTCATATTGGTAGAACAAAAGCTCATCCACCAATTCCAGAAGACCTTTCACCAGAGGCTAAAGACTTTTTACTGAAATGCTTACACAAGTAAGTCATATGTTCGTTTCTGTCTTTACTAGAGATAGAGCCTGCAAAGACGGATGTCCACGTTTCCATTTCAAGAGAGCGTTTATTCCTATTATCCTATTTACAAGAGCTATTATGTTTTGCAGGGAACCAAGCTTGAGACTCTCTGCATCTGAATTGCTTCAGGTGTTGTGAATCTTATATTTTGTACAATCGTGAAAGTGTCCTTACTCTAAAGGCACAAGATAGTTATTTTTTTGTTAATACTGCTAACATTTGGTTAACCATTTGCAGCATCCTTTTGTCACTGGAGAGCACATGGATTCTCATCCAGCGTTCCATAATTCTTTTATGGTTAGTACATTAATTATGCAGTGAACTATGTTCTGGTTCTACTAACCTTCTCCTTTCAAATATATCAGGAATGCGAAAACTCAATATCCACACAAGGAATTAACGTCAGGAGTTCGTATGTTTCTCTTTGCAGCTCTACTTTCTCTTTTCTTTCTTATTACTACGCATGATTTTTGTTTCTTGATTCCTATTTTTCCCTTTTCCTATTTATTTATTGTTCCAGAATAAACTCTTTGATGAGGAGGTCAACCTGTTCAGGCTTGAAGGATGTCTGTGAACTCGGAAGCTTGAGGAGTTCCCTTATACAACCAGAGAAGTCAAATAACTCAGGATTCGGTTGGCGAGATGGCGACTCCGATGACCTTTGTCAGATCGATATGGATGATCTCTGCAACATTTCATCACTCAGTAACAATGTTTTGTTACAGTCCACAGATTTAAACAAGGTGATCAACCTATCCTCCAAATCTTCAAAATATGTCTGTTGATTACAGTTATACTGACATAAACCTTTGAACTCTTTAACAGAGTTTTAATCCCATGTGTGATTCCACGGATAACTGGTCATGCAAGTTTGACGAAAGCCCAGAAGTGAAGAGAAGTAAATCGAACTTGCTTTCTTACCAAGCTGCTGAACTCAAATCTAGTGTGCCATGTGATGAGGAAACCAGCTTAACAATTGCTGGTAGCTCTTCCGTGGCAGAGGATGATTATAAAGCCACAGAGTTGAAAATAAAATCATTTTTGGATGAAAAGGTAAGGCCGTCTTTGCTGCATCTTGGTGAGAAATCAGATAATTATATGCATGATTCATGTTTTCTAAGATTTATTTGCTAAACTTAGGCTGAAGAGACCTATATTATTCATCTCCTCTGGTCTAGACAGATGAATATCTGCTACTAAGTGAGGTTTTGTGATGAATATCTGAATCTTGATCACTTATTCTGTTTTTGGTTTTATCTGTTGTCAAGGCTCAAGATTTGAAAAGGTTGCAGACTCCTCTCCTTGAGGAATTCCACAATGCTATGAATCCAGGGATACCACAAGGTGCGCCTGGAGACACCACCACCAACTACAAATTACCAAACCTACCAACCATAAGCAAGTCACCTAAACGACTTCCGAGCAGACGTCTCTCAGCTATCAGTGATGCAATGCCTAGCCCATTCAGAAGCTCAAAACGTACACTGACCACGAGCAGGGCGATGCAGCCAGGAAATGAGTCAGCTCAAGTCAACGAGTCATCCAAGAAGGCAGTAAATAATAGCCGTTGGTGAGTTAGCCCTCGCTGAAGTTACTGGTTTACAAAATTTTGTTTTTTTTTTCTTTGATTTTGATGTTTCCTTCTTCGAATCCGCCTGCAGTTTTTCAGAGATACGAAAGGAGTGGGAAGAAGAACTCTATGAAGAGCTTGAAAGGCATCGAGGCAAGTGTTTTCTCTTCGAGTCTATAGACATTTTTAGTAAGGATTTTGAATTTTAAAAACATTTTTTTTGTAACTTATCGTAATAAAATAATCTGTGCAGAGAATCTGAGACATGGTGGTGCAGGAGGAAAGTCTCCATTATCAGCTCATAAAGTATAAGAGAGAGCGAAAGGTTAAGAGAAGCATTGTATGTTTCTCTCTTTTGTAAACCCAAAATTACTCTCTTCCTTTTTTCCCTGTTTTCTTTTTTGGTGGAGTGGTTTTCATCACTATTATTACATTTGATCTATATCTGTAGTTAGTTCTTAAATGATCCTTAATAATATTAATCGAGTTATATACTTTTATATATCTTAACTTTCACTTAAAAGACAGTATCAACCATCTAAAGATAATACCAAACAAAATGAAACAACCCAGCTTCATTCATGGGGATTCATGTCAAATTAATTAAATTTTGACAACGTTAACTGAAAATACTATGAAAAGATAAATACAGATTATATATGTACTAATCTATATAATATTGATAAACTATATTAAAACATAACGAACAAAATATAGTGGCCTTGTACAGAGATATGAATAATCTTCTTTATAAGAAAGTTAACTTATGAATGTCGTAATTACTGAAAATGTAGGAATCACACAGACAAAAAGGGACTCTCCAATGTAACATGTTTATTCTTTGGCTTTCTTCTCCCTTACATGACCGTTGTTCAGTCAATCGTTCGTCAAAAACACTATAGGAAGAAAATAAACCAGTGTTTGATTCAGTATCATGGTTGAATTATCTACGCAGTGTTTGGTTGGAGAGTGGGATGTCAAAAAATGCTGCGCAAATTTTTCAAAAAAAGAAGAGAGGAACATGGAGATCTTCATGCTTTTATGTTTCTTGATTTTCTCTTCCATATCTATTAATAATCAACATTAAGATTTTGTGCTTTCCTCCTTTTTCAGTGTTCGGACTTTGGACCGTGTTTGATTGAAGTATTGACCTTTGTAGATACACATACTTACTAGGCTCCAAATAAAAAGAAGAGAGAAAAATATGTGATTTTGCGTCTTGTGTACGTTCTCGACAAGTCCCTATCTAATGATTTGAGAGATAAAGAGTGCGAGATACTCCTTTTCTACGTCACTTTTATTTTCTGTGTGTGTTTACAGTTTCTCTGTAATAACAAGTTGTATTTGTCGTTGATTTTGAAAATTTCCCCATTTGGGTTTAACGATAAACTATATTGTTCGTTATTTCAGAAAACGTATTGTTTCAGATATTCGTATTTCAGAAACATATTGTACGTCATTTAATAATAAGTAATGTAACCTAAGATATGAATGATCGTTAATGATAAAACTATATATACAAATATATTTTTTGAAAAAATATATACAAAAATATTGCTCGACATAGTTCACGTGGACATAGTCACATTACTCAAATTCTGAAATCTGATTGGGTCCTACGAATTTTGCAGTTCATTATCCAAAATAATTTCACAAAACTATGAATGGTTGTTTCTTTATATATAAGGTATGCGTTGTGATGAATGCTTTTTTTTTGCCTTTATTTTTAAAAACACACCTTTTATATTCGTGTCAAAAAATTATTATCTCCCGACTTCTTGTGGAGGTCCTCGTTGGTTTAAATGTATGTTTCTTCCTAACATTATAATATATATGTGATATGTATAAATGTATTAAACGAAGATGAACGTCATTAAACCATCCACACGTTTTAAATTAATATGCAAAGCAAGTAAGCAGCTAAGTTAGGACAAGAGTCGACCACTAGAGTGGCTACGATTTGGTTGTGTCGCCATGCTTCACTACGACATGGGCCCCGGGATACACGAAAGTTTTAGAATAGAACGTTTAATGAAAATATCTATGTCAATCGAGCGATGCCAGCGCGCTTAGTGGTTTTGAGAGAGCTTCGGCTTTAATACAGATCCGAATTCGAATCCTACTAATCACTAGAGATAAATTTTAAATTTGGACTCCTCTGGTAACCGAAATATACTCTGACCGATAACTGATACAGACATTCACTGCTAGTCTAGATTCACTTCTCGGTGGATGTCAGGAGACATCGAGTTATTAAAAAAATATCTATGTCAATATGGTGTTAACAAGGTATTTTCCGATTTCAATTTTAGATAGATAATTTAAACAAATGTGACCTAAGTTATCAATAACGAAAAGTACAACTAATTAAATATTTGGATACCAAATATTATTTTCTCCGAGCTATAATGTAAACAACATATGCATGAATTTAATCCAAATTTGATTAGATTTACTGGTTATAGTCTTATAGAGAGATAAAAGATTTACAGTATAATCGGATTTATGTCCAAATATTATATTTTATGTAAGGTTAACAAACATAAATTCTATGAAAAGACATATATTGGCTCACAGCTTAACTATGTCCAGACTTAATCATCCACCTCTACCATTACGTAAATAAATGAACGTGGTTGGCTTATTGCTACTTTGGAAAATTATATGTTGTATAATGTTTCACTAGTTTAAAGTCATGAATTAATTAATTAGGTAAATAGTTTAATTAACCGGTCAAAGAAAGTGACAACATAAAGAATCAAAAGGCATCCCACTATTAGTAAAAGAAGACAAAATTACATATTTTATTGTTTAATTGCAAAGGAAGAAGGTTTATGCATATACACTTGTAAGCCCATCCATATTCTTATTTTACTTACCAATCCTTTTGCTCTTCTTAGCCACCAAGAAAATACCCAATTCTACTTTGCGTGATGTCATTTAGTTTCTCCTCTATATTTCCACATTGTTGCACTGCATCCTCTCCGTCTTTATAATTAAATTTATGCATATTATTGTATATAATACAGTCTGACCTAATTTTGTAACATACCAATAGAGGATTGCGTCATGAATCATACATATTTAAGACCAGTTTATTATGACTATTGGATTATATCAATTAAAGAGGTTCGGAAACTCGGAATAGGACAGCATGAACGTCAGCTTTATTATGGCTTTGTGTTTATATATTCAAACGTGGAGATAAACTTTGGGGTAGTTTATGTTTTAAGAGAGATCATGTTTTCTAAATAAATAGAAATTCTAATTGTGCGAGTCCTCAATACGCTGTGAAAGTTATATATATATATATATATATATATATATATATATATATATATACATGTTTGTTGTTAGTTGTTGCAGTCGATTTTACTGATTAGTTAATTAGCATAAACATTTTTGCATTTAAAAAAAATCATTAACCAGAGCAAACAAACGTATGATATTCAAAGTTTCTAAGTTAGCAAAAAAAAAATCCATTTTACAATTAATAAATTTCATGTCTCTATGGATTCGAGTATGTATCGATTTGATATTAATTAGTCCGCGTATCTTGATTTTATCAAAATCGACGAATTAAGTTCTTTCATTCCATAAGTGTAAATATGAAGTAAATTGCGCAAATGGATTAACGAAAAAGGATCAAAATATGGATAGAGGCAGATCCATGCAAAGTTTCAAACTACTATGCAGAAAAGAAACGTGAAAAGGATTGCACGTATACATCAAATTTCAAACCACTAAAATTAGATTTAAAAGGGTGCTTAGCATTGGGGATAACGGATACAACAACAAATAAATAATGTTCAATTTTAAATTTTGTAACAAAGTAGTAGTTCATTAGAAGGAGAAGAAATAAAACTTTGGAGATTTTTTTTTTGCTTAAAAAACTTTGGAGTTTCCAGTGGAGTTTTACGTGTGTCATGCTCATTATATTAATTAGTTTTATTTTTGATGTAACAAAATACAGATAACAATTAGGGCAAAACCATGCATATAAGTTGACAATTACAAATAGTAACCAAGTCGCCTTGGTCTAATGATAAAAAGGTTTTAGTTGGAGCTTTCATCCTTGGATTTGAGTAGCATTGACCATCCAAACTAGCGTTAAATCGCAAAAAAACGTAGAATACCGTGGGTCTCGTAGAATTAATTTTTGGGCCTATAAAATTTTTAAGATCCTCACGGTTATCAAAAAAAAATATAAATAGTAATAATTAAGTGACACCTTTTATCTCTTGTATTTTTTGAACTGTGACACCTCTTTTTTATGAACAACTAGGGTCGGCCCGCCCTACGGGCGGGATATACTTTACTTGTGATTTAGGTTGTAACTTTTGTATAATTTTGTGGTTTTTGTTTTATGTTTGCGTTAGCAAGAGATATGTATAATAATTATTTTCGTCTTTTAAAAAGTTCTAGGTGAGGAAAGATTATAGTTGATAAGAATATTTTGATTGTTTACAATAGTTGTTTTTGTTGTCCGAGAAATGAACTTTATGATACTATATCTTAGTTTAATTTTATCTAATTATTAAATTATTCAATATAAAATGTGTGTTGAATTTGATGATAGTATATAAAAGTCTTTTTTTTTGTTAAAAAAGTCTTTTATCTGCAATTCAATGAAAACATCAGAATAGTGAAATTTAAAAAAAATGGAAGATGAATTCATTTTTTCAATGATTTATTTATGTTTATATAAAAGTTATGTTATTATTACTTTATCGAATTAATTAATTTATATTTTACATATGTCCAATTCAAGACCAGTTAAATTTATTAATTATTGTGTTTATTAATTTGCCGAGTATTAATCTGTAGACATTATATTTATATATATATTATTTTGTGTCAATATAATGAATCTCCACATTATCGGTCAAATATTTTTTATTGCCAAACATATCGGCTAAAGCAAGAACTCCATTGACTGTACAATTTGTTACGACAATATATTTCAAACTGAAGGGAACATATAATGGAATACGGACCCAACCCAAATTGTTTCCTACTAAGAACATTTCCCAAAGCAATCTCAAAACTTTAAAATTTGAAATTTTGTATAGTGAAACTTCATATTTGTATTCTAATGTACAAAACTTCATATTTGAAGTTCTTTAATTTAAAGTCCTTGAAATTATCTGTTTTTTAAATAACATTGTTAATTTTATTGTTATCACTTCAGAACTTATAATTTTATAATCTTATACAATTTTGAACTTAATGATCTTATCAACTTTCATATAATATCTGCTAAATTGGAGTAAAATATTTTGATTAATTATAAATTATTTTTTTGCTTGAAATATCATTAAATTATATTTAATACATATTTATATGTAAACATACGTAAATATTCTACAAATCTTTTATTGATCTGTATGTATACTATATTTATTAAAGCATCTAACTGAATTTAAATTATTCATTTGAAGAGAATGTAAATAACTCTCATCCCAGATATATATATATATATATATATATATATATATATATATATATCTCAAAAAGAAATAACATTTTAAATTTTGATGATCAATAAAATTGACACGGTAATCTTTAAAATCTTGAAGCCAAATTTTATTTTGCATATGTACATTTATTTGCTATTTAATATGTAAGTTTATCTATGATTTAAAAAATCTGTAAAATATTTTAGTATTAAATGTTTAGGTACTAAGACCATCTCCAATGGTTTACACTATTTTTCACTCTAAAATAGAGTAACTCTAAAATAGAGTTGTGATATACTCCAATGATACTCTATTTTAGAGTGAAAAATAGAGTCATGAACAAAAAAAAAACAACTTACTCTATAAATAGAGTAAACCTATTTTTTACACTATTATAGAGTGGGAAATAGAGTACCATTAGAGCATTTTCACTCTAAACTCTATTTTAGAGTGAAATATAGAGTGGGGTTGGAGATGTCCTAACTACTAATGTGCATACCTAAATATATTGGTATTGTGTAGGTACTATGTATTCTATATTTTTGAATTTTGAATGTTCCATCCTTGGCTTCTTTTCTTTCTGATACATACTAAATAACTATCTCCTCTGTGATAATTAAGAACCCGACTAAATGCACAAAATTAAGTGTCATAAAGCTATTTGGCTCAAACTTTGCATTAATTTTTAACAGGCTCAATCAAATATTTTCCATGACCTCCTTGAGAATGTCTTTCACAGCATCTTGGGGTTTGACTTCACCAGGAAGAATGGCTTCCACAATACACCCAATAAAGTGCATCATCTTGTTGACATCTTGATTCCTCGGGAGCACAACAAATCTCAGGAAACAGATCTTGCTGTCAGTACTAAGCTCCAAGAACTTGTCTCTAATAGTATGAAATCCTTGAGTCTCTTAAGATCTTCATTAACATGTATACCTGGCAAGGATTCGTTATTCTCCACTTCACCATCTTCAGAATGTTACCCTCCAGGTTTTCTGCATTTGTTGGGAAGCAAAGAGACCTGACACATCAACTGAGTTTTGGTCGATCCGTTTGCACTTTTTGAAGCAGTTTGTCAAGTGAAACTATATATGGCTGAGACCGAGATCTTGAGCTTGCACTGCCTGGAGTGGAAAGATTGTATGCCGAGTTTCCATGCTTATAGGGACATTTTTGATTGGTTTTGCTGGATTAAAATCATCTCCTGCCTTTGACTCCCCTGCCTCTAATTCTTGATTTGTTTTCAGCTGTGCCTCTGCCTCCAACTTTGTCACCATATCTGGCAGCTGTGAGGACTACTCGGGAGCCATGCCAGCTTTTCTTCTCAACAGATGAAATAGGGGAACGATAAAAATGTGAGCAAAAATCATAGCACAATACATAAGTACCTGAAATGTCAGTCTCTCTCTCTCTATTTAGCTACAAAATTCAAGAAATTAAGAAATGCCGTGAATTCAAACAAAGTTATATGCTGAAGAGGAATGAAGTTTAAAATGAATTGTAGATTAAAACTATCGAAGCAACTCATAAAAACAACGAAAAATCTCAGTGGCCACATAGACAGAACACAAATGCGATCTGTTTAGAGAATAATAAACTAACAATTTTATAGTATGTATTGTGGAAGTAATCAAGCAGAGAAAATGATCAAGAAAGACATTCTAATCAGCTCCATAAACGTTTAGACAAAATATTTTTTAGAAAGCAGAGAGATTTTGCAGCTATCCTCAACTTCTTAGTCATCGTCTTCCTTATGACTTTGATTATACAAAATTGAACATATGAAAAGAAGTTTCTAATATGCCTTGATGAGTAATAACAGAAAAAAACAACCACTGACCTCTTAACTACCATCCTAAGCATCATCGTCATCACTAACCTCTGAGAATATAACCGAACGGTCTCATCGTCGTACCAAAAAGTAAAATAAATATGTATACTCATAGATTCAAAAACATTTCTGAGATCATATTTATACGTCAGAATTTGTTTTAAAGACGATGAGTCTGAAGAAAGAAACAACCTTAGCGTCTAGGAGGAACATGTCCAAACCCATCTACTCGCCACCATGTTTAATGTTGCTTCCAAGAATCAGAGCAGTCGCACCTCCACTGTGAAAGAACAACGGCCAGCCTTCTAATCAGAGAGAAACACACATGAAATCACCATTACACTGAAAAAAATATCAATCGAGATTAGATACGAACTGTGAAGATGATGATCAGTGGTTAAGACCTGACCTTTTTATTAGTGAGAATCACCGCCTCCAAGATGGATTAGATTGATTGTGGGCAGGAAGAGTCAAAGCTTAGTTAATGACGATTCATCAATGCTACTTGTAACTGTTCGGAGGAAACGGATCGAGAAAAAGATGCTCAGACGCTTAGAGTCCCGATGGTGTGTTTGATGAAACGGTGTGTTTGGATGTCCTAGACACATGTCGCGTTCTCTAGACATGAGTTTATGACGTGGACGCTGAGTTGTCATAGCTCAGGATTGATAAAACTGTACTTTATAATAATAGATAGGTTATGGAGGTACGGTTATTCGAGTCGTGTAAAAATAATTTAAGCCTCAGTTCAAAAAAAAAAGTCATGTAAAAATAATTAAATTCCAAATTAAATCAGAAGAAAAATATAAATGTTTATATTAACGAACCAAACCTTTTTCTTGTGGACTTGTGGGGCTAAGAGAGAGGACGCTGAGGGAATAAGAAGCGGAGGCTCGGAGAGCTTTTAGCATAGATGTGACGTCGTCATTGTACGGAACAACAGTCCATTCTCTAATTTTCATTTTTTTTTCTGTTTAACCTTTTCTATGTTTGTATATTAATATTTTTTTTGTTTTTTTCATATTTGTGATAATACTTAACACCAATGACGTAAAAGAAAAGTTTACATGGCTGCAAAACTTATGTGTTTTGGCCTAATGTACATCTAAATGGACTTCTCGGCAAAACAAGAACATATGAGAAAGATTATATCACAAGCATAAATGTCCACTGAAATACAAATCAAATTAAAGTCTTCGAGATATGATCATAATTTAATTTTGAGAAGATAAAAACATTGAAAAACAAGAATAGACAGAGTGAAGTGATGCGTGTGTTCCCATGATGAAGCTATTTCGTGGTACTATTGTCCTCCCCAAGTTTCCAGTCTGCCACTTCCGTCAGATCATTTCATCCAATCACCTACTAATATATGGGTTTCAAAAGTTATATATATATATATATATATATATATATATATATATATATATGTGTGTGTGTATGTGTGTGTGAGTTTCATAATAATAAAATTTTACTACACATGAGCGGAAATTTTGTTAATGCAAATTACAAAACTTGGTTTTTGATAAAACATTTTATTATCAATATGAACGTCATATTTTAACTTCAAATATTTACGTATTAAATTAACAATCAAGGTCGTTGACAAAATAAAAACTTAATATCAAGGTCTTTATCAGTGATTTGTAATCTTTAACCACAGAGATTGATTAGAAAAAAAAAAGAAAGGCTTGTTATTTATACAAAAACGAAAACACAATGCATGAAATAAATAAAAAAAGGTGTGTGAAACTGTGATCACAAAGAGAGTAGGAAGATTAATTTTTAAGAAGTGGCAACACATAAAGATTCCCAAGTTAAAAATCCTCTGTTTTCTCGATCCCCTTCATGACATCTATTTGATCTTTGAATCCTCTCAGTGACCATCACTTCGGTTTCTTCTTTTTCTTCTGCTTCTTCTTCAACTTCTTCCTCGTACTCTGGAACCTCTTCTTCATTACCTCTCTCTATCTCCATAGTTTCTTCTTCTTTTTCTTTGGTCTCTGTCAATCAAGAACGCGAGTCGGACGCAGCCATTACTTCGGTCCTGTAAGCATCTATCTCGGGGCAGAGGTTTCATGGCCGTCATTACCAATCTTCCATTCTCACGGTGGGACTTGACTTGAATGCAATCAAAACCTCTCAGACTTGTCAAAGGAGGTGGAAGTGAAGCCAACGCATCTCTCTTCCTATCTTGTCTTGATGTTCTTGATGGGGTGGTCGAAGTTCTAGTTTCAATGGTTTGTAATTCGGATGAAACCGAGAACAAATCTTGGTCGGTAATAACATCAGAGCCAGTTTCGCTGCCGAGGCCTTCAGTGCACAATGCCAAGCTCTCATCGCTGAGAGTTCTACGAGAAGATGGAGAATGAACGTAGGGAAGTAATGTCTTCTTGTCTTTTTCATCAGAGCTCGAGTTTGAGATGGTCTCGAGCCAACTTTCAGAGTTAGAGCTCGGTTTAGGAGCTGGCGAGGGCAAGGAAGCTGCACTAGTGGTGGAAATGATGATGTCTTGTGGAGTGATGGAGGAGTCAAGAAAATGGGGTTTGAGAGGTGTGGATGAGTGGTTATTGTTAGGAGAAGAGAGCCTGAGTCTTAGAGCTCGTGGCTCAAAGTGTTGAGACTCAAAATGAGATTGATATCCTTGATATACAACAGTTGCCATGGCTTAGGAGTTTTGGAAGGAATATTCTTGTAAGAGACTATGATGTTATGTGGAAACAGGGAAGCAGAGAGGGAGAGAGATAAGTAGGAGAGGAGATGAGAGGCTTTGGAAGTGAATTTGAGGGATAAGGAGAGGAAGAGGGTGTTAATTTGTAGTGCCTAAAAAGTTACTTTCTTACAAATAAATTAATAAAATTTTGAGAAAGAAAGGGTTCGTATTAGTGTATAGAGAGAGAGATGGTGAGTTGCTCAAAAAAAAGAGAGAGATGGTGGGTAAAGAGCTTTTCCACACTACCACTTGAATAAAATGAAAACTATTTATTTATGCCACATAATGTATATGAGAATATATCCATTAAAAGGGTGAAGGAATAGAGTATAGACACTGTACAGTTACGTATATGTAATATACACTAAACATATTTCTGTCTATTTTTATGACGAAAAGTTTTTTATATATATGAAAAGGAACGCATTTGTAGAAATGAAAGAAGCTTGGTCAACTATAGTTTTTCACATAAATGGCAAAAACAAAAGATATAGATGATCGAGTCAGTGGAGAGGAAGTATCGATCCTCGTGCATGTGATGTGGCCAGAAAGAGGCTACCCACGCAAAAACAAAAAAGGGAAAGAGACTTTCCTATAAAAGTAGTAAGACCATACAATGTGGTTTGAGAGCACATGTGTTTTTGAAGTAAACGAATTTTTATACAAAAAAAACTGACCATAAAATGTTGAACAATTTTTTTCTGCTCACAGCTACGATTAGATATTTTAGTATTTACTACGTTTTCTCCACCACGGCTTAAACGTTATGGACAGTAATTTTAGTTGTTGTTGTTTTTTTTTGCTAATTACCTACCAAAATTGAGAAAAGCCCGACAATAACGAGTCTTGTTTTCTATGATGGTAATGAAAATGACTCTCTGTTTCTTGTCCGTAATAATAAAAAAGATTCGTGTGCCGATTTAATCAGAATAAAGATTCGCGTGGCGGTTGATTCTCTAACCCAACTTACCAACATGATTAAAACAGCTCAAGAATGTTGAGCTCTTTCACCAACCACAAAATATAGTTAATATAAAGGTTATGGGCATCAGTGAAGAAGGCGTAAACATCTAGAGATGAATGTTCGTCAACTGAAAATATGCATGCATCATCCACGAAAATAATACTAATTATAAAAAAAAACGAAAAAGTGTGTCAAAACAAGCCTCACCGAACAACGCTAATATATTTGAATGCAAGGAACAAATTCCCTTTTTCCGCCCACTTTGTTATGCCCTAGAGTGATATAAAATGGTCCTAAATATGTACTCAAAACAAATAATCAAAACATAATTACGTGGTTTAATCATCTTAACACGTTAAAGGGAGAGGGTTGTTTCAGTATCGCTAAATGTAGCTAGATTTTAGCAGGACGCTAGCTGCGTCGTCTATGGACATGTCTCAATTGAATCACCAGCTAGTTTTGTTGAATTACATATATAGTCTTGTCTCGATCGAAGTCCCCAAGATCACTGATCGATCTGAGCAGTCATGTCGACTTTAGGATTGGTGGGAGTGGTAAAACTCTTCTTTCTATATGTATTCGTTTGGTACAGCATTTATCTTTTATATATTGTTTTTCATTTTTCCTATCCTTTAACAAGAAAGAAAATAGATATATAAACTCTCAAATTCTGGATATTAACTGATACAAAAATTCTGATTATTAGTAACATCAGTTAAGACGGAATAATTGACATATACTATTCAAGGTTAACCATCTTAGAGTCTAAGTTGAAGGGCAGCTTATTGTTTGGTTTGGCACCAAGCCGTAGGTTAAGATTTCCATCTATTTTTTTTCTGATTTTCCATCTAATTTTTATCTTCAGCATATAGTTACACTTAATGTCCAAACTGGTATTTGATGAATATAACTATTCAAAAAAAACAAGTTAACCATCGTAAATCATATGTGTTTTATTTTGCTGGTTTGGTTGATCTCTTAAAATTGGGTTTAGAACACTTAAAACCAATATTAGGTCTGTATATGTACAATAGGTGTGAATTATATTCAAAGCTTTCCGCTTATGAAGAAGACGAGTAGAAGAAGGCCACCTAGGTGGCTAGGTTTCTACTTTGGAATATTCTCTCTCAGATTCAGCACATTGTGATTATAAATAGTAATCCAGGTTGGATTAGGTTCTCATCAAACTTTATCCTTTTCTCTTTGGCTAGCCAACACTTAGTTGCTTTTACCCTCTCCAAGTCCAACCCATGTTACTCCTAAAAATCGTACGGGTAGCTTATTAAGACAGAAAGTTTTAGACTCGTGAATCAGCATTTGATTCCCCACTATCACTTTCTCTCTTATACCTTTAGTGTTTTTCAGATGCTTACGCTGTGTAATGTACGAAAAACCCTAATTAAAACACCTTTCTGAAAAAGAAAGGGACAAAACAACACTTGCACACAACTTTTACTTGTAAACTAGTGCCCTAAAGTCACTAATTACTCACTAGCTAGCTAGCTTTTCCTTAATTCTATATTTCTAACCATGTGAATGCTGATATAAGAACCCATGCTCAATAGCAAGTGCGTTTACATTTATAGTATTGTCTTATAAATTTAGTCAAGACAGCGATAATGCAAGGAATTTTTAGTGTAAAAACCTCACAATGAGAGGCCAATTTTTTTCTTCTGAAAGCATATTAAATCACAAAAGATCTATTTTTATGAAAATTATAAACAATAAATATTCAAATATTCGTTTTAAATCAATTAAATACTCATAACTGAACCACTTTTTCCAATTTCTTTAAAAACTTCAAAACATAACTCTAATTTTTTTTTTTAAATGAAGTTAAATAAGTAGAAATGAAAAATATTTATCTTGATATATGCACTTCATTAACTTATCAAATATTCTATCTTTTTCTTTTTAGCATTTTTTCTTGTTGCCTAAAATAATCGTTTTACAATTTCAATTCAATTTATACTTACTTTCAGCTTAATGTTAACTGCAAAATGCATCTATTTTGTAAATAAAATTAATTATCTAAAATGTTATTGGTTAAATAGATGATATTAATAAAAACATATACACATTTCAATAAGTTTTTTAATTGGTTCAGCTAACTTGGTTATATTCTACTGAGATTAGTGTTTCAAGCCACAATCTACATGTTGTGGAGAGAAAGAAATGACAGGAAGCATCTGAAGAAGCCACACCAGTACAACCAATTGGCAAAGATCATAGATAAAACAGTCTGGAACCGAATCATATGGCCACAAAGTATTGGGAGAAACCGCGCTTGAGGGTTCTAATGCATGCCTGGTATCAGGCACATACTTAGGTTATAGAATCACAATTTTTTTCTATAAAGTTCCACGTTCATTTTATTGATGATTAATAAATTTAACATTTCATTAAAAAAAATAGTTTTTTTAATATGTGTGAAATGTGTATAAGTGATATTCTTTGTGAAATTTCACAAAGAATGGAGAATATATATAACTAGCAAACTTGATTTCTTTTTCTATTTGCATTTGGAAATTTTGAATGTTGCTTGATAAATTTACTAAAATGTTGTATTTTATAGAGCAATTGTAACTTGTATAGAAGCAATTGGGCCCCGATCGATCTCTTCTTTTATCTTTTAATTTGCGAGAAATAATGGCTAGCTAGAAAGTGTGAACCGTTTCCTAAACTCGATGAGAGTAAGAGAGATATTTGAGATTCTGGGTTTCCTGTAATGGAAAAGCTTCCGCAACTTGTGTACTGTACGAGAATAAAGAATGTGTATACAGATATAAGCTAGCTAGACACCATTCATGAATTCTGGCAAGCCTAATAATATGTTATGCACTTATGCTAGTTGTGTGGTTGCATAACCTACGATCGCTTTAAGTAGCTAGCAGACCAAAACTTTTCGAGGTGTATAGCAGACATGAACGCAAGTAGATACATAGTTTATTATTTCTCACAAAATTCGACGAGAGACCATGCATTGTTGGTTTTGTACGAAGATGCCTTAGATATAAATAATATATGACAAGTAGATCTCAGTTTTTTCTTTTCCTATTGAAGTTATTTTCCAAAATAAGTACTAAGCTTCTAGTACTAGTAACATTTTACAGCATGTCCCAAGTGGACGATAATGCATTAATCAGTGTACTAAATATGTGAATCAGAATATGTGTTTCCACATTACGTACAAAACAAATGTATAGCAGACATAAACAAGTAGATACATAATTTATAATTTCTCATTAAAATCGAGACCATGCATTGCTGGTTTTGTACGAAGATACCATAGCTTTGCATTATATACGACACGTTGATCTCAGTTTTTTTTTTCCAAATTAAGTACTCAGCTTCCAGTACTATTACCGTTTTACAATATGTTCCAAGTGGATGATCACGTATTAATCAGTGCACTAAATATGTGAATCAGAATGTGTGTATTCGTATTACGTACCAAGGAGATGCAAAGATGATGTGAACAACAAAAGTGTGATATATATGAGTTTCCTCGTTGTTTAATCGCATGAAGAACCTATCATTCATATCATAATATTTTTTTTTTATTCTAACACAGTCATAAAATACTATATCTTGTGACTACCCTTAAAATATGTAATTGTCGAGTCCGATAATTTACCCTAAAACTCTTCTCCTGAAAGGAGGTATAATGAAATTATTTACGATTTAGATTGATTGATACACTATTGGAATAAATACCGTGATTTAAAAAAACAAAAAAAAAATAGAGGAGGATTCTATAACGTAAGCATGAGAGTACGTAAAAAGTTATGACATATATAATTTAATCAGGAAAAGGTTGAAAAGGAGCTGACCTGCAGACGTAATCTTTCGACAAATATCAATCTACGTCTATTGCGTCTTTGATCAGCACATGTGGTCCTAAGTCTCGAACCAACGCGTTGAAATGAATTAGAAAGTAGCATAGCAACCCTTGGCCGCACCAAACGATCATGCTTTACCTTTTTAAATTTGTGTCCTATTACTTAAAGATGCTTTTGATTATATTAATTAAGTTTTACAATTATTAAGTGAATACCGACAGGCGACATAAGCAAATTAAAGTATAGGAATTTTATATACGAAAATAATTTGACTTGTCATGTCACACAAGCCCCATGTGATGCACACACGCACAAACTTAAAATAATTTAAATACAGAGTGAAACTCGAATCGTTATCCATCAAATATTAGTTATTTGTTTCAACTAATGGAGGATCTAAAGGAAAATAATACGTCACACCACTTCAGATTAGTGGAGACAGAAACTTAAGCCTTACGTTTTCAGTGTATGTGACCAAACTAGCAATACTGTAGTGTTATAATATGAAACGAGCTGAAGGCTGTACTCATGGCCATCCCAACGTTCTCCATGTCGTGTTTCGAGTTGCCTGTAAATTTATGCAAACGCATACAATCAGTACTAACAAGATTTTGGTGGGACAATCCAAATGGAAAATGTAAAATTGCATGGGTAGCTTGGGACAAGATGACTAAACCTAAAGCAGGAGGAGGTTTGGGCCTAAGGGATATACAGATATTCAACCAAGCCTTACTAGCTAAACAAGCATGGAGGATACTCACAAAGCCAGAAAGTCTGCTAGCGCGAATTCTACTAGGAAAATACTGCCATTCGGTATCCTTCATAGAGGCGCAAGTTCCTACGGTTTGCTCTCATGGATGGAGAAGTATACTACGTGGTAGGGATCTACTAAGAGGCAATCTAGGAAAGGTAATTGGGAATGGGGAGACTACTAAAGTGTGGAAAGATGTGTGGATCTCCCTAGATAACCAAATGAAACCGCTTGGTCCGATACTAGAGGCAGATATGGATCTTACAGTCTCCGATCTCCTAACATCATACATGAAGTGGAATCAGACCAAAATCGAAGCTATCTTACCTCACTTATCGAAGGAGATTCAATTGATTCAACCTAGCTTGGCCAAAGCAGAAGACTCTGTCATCTGGCAACCTCTACCCTCAGGGGTCTATACAACCCGATCGGGATACTTCTCCGCAACAATGCAGACAGCTACAAGACCAGAATCATCTCCAGGAACCTTTGACTGGGTTAAAGATGTGTGGTCGACAGCTTGTTCACCAAAACTGAAGCTTTTTGTCTGGTCAATCATACAGAAAGCTCTGCCATTAGGGGAGAACCTGCATCAAAGAGGGCTCCTTTCAGGCTCGCGGTGTAAGAGATGCAATGAGGTTGAGACTACGATTCATACCTTTATTCAGTGCCCCTTCGCTCAGGAGGTATGGAAAAGAATCCCTCTCAACCGTGTAGTTCACCTAGCTACACTAGAGAAATTCACAGATGCGGTCGTAGCGTTCAAGGATACGAATTGTCTCCCGCCAACGGGAATCACCGGAATCATCCTCCCGTGGATCTGCTGGGTCCTCTGGAACGCAAGAAACCAACTAGTCTTCGAAGATAAAACGATGTCATCTACAGAAGTCGCAACAAAAGGACTACGATTAGCAAGGGAATGGTCATCAGCACAAAGCTCAATCATTTCAACCAGAGCTCAAATTCACCACTTACCTCATCCGAAATCACGCTTGCAGTTAACCGTGGATGATCCCCTGCTCATGACATGTAGATCAGATGCGGCTTGGGATAGTAGAAAGATGAGGGCTGGACTAGCTTGGATTTTCACCGATCCGAGAGGATCACAGATCTCTCAAGAATCAAAGACCCAGGATATGGTAAACTCCCCTCTGATTGCTGAAGCTCTTGCTCTTCGATCAGCTCTACTCTCTGCAGGAAACCTAGGGCTCCCAAAGCTCCGGTGCTTCTCTGACAATGAAACGCTCGTTCGAGCCATCACAGGCGACACGCAGATCAAGGAACTCTTCGGTATCGTCAAGGATATCAAGCAACTCTCCTCTGCCTTCATCGCTATTTCCTTTTCTTACTTTAGTCGATCTCAGAATGTCGAGGCTGATAGTTTAGCCAAACGATCTCTTTCTTCTTCGTTGTATTTGGACCCTTAGCGGGCTGACTCTGGGCCTGAGGCCTTCTTCTTAATTTCAATCGTACGTGTTTCACAAAAAAAAAGACTGTACAATTTTAATCCAGATGTGTTGGCATACTTGAAAGCGATTTACAGAGATGCACTCTTTAGGATAATATGATTCTTGATGTCGTATTTATTCGAAAAGAATTTCCCAAGAAAATCAAAAATTGTAACGGGACAAATTTAATCATCCCAAAACAAGTAGAAACGCTATATCGAATCAGAACACACGATTCGAAACAAAAGTGTACATCTCATGGCTCGAAATGATCTGCATAAGAAAAATACCATCTTTGACTATATTAGTGGAGCCTTTATGAACCACTCCTTGAAACTTTTTAAATTGTGACCATGAATTAAATTTTAAATCGAGCTTATATATAAACAATGCTTACACATGTGTATGAACTATTGGTTAACAAATTTCACATATCCTTATATTTAGGTAGACAAAGGATATGCATATAGAATGTTTGGTATTGGCCACATAGAGTTATTGTTTGTCTCCTTAGCTTTTGTTGAAAGCATGACATCCACATGAAAATTATCATTCTCATCCATAACTATTGTCTCACTCACATATCATCCAAGCAAACTATAACTTTCACATAATTATGACTAGTTTGGATAAGAATACTGATTCAATGGAACAAACACAGTCACGAACACTTACATCGATCTACTAGAACAAAAGGAATCCTTCGGAATCATCCAATTTAAAGTTAATCATAAGACAACACCGTAACCAAAAATAGATACAACATTTACAAGACAACATGGATTTCTGATTAGTGGATATCTACAACTGTGCTATCGGATGTCGACTCTCCTCCATCCTCGACTTTTCTTCTCTTTTCCTGTTTTTTCATTTCACGCACTTTAAATGGATTTGCAGACCCAATTGCAAAAGCAAGCTTCTCTTTGTATCTGGGTTCCGGCCCATAGTTTACTTTTCCTTATTAATCATAAGCGGTAGTTCAAAAAAAAGGATATCTACAACTGTGCATACAAAAGATTAATCATGTGATGAAGCATACTATCATAGATATATCAAAGTTGTGATTAACGATTGGAAGAAACTGAGCAAAATAATGTAAAGGAAACAACACCTGCCACAAACTATGGTTTCCGAGACGAACACAAAATGTGAACACTGACCAAACTCATTTACTATATGAATTATATACACAAACGATTCTTACTAATATTATGTATTGTCGGTGTTGTCTTATTACCTCTCTCTTGAAACCGGTACAGAAACAAACAAACAAAAAGGGAATGCACGTGTATCACCACGTGCTTCTTTTAACAATTTCAAGACCTTGGTTTAAAGTGTGGTCCAGATGATTGTGACCTACCCCAACGGTAAGCTCAATCTGATTAAAACGAGATAAATACAGTGATGCATACGTAAAATACAAAATGTGCTTACTGTTGTTATGAACTTTTATTAAATTTTGTTTCTTTTATGAGCACTGGCATATACCAAGATTTGTCTAGTTAAATCATGAATACTATCAATTATGACCAAATTTAGATATCCTATTAGTGCAAGCCCAATTTAGATACCAATTGTCAGGTTACAGATAAAGAATGATCCATTGGTTAAGAAATGGGCCTTGGTTACGGCCCATTAATAGTAATTGAGTAAATCTAACAAGACAGGAAGAGGACAGATAGTTTGGTGAGTGGCAACTGGCTAATACTTCTGTTCTGTCCGTCTCATCTTTGTCTCGGTCTCGCGAGCGTGTGTGTCTAGAAGTCAAAGGGGTGATCGAGACGATAACTGAAAGAAAAGAAAAGAAAAAAAAAACATCTTCCTAACTTCCTCAACGCCTTCAAATGAAATCATATTCCCGTCAATGTTCAACATCTTGAAACCTTCTTTCTTGACAACAACATGAGCCAAGCTCAATGTCCTTCTACTCTCAGCTCATTGTAGCTCATATAAACATACTTAAACTCCAAAGCTTCCATGCTATGTGCAATCACAAAACATCCCTCATCTTTTAGATCACTATTCGACAAGTTCAACCTTTTCAGAAGTTTCTTTGCTGACTTCGATATCTGGAGCGGCCTCATAGGTTATGTTATTTCCAGACATTTATATAGCTTTAAGAGATGGAGTGGAGTTCATGGGACGTTTACTAGAGCTATAGTACCTTCATTCTCTAAGTTGGTGTAACTCAGGTTGATAATAGTCAAGAAATTGAAGTTTTGAAAATGCTTTGCTCATAGGAACTCTAACTTTTGTGATACTATCACAAAGTTGTTTCCTGTGAGGATAAGTCTCAAATGCATTCTCTTCCGTAGCCTCCTCCTTGGTTAAGCTAGTCTCCGCCATCTTCAACCCCAGCTCCTTTAATTTGTTTCTCATGTTAACCAAAAGATCATGTGTCTTGGCCATGAAGAATATATGTTTTATGAAAGTAATAATTATAGAGTTACTAAATTACTAATACAGTATCATAAATCTAAACTCCAAGAACATAATATATATTTGCTACTAGTAAATGAATTTAAAATCTTTATGCAATTATGAACTTAATCTAATTAGTAGATATTTTCCTAAAGTATATGTTGTAAGAAAAATGATACCTCATTATCTTGAATTTATGAAAAAAATCTAGGGGATTTGAGAGACTATAAAATAATTTGTTTCCTTACAATAACTTTATATTATTTAAAAAAGGTTTTTCTGACCAGAGAAAAGGAAAAAAATAAAATTTCCTGACTTAAATTTTTAGGAAAAAAATCTTGTTAATATTTCAATCACTTCTGAATTTATCAGAAACATTCAAAATTTAGGGTTTCAAGAAGAAGATTTATATATTGTTCTGGTTACTCCAATTTTCCTTCTTCTTTTTGGATCGGTTTAAGACTCTTTCCTCTATATTAAACCCATAAAACCCTAGTAATCAATATTAATCTCAACTATTATCAAGTTTTTCGGAAATAATTTTTTTTTGTTTGAAGTAGAGATCAGATATGAGGGAAACTCTTTTTGGATAATTTGCAGCCAAGATCATGGGAAGTGATGGAGGTTTATCAAAACTTGCTAACTTGTATCCTACTAAACTATGGATAGAAGAGGCAGAAGAGTTCTGTTGGGGGGTGGGTCTTGTGTGTTTTGAGAAAACAGATTGTCTTAAACACGTCTCCTGAGTTTCGGTCTGACGCATGTGAGATCTTGGCTACAAAGTTGATTTTAGCAGCAGGGGTAGACCTTGCTAAATGAGACTCATCAGAGACAAGAGGAAAAGCTTTTAAAGATGAGATTCTTGTAGAGATTGACAAGAGGAAAAAACTTAAGCTTGTGCCTGAAGTTAGATATGAAGATATCATTGATCTGAAGAAGAAAAATATGATAAAAGTGACATTGGAACATCCTCCAAAAGATTCGAAGCAGGTTTTGTAAAACGTTTTGAAAGCTAAATATCCTCCGCTGAGTAAAGAAGTCTGATAGGTTACATGATTTTTAAAAAATATTGGTTTAAACCACCGTACTATAAGACCATCTCCAATAGTTTGCACTATTTTTCACTCTAAAATAGAGTTGGAGTTTGCTCTAATGATACTCTATTTTATAGTGAAAAATAGAGTGATGAACAAAAGAAAAAGAACTTATTTTATATTTGGAGTTAACCTATATTTTATTCTATAATAGAGTGAGAAATAAAGTACTCTTATAGCATTTTTACTCTAAACTCTATTTTATAGTGAAAAATAGATTGAGATTGAAAATGCTCTAAGTCATGATCGGTTTAAATCAATGTTTGTTTGCTCAAATCATGTACAACTTTTTTCACAGAAACGAATAAACAGTCAGTCACCCTTGTGAACTTTAGATGATTAATTTAAGGACATGTGCATTGAGGGTTTTAAGCCCAGGTTCACACACCTACCAAGAAAAAAAACAATATATTAATTGGCTTTCAATGAACCGAAGTCGGGGAGAGTCATCGTGGTGAACCGAGTCATCACTTTTGTGTGGGCCCCACGCCCGTGGTGGCCCACAACTGGTTCTCTCTTTTTTTTGTTTTTTTTAATAAATAAAACCGAAAAAAATAAATAAAAATATTAATAAAAAATTTGTTTGGTGAACTTTCTCAGAGGTTCACTGATGGGCTTGCCCTAAGAAGCTGTGTGAATGTGAACATGTTACGTTGAAAACTTTGGTTGTCATTAGCCAGAATCACCATCCTTCTGCAGCTCTGATATCCTAACAACTTCTCAAAAATACATGTAGTGGGCTTCATTAATTTAGCTATATTCCAAAGAATAATAATATTTTAGAGAGACTTTTGACCGTTGTGGTCGACCACAAAGTGGACGTGTTTGAGTTTTGGACAAAATGCACATACACGCCATTGTTCTATTTTAATAATACGAGCACATGAAATGAAATCTTGAGAGTAATGAGCACACGCTTTGCATCCAAAGCTTTATTAAAAATGTGCAATGAAGAAGCAAAGAAAAATAGTTAGCAAACGTAAAGGAAGCTTCAACAATTAGACATTTTTGAAGTTTAAGGTATTTTTAATCAAGTTAGCAATTCTCTTTTACCAAAAAAAAAAAAAGTTAGCAATTCAGCCGAAAAAAAAAGTTAACAATGGTAAAGGAATTTCACACAAAAGAATAAAAAAACCAAGTTATTACTACCAAATAAATGTGCCGGTCTACTGATTATAAAAATATGGTCTTTCAAACCGCGTGAAACATATAAAAAATGATCTTTCCAACTACCATATTACCTAATGAAAATGATAACTCTTACACATCACGTAATAACTACTGTATTTATCATGGAACTAATCACAGATACTGTATACTGTCTTAGTTTATAGAAACTACTATATAAATCAGAAATATTGAAAGAATATAATAAAAGTCAAACCTGAATCGAACCGGAACTACTGAACCCCCGGTTTAATTATCAATTTTCACATAGACCGTAACAGAAATAACAGAATAAGATATAATTTCTTCTGAACAAAAACCAAAACAGAGAGGCAAATAAAAAAAATCCAAAATTAGGGGAAATACAAAAGAACCGTCTTCTTCCTCGCTGACTCTGACCTGTTCCTCTAACTCTCTCTCTCTCTCTGCTTCTTTGTCATTTTTTCTCATCTCTCTGGAGCTGGAGAGGGTCAACCCCTCCCCCACCTAAACCCTATTTCTCCTTTCTCTCTCTTTCTCTCTCATGCTAACTCCTTCTCCACCGCCATGTCCCATCTCCGCCTCATCCTCCTCGCCGTCCTCTCCCTCGTCTCCACAACACTCTCTCAAACCTCTCCTCCCTCCGGTATGATACTACACCTCTCTCTTTCTTGCTATCACTGATCTCCTCTCAATTTTCCCATATTTTTTTTTTTCATTTTCCAGCGATTCTTATCGACTGCGGCGCCTCGTCCTCATCCGTAATCAACGGCCTCAGATGGCAACCGGACGGCGACTTCATCTCCTCCGGAACGTCCAAGAACGTCTCCGAGCAAGTCCTCGCCCAAGTCCTGTCCACCGTCAGATCATTCCCTCGCGCAATTCGCCGCAAGTTCTGCTACGTCGTCGCCGTCTCCCGCGGCTGGAAGTACATGATCAGGACGACGTACTTCTACGGTGGAGTCAACGGCAAAGCCAACCCTCCTCCCGTGTTCGATCAGATCGTCGACGGGACTCTCTGGGGAGTCGTCAACACGACGTTGGATTACGCAGACGGTCTCGCTTCTTACTACGAAGGAGTGTTTCTTGCGCAGGGGAAGTCTATGAGTGTGTGTGTTGCTTCCAACTCTTACACTGCTTCTGATCCGTTCATCTCGGCTTTGGAGGTTGTTAGGCTCGATGGCACTGTTTACAACTCTACTGACTTCAGAGAGAATGGATTAAGTCTTGTTGCTAGGCATGCTTTTGGATACAGTGGACCACTCATCAGGTATAATATAATATTAGTTTCGTCCAATCGGTAGTTTCTCTGGTTACATTATACATCAGGTAATGTAACCAGAGAACCTTAACACATAGGTCTATTCCTACATCGGTAGTTGGAAGGGATCGTAAGTAATATATAAGATACATAGGTCACTGATTTTATCACCGATTGGTTTTAGGTTGGAAGGCCGCTTAACATGTAAGTCATTTCCAGTTGAGCTAACACCTCTGGTTGTTTTCAGGTTTCCTGATGATGAGTTTGATAGGTTTTGGGAGCCGTACTCGTTGAACTCGACAGTACCAAACAATAGAAAACTAGAGGTTACTGGTTTCTGGAACCTTCCGCCTTCGAGGATATTCAACACGGATCTAAGAGCTACTCAGGTTCAGCCTCTGGAGTTCACATGGCCTCCACTTCCCTTGAGAAACTCTGTTTATTATATCGCGCTGTATTTCGCTCATGACTCTGATTCGTTGGGGGGTGGTGGATCCAGAGTGTTTGATGTTTCTGTCAACGGTGTGACGTATTATAGAGAGCTCTCTGTTTCTCCGGCTGGCGCGGTTATATTTGCTAGCAGGTGGCCTCTCGAAGGTCTAACAACGTTAAAGTTAAGTCCTAGAAGTGGATCGACGCTTGCGCCTCTTGTCAATGGTGGTGAGATGTTTGAGGTGATATCTCTTGGAGGGAGAACTCTTGTTCGAGATGGTAGGGACTTGTTAAACAACACTCAATGGTTGAAAAAATGTTTGTATGCTGACTGTGTTTTTGCTTTCTTCTGCAGCGACTGCTCTGAATGCTATTAAAAGAAGTTTCGAGAACGTACCGGTTGATTGGAATGGGGATCCTTGTATGCCTAAAAACTACTCGTGGACTGGAGTTACCTGCTCTGAAGGTCCCCGGATACGCATAGTAGCTTTGTGAGTTTTTGAACTCTACCAAAATTGCATCGTCTGTGTTTGTACTGAGATTTTCTGACACCTTTTTTCTAAATCTATTTGTTGTTGTTGTCAGGAACTTAACGAATATGGGACTTTCAGGTTCGCTAGCACCTGAAGTTGCAAGATTAACAGCATTGTCCTCCATGTGAGTACCTTTTACCAGTGAACAGAAAGTTATATGCCACAGCGTCTGAAACATTGATTTATAATATGCATTTGACGAACAGTTGGCTGGGAAACAATTCTCTCTCGGGAAGCATACCTGACTTGGGTTCACTCAAACTGCTGGAATCAGTGTAAGCAGATAGTTCTTACATTTCACTAGGACAATGCTGTCACAATAGGTGGGAATTAACAGAACAGAGACCCATAAGCTAATTTCATCTCTTTTCCCTGTAGGCACTTGGAAGACAATCGTTTCGGTGGAACTTTTCCTTCATTTTTCAGTGGAATGCCACGCTTGCGAGAGCTGTAAGTTTCATTTCTCACGTTACTACTATACATGTGTCCTTTGGTTATCTGTTTGAACGCTTCTCTAGAGTAAGTTGCATATTGTCTGCTTCTTCTGCTCAAGATTCTTGCCTTGTGGATGGAAAAAGACATGATACCCTAATATTCTGTATGTATAATCACAGTTAGCTCTTACTCTTTTGTCTTTTAGCTTTACCTTTTAGGATTCAAAGGCCACCATAACTATATTCATGTCTCCATATTGTTGTTACAGGGATGAGTTTCTGACTTGGTTATGTATGCTTTGTGGATATTTTAGGTTCTTGCAAAATAATAACCTAACAGGCCAAGTTCCTAGCAATCTTCTTCAGAAGCCAGGACTTGACCTAAGGTAAGCTACAAATTTACAAAAGTGGTTTTCACCATTATACATATCTGACTTTGAAATTGGCTAATACAAATTCTGCTGCTTTAATGCTGCAGGACTTCTGGTAATCCCTTTCTGACTCAACCCCCACGTTGATTCAGCCTTTTGAAGAAGAAGACGACAATGGTTTGAGTTTGTGTTATAGTTTTGATAGAGCTTGTGTGTAAAATAGAAGCCTCACGTGTACAATTCTTAATGCTTCATTCTTTTAACACATTGGAGGGGAGAGAAGGGAATACTGATTGCATATGTTGTGTAATGAAAAAAATACATTCTGTTGTATTATGAATCTTTGTGATAAAACGGAGTTTATGTGGTTAACCCGTCATGATGATTCTCAACCAGAATCAAACCTTTACATATTATTTTGAATAAGATGTCACAAGAGTACAAAAGAAATGTGAATAACAAGAGCTATATAGTCTGCAACAATGGAGCCCAATTCCAAAATGGTGAAGCATAATCAATTGGTGCAGAGAAAAAGTAAATTTGAGAAAACATCTGAATCTTGCATGTGCCCCATCAGTCATTTCATCATTCACTTTTCTCATCATTAACTAACAAACAGAAAACTCTGTCTTCTTTCTATCTCATGGCTCATCATTTTTTGTTTTTGTTTTGACATTTACTCTTTTGTCTCCAACATTTCACATCTCAACATACAACACATCTAAATCACATCTTCATCTGTTGATAATGACATACTTTTGAATCAAGAAAGAACATATGAAAAAATTAGAGATTAAGAACAGAGGAACAGATATTTTACTCAGAATTTCACACATTAGATCAAAACACACAAAATACATCTGAATAATCACATGCATTACAGTTATAGATCACATGAGAATCTGAACAAATCAAGTGCGTTTCTCTGCTCTGTTCTTCTTAAGAGAAAGAGGAAACAGAGGAGGTAACGGAACAGAGGATTTAGAAGGAGTGCAAATAGGGACATGAATCATCGGCCTTATCCTCATGCTCGCCGACCTCGTCCTCTCTAATCCTTTCTTACCTCTCTTCCCTTCCTTCTCTCTCTCCTCCCTCTTCGCCGCCGCATCCTCGAGCGAGCTCGACGATGACGTGGAAGACGACGGAGACAACGAAGATACCGTCCTCACCGTAGAAGAAGCAGAGTTCCTCTGTTTCTTCAACCTCAAAAGCTCTTTCCAGAGAACCGTGCATTTGGGGGGACGAGGAGATGGATCTTCGTCTATAAACCAACTCACTCTGTCATCGTTACTACTCTTCATCGTCACTTCGACGTTGCTACGACTCTGTTCTTCTTCTACTTCGTCTTCTTCCTTGGTCTTCAAGTTAACGTTTTTAAGCTTCTCCGAGTGCTTTGCTTGCCAGAAAGGAAGCAGCTTTCCTTCGGAGAAGAGCTCGTCGGCGGTATGCATCCTCTGCGGACTCACATTCTCCGACAAGAACTCAAAGTCGGAGACTTTAACTGACCCTTTCTCTAGCTCCTTGCACATCACGGGAGTGATGCAGATGAAATCTCCACCGTCGGTTAGATCAGCTGAGAAAGAGATGCGAGGACCGATCAACGGTGGTGATTCCATCTTCGAAACAGCCTCTGAAACCATATCTTCTACTATCTTAAGAGTGATTGATTTGATCTGTACTTATAAAGTGAACAAATCGTGCTATAGACGTGTGGCTGATTGGTTTGTGTGTGTGAAAGTTTTAAGAGAAGAGTTCGAGCTAGTGGTAGACTTTGTGAGAGAGTAATGCATGATGGAGATAAATATATAAAATGAATGAGAGAGATAGGTGTGAGAAAAATGAGAAACAGAGTTGAGTTCATAGTTGATTAGTTAATTATAATTAAATTAAGAAATATTGAGTTTAGAATAGTACTAATGAGGAAGAAGATCACATGGACACGTTAGGGGGAGACACAAGCAGACAAATTACAGACATGAGACATGTAATTAGAGTTATGAGTTTAGAGACTATTGGAGATTAAGAGTAGCGATGGGCCATGCAACTATACAGTTAATATAATTAAAATCTTAACAACGATCGAGATTGAATTTTAAAAAGAAAAAAAAAATTTCCTGATAGAAAAGGATGGATCAGTCCCATGGGAGTTGGGAATTAACGAGAGGGTGCATGAGAAGGGTAATGAACAGCTAACACATGTCGGCACATGACCATCGAGTCGTTGCATGTGATTTATTACACATTTATAGTTTATTCGTGACGTTAAGTTTATATAGCCTGTTTTCTTTGTAACAATACTAACTTTTTTTGTTTATACTAGTATTGTTTTCTTAAATCTTGTGATAATTATATAGATGACGTCAAACAAAATGAAACTAAAATATAATTGCAGTAGAGAATAAAACATTGTAATGATACAAACACATAGATTATTGGGATAAAACGAATCCATGCAAAAGAATGCAAAAGCTTAAGATGCGTTTACGTATATATATCATACAACGTTATTATATACTTGTATTAGGCCTTGTGAGATATATGGACCTTAGTATAAAATGCATTTTCACCCTTTTCTTCTAATTTGTTTGCCTTTTATTCTAAAGCTATCATTTAGACCAGAGTCCAAAAAGTACCAGCAGACATCATTTATATGAACTTAAGAATAATTTCTTTAACAGAAAACTTATTAGCGTTTTTCTTATAGATTAATGTCTATATTTTCTGTCCAGGGTATATTATCATAACACACAACACTAAATTTAATAAGCAAGATTTTGTGTATGGAGAGACACAGACAATGATAATATAAACCAATGGGGTATATATCGAAATAGTATGACAATAAATAGATTGATTCAAGTAAATACTTGGAAGCACGTTAAGATGCGGGTTTCTTGGTGTTGGACCACTCGTTTTGGTTCTATTTTTTTCCATCTTTGTCAACGTTTTGGTTGTAGATTATTCTGATTATTTAACGTACATACTAAAGGAATAAAATATTATTGTTACCACTGTCACTAAAATTTGATACAGGTTGGATTTTTTTTAGTTTCAAGTAAGAAATCCGTAATATATTTTCCCAACAAGCCACAGATGATCCACCGTTTTCACCAGTTAAACAATTTGTTGCCATTTGAACCCAATACTATCCTTTAACGAGTGTAGGGATCTCTCATATAAGTTATGGATACAACAAAAGCAATAAATCTAATACAAATCAATGTCAAAATACATGTAGTTAGTCCGTTACTGTGTTTCATAGGAATAGAAGTTCAGCAAGGAAATAAATCTGCCTAATAAACTAGTTTGACTTTGACTTAACAATAACATTTTTATGAAATGAATACAGATTGTCATCAGTTATCACGGATCAATGTATTAAAACTCATTCTTCTTAAATGTATCCATACTTTTTACCATGAATCTTTGCTAGAAAGTGGCCTATAAGTTCTGTAAACTCTAATACATTTTAGAGACGAAAGCAGCCCACATATAACTATACTATAATTATGACCAAACGACGTATTTGTTACATAGTTTCCGGAATCATTTTCATCCTTTTTATCACCTTTATGACCATTTTGATCCTTTCGCAGACCGTGTTCAAACCAAAACATCCTATATTACAAACCTTGTCTTCGACTGTTGAAGGTGTATCCACACATATATCACCACCACTTGAAGTCCAGATCAATTTCACACTTACACTCCAAATGCTGATGAAGAATCCTAATCTTGCCGATTTCGAATACAAGACCGTAGAAAACTTGGTTTATTATAGGGATATACTTGTGGGAAATCTCACTCTTCCTTCGAGCACACTTCCCGCCAAAGGCTCAGCGATTTTGCCATGTCCTCTTGTTCTTCAGATTGATAAATTTGTTGCCAATTTAGGTGATATTTTGCAAGATATATTGCAAAGAAAAATTGTGATAGAGACAAAGGCAAATATGCCAGGGAAAATTACAGTGTTGGGAATCTTTAAGGCACATGTGAACACAACATCACATTGCAAACTCGTACTTAGCGTTCCTTCAATGAAAGTGGTGGATCAAGTGTGTGATCTTGACGCTAAACTATGAACCTTAATGTTCTGTCAGGCAAACTTAGGTTAATAAGGCATATTAGCTTTAGTTTCATGTTATCATAAAGATTGTATGCTTGATTAATGTTGTTCTTTTGTTTTGTTTAATTTTTGTTTCCAATTGAATTATAAATCCTGGTGTTTAGTTTTGTCTCCACATGAATTAAAAGTGGTGTTTATGGTGTTTAGTTATTATTATTTTTATTGTTTAGAAGAGAAGAAAACTAAATCTTCAGAGAAATAAAAGACAGTTTGGCTTGTATACGAGATGAATAGCGAAATATCTAAATGATAGAATAGCCAAATAAAAATAGAAAACATTTAGCTGAATACAAAGATTATGGGAAATGATCGTGAAACATTAAAAATCGTAGTCATTAAATATGTGACATTTTTTTTTTTTTTGATGACCCAGGTCTCCGGTTCGCTAATTGGACGATCGACTATCCACCCGAAGGCGGTCCTGGACGCTGCGCCCCGCATGTTAAATTTGCGCAGTGGCCGGGGTTCGAAGCTGGGTGGCGGGTGCCTCAGCCGAGGTTCCTTTACCACCAGGCTACGAAGCCCGGTTAATATATGTGACATTTGAAGATATGTTTCAAAATCTTTTGAGCTTATGCTTAAAAAAATATATGTTTTACTTATTATTAAATATGATCCAAACATATATAGTGACTTAGAGCATGATATAAAAGAAATGTCTTGATCAGTTATCTATAACACGTTGGAACCTTCAATAAAAAAATTCCTTAATTCTGCAAAATAATTTTCAGAAAGGGACAATGTAACTTACTGACTTTCATAATACTGTACACATACTGTTTACAAAATATTTTGGAATTAAGCCTAGTATTGAGTTGGATAAAATGAATGAGCGTGAAATAGTTTAGTCACAAGAAGACTTCAACAAAATCTCCAAAGGAAACTTTCACCATCTCTTAACTCATAGTGACGAACAAAGTAATTTTCTGATCGTCTTAATGTTCGACTTCTAGATGTTTGATTCAATATTATAGCTAATTACTTCAAACGTTCTTTTAACTTGAATTTGAATGTAGAGACAGTCATCTCTTATATCAAGCCATTAGTTAGTCACAACTTAAGCGGAAAATGGCTACTTGATCTCATATTACTAAGCTGCTGCCTCTAGAAAATCATTCACAATAAATCGAGAAATGGAACACAAAGGACTGATCCACAAAGTCGTGGTAGATCTACTCAGACGGTCCAAAAACCCAGCCTCCTCAAAGACTCTTTTTATGAGTTTGATGGAAGTGCACCAAGAGATTATCAAGGATATGTTGGTGTCTAAGTATAGAAAACTTCAGATCAAAGCAGAGCACAAGAGGTCATCGGATGACAAGATCACCAATTCATGATGTGGATCAACTCTGAAAGTTTCTGGATTCATCATTTCCTTAAGAATTTAGCAACTCCTCTCACCAGTAAAGTTTCGATTCTTATCCTTAAACATAATTGCTTTTCATCAACAATTTTCTTTGCTTTTTTTGTTTAGGTTTGTAACGTTTTTAGTATACATGACATAAACATTTTTTTTTTTTTTTTTTTTTTTTTGAAAAAGGCTTTCATATTAAATTGCAGAAAAAAAAGAAAAACATACAAGCCCCAGGCTTTAGTGTTTAAAGGACCTTAGACCACATGCAATGGTAGAACGTAATGAATCCTTAGCGCGAAAACATAGATTAGGAAGAGTATTATATTATTAGTTTGGTTAATTTGAGTAAGGATTGATCCGTATATTAGGATTTTTAGGACTTGATCCTTATGCAACGTGGCATTCGGTGAATGGCTCAAGCATCTCACGTGTTTTGGTATCGACTTTCGCAGACCTCATTCTCGACCGACGGAAGAAAAAAAAAACCGAGAGAGAAAAGAAGGCGATTCTCTGGCGATTGTAGAAAACTCGACGAACCACGGCGATTTCTCTCCCTCGCACGAACTAGGTAAATCGTGGGCTTATCTCAATCCATTTCCGGTCTGTTTCATCTTGTTTTCGATTAGGGTTTCGTGGATTTCAATCGATTTGGGATTTTCGGATTCGATTAGGGTTTGAAAAAAATTTGGGTTTAATACTAAATCGTTGTCTGCCCTTGTACCTCACTCGTTGCCTTCCCTTGTACCTCAATCTAATCAGTTAATTTAAGATTATAGGGTTCGATTTTGTGGCTTTCACCCGATAGGATTTATTTGAGATTCGATTCGGGTTTGGAAAAAATTTGGGTAAAACACTGTTTGGCGATTGTATGCCTTTGTAGTTTGGGACTTTGTGATTCGAATAGCGTTTGATAACAATATTTATTTTGATTTACGGAGATTTGTGGTTAATGTCTTTTGTTCTTAAACGATAAATGTTCACTCTGTTTTCCAGTTTTGAGATAGTTTTGATTATGTCTGGTTGCTTATCTTCTTATTTGTCAAATGCAGGGTAACGACAATGGGACAATACAGCTACAGCCAGCCTTCCTCCTCATCAGCCTCCGTTGACGTAACGTCTCTTCTTGAAGCAGAAGTGGCATTGTACGCGGATGAAGGTGAGAGTAGCTACAATGTTGGAGAGCCGGTTCATCACCAACCTCAACCCGAGGCAGATGAAGGAATCCCCATCTTATGCTACTGTGGTGGTGAGGCAGTTGTTGCAACATCCTACACTCGAAGGGATCCGGGAAGAAGGTACTTCACGTGTCCCAATGTGGATGATGGAGGCTACCACATTTGGAAATGGTTCGATGTCGCGGTCACGGAGGAGGTGATGGAGTTTCACACACGAGTGAGGGAGCTTAAGAATCAAGTTAAGGAGACTGAACAGAAGGTGGTGGTCCTGGAGAATACACTGTCTGAGTTATCAAAGAAGTCCTCAGCAGTCATGAAGCTACTTGGCTGTCTATTAGTTCTCGGGTTGGTGTTGGTGTTTCTGCTAGGTAATGTTCGTTATTTTGCTTGTTTTTTCTGCTAAATTATGAAAATAACGTGAGGATTTTGTCTTATGTTCCCAGTACTCGCTGCAAAGGCTTCACCGGCGTCAAAGGAGAACGTCTTTCCTCTGTAATAATAAGGTAAATGACTTAGTCTTGTTACTCTCTTTTGTCTAGTTAAGTTCTCTGGTTAGACTGAATTAAGTTGTCTAGTTAAATTGGAACACCTCATTTATTGAAATGGCTTCGCAAGTTCTGATTTCCTATCTACTTTCGTACCTGTTTGAGTATTGTATTTAACTAGGATTTGATTGATGTTCTGGTAAGTATAGTACTTAAATACAATAGGAGTCTACTTTGGTAGAATAAATGCTGTTAAATGCTAGTTAGGTGCTCTCTACCTGCCAAACAACTCTGATTAAATGCTTCTCGGCTTACTTAAGGCATTGTGTTGCTACTAGAGTGACATGAAGCAATTTATAACCATGGATAACATGTCTGGTTATGTTAACCTCTTAAATAGTCAAACCCCAATTAACCTAGATTCACCCGAGCCGTTTTATGTCGATAGTCAACTTGCTGATGAGTCTGGTGTCAAGGAGAGGAGGAAATGGTCTCCGAAAGAGGATAAGATCCTTATTGGTGCGTGGCTTAACACCAGTAAGGACCCTATCGTCAGTAATGAGCAGAAAATCGATGCATTCTGGAGGAGGATAGTCGAGTATTACAACGCAAGCCCTCTACTCATTGGGACAGTGCCGAGAAAGCTTGGTCAGTGCAAGCAGAGGTGGGCAAGGATAAACGAGCAAGTCTGCAAGTTTGTTGGGTGCTACACTACGGCTTTGAGGGAGCAGAGAAGTGGACAGAATGATGATGATGTGATCGTAGCTGCATTACAAATTTTCCACAATACATACGACTCCAAGTTCAACCTTGATCATGCCTGGAGGGAACTGAGGCATGACCAGAAATGGTCCTCAACCTATGTAGCTAAAGAGAGTGGGAGGGATAAACGCAAACAAGGCGGGGACGTAGCCCATTAGTTTTAGGTTACACACACATAATTAAGAACTATCATAGAGCCCAGATAAAGCCCAAAGGTTGGAATGGCAATATGTCGATGGTTACGAAGTCGGGAGAAAGGGGAAGTTGCCCAGTGATCATTCAGTTGAGAACCACCACTGCATTAAGAGGGATGCTTGAAGCGGCCTAGATTCCCTGAAACTCTGTATCTGATTACGAATCAGTCTGTCAAGGGAGAGTATTATGGCATCCACTGATCGAAACACCTGCTGGTGAATGCGCATGTTCCTCTCCTTCCAGATTGAATAGATCGATGTTTGCCACGCAAGAAGAAGAAGTCTGCGCTTTGTTCTATCCCCTTGCAGTTGTTGTAACTGAGAGATGGTTTCTTCCCAGGAAGCCCTCGCTTGGGTTCCACATCGCCGCGCCATCCGATCCCAAATTTGGAAACTGAACGAGCATTCAAAGAAGAGATGATCCCGAGTATCAAGTCCAACATTACACAACACGCATCCTGGATCAACCTGAATCCCCCAACTCAACAGTCTGTCCTTAGTAGGACATCTATTAAGTTTGACCAGCCAAGTTAGGAAGTTGTGTCGAGGAATCCCATAGGAGCACCATACCAGTTTCGTCCATTGCTGAATTGGAACATCTCCTTTTATGTAAGTATAAACAGAGCCAGTTGAGAATCTTTCCATCACCCTTCCATCAATTTCCCACTCGTAGGAGTCAGGTTCTTGCGTTAGGGAGATAGTAGTCAGGTGTATTTGAATCGCCAATTGCTCTTCTGTCCTTGCAGGTGGCAGTAACCAGTTACCTTCATTATGCAGAGAAGCTATAGTAGCAGTAGCTGGAATCCCAAGTCTCGAGACATCACCTCGGAGGAAGGAGTTCAGGCAGCCAAATGGCGACCAATTGTCATACCAGAAGGAAGCAGAGAGACCATTACCTATTCGTCGCTTTATCAAAGGGTAGCAGAGATCTCTAGTTTTGATGAGCTTCCTCACGAGCCATGAATGACTGGAGCTAGGCTTAATCTTCCAGAAGTTACTGATATTGCCTTTTAGTATTACTTCCTTGAAATAGCTGACCCATACCGACGAAGGGCGAAAGAACAATAACCAAATAAGCTTGAGAGAGCAGGCTCTGTTCCAAACCAGTAAGTCTTTAATCCCTAATCCACCCTGCTCTTTTGTTAAAGTGACTGAATCCCAGGCGACTCTAGCTGAGTGATGACCCTCACTTGTACCATTCCAAAGAAACAACCCACATAACGAATTGATCTTGTTAATGAAGGCTTTTGGAAGAATGAACGAGGAGCACCAGAAGGTGTTGATACCCGAGATGACAGATTTGATTAAGACTAAGCGCCCTGCAAAAGATAGTGCTTTTACCGACCAAGAGGAGAATCGCGCCTTGACTTGCTGGAGTAGAGGCTCACAGTTCTCGAGGGATAGCTTCTTAGTGCACAGGGGAACTCCCAAGTATTTCATAGGTAGAGTTCCATGTTGCATACCCGTCGAAACCTGTATAGTGGATATCTCTGCGTCTGTGAGGCCGGAAGCAAAAAAACTGGTCTTTTGATAGCTCACCGCAAGTCCTGAGCGTAGTTCAAACTCATGTAAGGTCTGCATCACAGCCTGTACAGAGTCAATAGAACCCTCTATGAAAATTAATAGATCATCAGCAAAGGACAGATGAGTAAGCTTAATTTTTTGGCAGTTGTGATGATACTTCAAATTCCCGGTTGAAGCCATCTCATTCAGCATCAGGGAGAGACAGTTCATGGCGATCACAAAAAGGTAAGGCGAGAGGGGATCCCCATGCCTTAGACCTCGCCTTCCTTTAAAGTATCCATTTACAGTCCCGTTGTAACCAATAGTGAAGTTTGTTGTGCAGATACAAGCCTTGAGCCATCTGATGAAGAGCGGGGGTAGATCTAAACCATCCAAGCACGTGAATAGAAAATCCCATGAGAGAGTATCAAATGCTTTTGCAATATCGACCTTTAAGGTGATCCGCTTCTTTCCTTTATCCTTATGATACCCGTTCACCAGCTCACTGGCAAGAACAGTGTTTTCCATTAGCAATCGGTCCTTTACAAATGCTGTTTGACTCGGAAGGATTAAGTCTGGTAGAATAGGCTTCAGACGAGCTACCAACAGTCTAGAGATCACCTTGTAGATGGTGTTGAGACAAGCAATAGGTCTGTAATCAACTATCCGAGAGGCTCCTGTAAATTTAGGCACCAGTGCTAAAATTGTGGCATTAGTAGTAGCAGGTAGAAAGGCTGAGGAGAAAAAATGAACAATAGAGTTGATGACCTCATCCCCTATAATAGACCAGGAAGCCTTGTAGAAACCCGATGTTAGGCCATCCGGGCCAGGAGCTTTGTTGGGATTTAGCTTGAAGAACAATTTTTTGATTTCCTCTCTTGTTGGCACAGCTATCATCTGAGATTTTTGTTGTAGGGAGCAGCGAAAGGGGCAAAGAGTTTGAACCCACATCACAGTTGTGAACACCAGCGGAGGAGACAGGTAGTCAGGCCCAAGCACAGACTTGAAATGAGCAATGGCATGAGAACTCATTTCAAGCGGATCCGTAATAGTGTCCCCCGAAGCTAGCAGAAACGAATGAATGGCATTGAAGCAGGCTCGAGCCTGACACACCCTTAGAAAGTAAGTGGTATTTAAGTCTCCTTCTCTTAGCCAGTTGATTCTTGATTTTTGTCTAAAGTAGCTCTCTTCTAGCTGACGTAGGAAGGACCATTTGTCATGAAGTACTCTCTCCTCAAGGAAAGACTCAGTCGAGGGGAATTCCAGAGCATGAACCTGCACAATCTCAAGTAAACGGTTAGCCTCTCTCACTCTCTCTTGAATATTAGAGTAACTCTCTCTGTTCAGTTCCCTCAAAGAGTTTTTTATATTCTTTAATTTCCAGCAAAGACTCGTGAGCGTTTGAGCCACACTTCCAGTCTGAAACCAAGCATCTTTGACTACCTCGGTGAAGTTAGGGTGTTTTGTAAGGTAGTTGAAGAACCGGAAAGGGTGGGTACCCGCTCGAGGTAAGGGGAGGGCGAGGTCAGTAAGGCAAGGACAGTGGTCTGAAAACAGAGGGGGAAGGAACGAGGCTGAAGCAAGAGGAAAAGCAGAGGTAACCGGCAAGTTCATAAGTTGTCTGTCTAGTTTCTTAGCAACATGGTAATCATCTTGCTTGTTTGTCCAGGTTAGGAGTGGACCTGAGAATCTAAGATCGTAAACACCCATCTGATGGAGACAATCACGGAACTGGTACATTTGAGTATTGTTTATGTTCTCAGACAAAGTGACATGCTCAGAGCCATAAAGCACTTGATTGAAATCCCCTCCAATCAGCCATGGAGTGTCTTCAAGACCCAGCGAGGCATGTAATTGCATATGCTCAACCCAAAGATCATTCCTCTCATCACTCAAGTTTGAGGCATATACAGCAGTGTATGTAAAGCTTGGTTGGCCTGGGATCATTAGTTCACATGTAATGGCCTGAGCAGATTGAGCGATCACACGCAGCTTCATAGGATCCCTCCAGATGAGAACAATCCGACCATCATCATCGAAACTGTGATTTGAGGTAACATTCCAACCATTGCAGATAGAGGACATTAAAGGGGCAAGAGATAGTTCTTTGATATGTGTTTCAAGAAGGGCACCGAATATAGGTTTATGGCTATTGAGCCAATTTCCAAAAGGTCTGTGTTTGACCGGGTCATTTAGACCTCGGACATTCCAAAAAAATAGTTTGACACTCATTGAGAGTGCAAAATTGGTCCTTCCATAGAGGGAGAACCAGAGTTGTCAACCATAATAGTATCTAAAAGATGAAAAGGATTAGAAGAAAGGGTAGTGTTTAGAGGGGAAGCAGGAGGGAAAGGGCCTAAAGTGAAACAAGAGGAATTTGACTTAGAGGGAAGAGATGGGCCAGGTAAAGTGTTTATGGGATCAGGGTCTTTAGTGGAAGAAGGAGGGGACAGGGAAGGTGAAGATCTTGCTCGTTTAAGAGAGGGTCTTACTCCCCGAGCAGGAGAAGAGAAAGGATTTGAATGAGGGATACGAACAAGATTGGAAGAGGGTTCAGATGTGGGGTTTTTAGACGAGGGGGGATTGGAATTTTTAGGCGAAGTGGGATAGGGTTCCTGGGGCACATACGTAGAAGAAAAAGCAGGAGTAGCATTGGCATTTGTTGAGTTTTTCTGAGATCCAACAGGAACATAAAACCCTTTTTGGCCCCCTTTTGGGTTATGTCCTTGGTGACTCGATGCTTTTTTTCTAGGAGTATTGTTGACAGATTGTTTCCCTTTTGCTGCAGGGCCTTCTTTTGGATCAGAGGGAGGAGGAGGAATATAAGTGAGACAGTTCTTGATTATGTGGCCTAGCTCATGGCAATGAGAACAGGTGGGAGGGGTCCATGGATAATCCACTTGTACTTCCACAACTTCACCACTCTCCCTTTCAAATTCCACCACTTTTGGCAAGGGCTCCGTGAGATCCACTTCTACTTTCACATGAGACTGGGTGAGACTGACCATATTTAGAGTGAACTCATCCGTCTCCTTAGGGTTACCTATCAAGCCAGCCACTAAGCTAAGGCCCTGAGTATGACGCAAGTCAAGAGGGACACCAGTAAGGTAGGCCCAGATCTTGATCGCTTTCAGAGGAGGCGTCGAAGAAGAGTGAGCAGATGACCATTGAGCAGTGTGAAACATGGAATCCCCCACATACCAGATACATTTATCTAGTATCTTCTGTCTCAGGTAGTCGCTTTGAATACGGACCATAGCTGACCTGTTAAGTGGGTTATTGTGGATCTCCAATCTTTTACCTCTTCCCCACATATGATTGAATACACTTTGAATCTGAAGGAAAGGAGGAGGTTTTCCATTAAAGTAACAGATTATAAAGTCCTTGTGCATCTCTGCACCTTTTTGAAAAACGGAGTCAGGAATCAGCACACGCGGACGACCAGTTGGAGAGATGGATACAGGGGCCAGTCTAGTTAAAGTCTTATCTTCACGCACCCTTAGTTTCTCAGCGAGCGTAGTATTTGGAGGTGGGACGGGCTGGGAAGGAGGGACAAAAGGCTGGGGAGGGGGAGCAGAAGGTGGTAACAGTGAAGAGGAAGGATGAGAGGGAGGATTTAGGGCGTTGTTAGAGAAGAGCGGGGAGGTTCCTTTTTGGGGAAGTGAAGTGAGGTTTTGTGTGACAGTGTAGGGAGGGTGAGGGTGGGTGGGAAGATTTGTAACAGGGTTCAGTTGAGTAGTGGGAGGGACATGAGGTTCTCCAGTTGTAGTACTGAAAGTAGTTGCAGAAGAGGTAGGGGCCTCTTTGCTACTAGCAGAAACAGTGGTAGAGGCCTTTATCGAGGTCTCAGTTTCCATTGGACCCGACGAGGGAGCAGTTGATACAACATTTGGGTCAGTAGAACCAGGACCAGTGCTTAGTGGAGTGACGGCCTTAGCTGTAGCAGCATCAGCAGTTTGTTTCGGAGAAGAGTAGTTGTTTTTGGACGCAGATCTGGAACGAGGAAGGGTGGGGGAGGTGTCCAAAAGGGCAGGGAACTGAGCAGGGGCTAAGGGGAAGTTAGGATCTGGAGGGTCTGGAGGGAAAGGGTCTGGAGGTTCATCACCGGAGGCAGGAGACGACGGTTTCAGACCGGAAGGGAGGCCAGGAACAGCCCAACGAGATTGCATGGGGAACCGAGTCAGAGAGAGTTTGACTTTTTTGTTTGATCCAAAATAGGGTTCCATAAACATTTTTTTCAGCTGGAGATTCATAATGACTATCAGGCTATGTCACACTACTTATGAATCGCGTCTTAAGTTTGATATAAAAAACGTGTAAATATTTAGCCAACTACTAGACCAATATATTTTAACGTTTGGTTTTGTTTTAATTGAAACTTGGGATGGTTATGATATAAGATCTTAACGTAAACTTTTAAAAACTCTTCCTTACTATGACAAAAATACTGCTAACAAAAGTTCCCAAGTGAGTATATAACTAGAAGCATAATGTACTAGTATACAAGGTGGTATCTTGAACTTGTCTTCTCTAGTTAAAAAGATGGAAAGAAGAGAACAAACAACCGTATGCAACACCGAAATTTCAAATCTTCCGACAATTTTAAGCTGAGTAAAGTTATCCAACTTTGGTTCTGTCTTACTTAATCTTTTGTTCTGTGCACCGAAAATGGCGTTTGTCTAATGAGGAATCTCATATTCCACCACCATTTTGATCAGATCAAACTTTTACGTAATGAGGAAGCTTTTCGAGAAAATGGCGTTTATCTCCGCGCCACCATTTGAAAACTGATAGACTAAATGGGCCTTCTGTTGGATTACAAAAAGATAAGGAAGCACAGCAACGGTAATGGATCTGATCTACCCTTAATGCCCAAAAGGTTAAGAAAAGAAAAAAACTTTTATAAAATGTCATTTATCTCTTTACGTATTACTATTTTATTATGCAATTTATTTATTAGAAGTTCATAAGATTCACGAAATCAACGGATAGCGACGTCAGCAATAGAGAGAGAGAGAGAGAGAGAGAGAGTTACAAAAAGCGTGCTCTCTTTCCGGATCAAACTCCATTCTCTCCTCCTTTTTCCAGATTCCGAATCGGAAAATGGATTCTTCCTTCGTCAGTATTTTCATCTTCTCAGCTCCGATCATCTTCCGCTTGTGATTGATTCGTTATCGTGTTTCGATTCTCAGATAATGGCTATAGCGTCGTGCTTCCCGAGAAACTGAGCACTGGCGATTGGAATGTCTACAGGTTATCATCCGTTATCGTCCTCTTCTTCTTTGTTTTCTTCTTTTAACGTTTTTTTTTTTCATTTCTGTTCGATTTGAATTTTGTTTAGATCTGCTCGATCTCCGTTCAAGCTCGTTAGCAGATTCCCTGATCATCCAGACATTGCCACTCTCCATGACAACTTTGAGTATTGCCATTCATTCAAATCCTTCTTCTATATCACTTTTAAAAAACCGAACCGGAAGAAGTGAACCGGATATTTGTTGAGTCACGGTTCAATACAGTTCAAATCTAATTCAATCTCTTTTTTTTAGATAATAAAAGAATTAAGTTAGTAAATACTGTATGATACATATCACAAATATAAACTGTTTTGTTTATTTTTACTAACTTCAATAATTTTGAGATCCAATCCAACTATTTGATTGGTTTATGGTCGAACCAGTTATTATACTCAAACCGACTATGTCATGGTCGAATCTGGTCCAAGTCGACTCGGTTTTGAAAACACTGGTTTTAATCAGCTCTGCTGATCACTACTACTGTTTCTCTGAATATGAAGGCATGCTGTTCATGATTTTCGGGATTACAAGTACTTAGGAACTCGTGTTCGCGTCGACGGAACAGTTGGAGAGTGAGCTCCTAATTTTTGATGATTCTGTTTATATGCCTTTGTTTCTTTTGAAGCTTTACTCTTATCACGTGACCTTGGTTTTACTCTTCTTCTAGCTACAAATGGATGACGTATGGTGAAGCTGGTACAGCGAGAACTGCTTTAGGTTCTGGTTTAGTTCATCATGGAATCCCTACGGTAAATGATTTTGATTCTTACTGTTTTTTTTATTTTTCCTGGATTGAAGTTTTAGCTGACGCAAGTTGGTGTTTTGTTTATTTTGATCAGGGATCTTCTGTTGGTATTTACTTTATCAACCGCCCAGAGTGGCCCATTGTTGATCATGCTTGTTCTGCTTATTCTTATGTCTCTGTTCCTTTGTATGATACTCTTGGTAAGTATTCTGGTCATCTGTTGCAAGTTTGCTAGGGATATTCTAATTATGGTTTTTTGATTGCTCAAGGTCCTGATGCTGTACAATTTATTGTCAATCATGCCAATGTGCAAGCCATATTCTGTGTGGCAGAGACGTTGAACTCCGTAAGTTCTTGAGTCTGCAGCTTGATTTTCTGTTTTTAAAGGTTACCTGAATGATAGTGAGATTTAAAAGAAAACTTTTTTTTTTATCTCTTACTCACGTGCTGTGTATGTTACTGACCATTGCTAAATGATCGTTTTTCTGACGTCCTTTTACTTGATTTCCTGGTTGGGTTATGACTGGAACTTGCAGTTACTTAGCGGCTTGTCTGAGATGCCTAGTGTACGCCTCGTGGTGGTATGAAGAAACCTCATCTTCTTAATGATTGATTTACAGCTTTCAAATTAACTGTCTTCTCTCTGTTTCTGATGCTTCTCATGTACCAAGTAGGTTGTTGGAGGGTTGAATGAATCTTTGCCTTCGCTTCCCGCATCAGCAGGAGTGAAAGTCGTATCATATTCAGTGTTACTGAATCAGGTATAACTCTTCTTCGTTATTTGCTTTGGAAACTGTAATGCAATATTCGTGATCTGAAGATAAGCAGGATTAGGGAGACATTCTGTCAACTAAGTGTTTGTGAATTCTTAACAACACTTTCCGTTAACAAGTTATAATCTATATCATTATACTTTTACGTAAAATTCGACTTCAATTTACTTAAGGTCTACGCCTACAGCTTTCCCATATATCTCATCATAGTCGTCCCATTGAGATGTTATAGTTACCCTGTATCCTTCTCTGTGAAGCATCACGTGTCCTGCAATTGGTTTCACAGTTTTCTGACCACTCAAATTTGTTTCAGGGCCGCAGTAAACCTCAGCCGTTCGTACCACCGAAACCCGATGATGTTGCAACCATATGCTATACAAGCGGAACAACTGGGACCCCCAAGGTTTTGTTTACTTGAAATTTTATTGATCTTAAAAATCTGGGACAATTATGTTCCTTATTTCATACTTACACATTCTGTAGCATCTAAATTACTGTTTATGTTATTATGCATGCCTCATTCCTCTTCTTCTGGATGAAAAGGGAGTCGTATTGACTCATGCAAACTTGATTTCAAATGTTGCTGGATCCAGTTTTAGTGTGAAATTTTTCTCTTCAGATATGTAAGTACATTCCTTCTTTCTAGTACTAGACTAATAGCAAAAGATTTTAGACGTTATCTCTTGTATATATTTACTGAATGTACCTCTATTCTTTAATTCCTATTCTTAAGTGGTATTTTCTCAATTAAATACTTGTAACTAATTTGGTCGTACTCTCATTTACTTTCCAGCTACATTTCATATCTTCCGCTGGCACACATTTATGAACGAGCAAATCAAATCCTAACCGTGTACTTTGGAGTTGCTGTTGGTTTCTACCAAGGGGTTGGAAACTCAACTTTCTTCTTTTAACCAACTATTTGGCATGCAATTTGTTTCTTAACGTGATAGCAGAATGTCTGAAAATATTATTTTAATTCTATCCGTAGCTCCATCGTAATGCTTTTGATAAATATCCACTGGTTTGCATTAAGAATTTATGATAGACGTATGTACCTGTGACTTGTTCTTTGCTTATGCCCCCACCCTCGAACTCTTTTCTGCTGATTTGATTGGATGAACCACTGCAGGACAATTTGAAACTACTGGATGATTTGGCGGCTCTGAGACCTACTGTATTCAGCAGCGTTCCTCGATTATACAATAGAATATATGATGGGTAATAATGGATGCAGTTTGTTGAAATATGCTCTCTGCTACTTTGGGGGATTCACTTAATCAATGATAAACTTGTTGTTGCTAGTATCACTAATGCAGTAAAATCCTCTGGCGGGCTGAAAGAGAGGCTCTTCAATGCTGCCTACAATGCAAAGAAGCAGGCTCTCGTAAATGGTAGGTCCTTTCATGCACATTAAATCCATTTGCGCAATATGCTTCTGTAGCTTATACTGTACTTTCTGAGACAGCTCGGAGTTTTGATGACTGTTGGGTTCTTAAAGTTTATAATAATAATATTTCGTTTTATTCAGTTTGGGGTTTTGATTTACTTTGTATGCGTACTGTTGGTTCAGGAAAGAATGCTTCTCCAATATGGGACAGGTTGGTTTTTAATAAGATAAAGGACAAACTTGGAGGCCGGGTTCGTTTTATGACGTCTGGTGCTTCACCTCTGTCTCCTGAAGTCATGGAATTTATGAAAATGTGAGTCGATTTCTTATAGAAGATTGTGTTATGTCATACTATACTATAGACTTAATCCTCAAGAATGAACACTTCTCCGTCCCCAATAATCCATCTCTATTCCTAGATCACGCATAACTACTGGCTTTGATTTTCTTTAACTTGTTCGACATTTGCTTTTATATTCGATCTTGTAAACTCCACCCCAGATGCTTTGGAGCAAGGGTTTTAGAGGGATATGGAATGACTGAAACAGCTTGTGTTATAAGTGGAATGGACGAGGGTGATAACCTCATTGGACATGTTGGCTCTCCTAATCCAGCTTGTGGTGAGCTTTATACTGGCTTCGGAACTAAATATACAATTTAAAATCGTTATGATTTTTAATGCGTTTCTTTTTTTCAGAAATAAAGCTTGTGGATGTCCCGGAAATGAACTATACATCAGCAGATCAGCCCCATCCCCGCGGCGAAATTTGTGTGAGGGGTCCTATCGTTTTTAGAGGCTATTACAAAGATGAAGTTCAAACGTATGAACACCATTCCATTACAAGTTCCTCGTCCACTACTTGAAAATATAATCCGTTCAGTAAAATGTATCTGTTTTCAGGAGAGAAGTGGTTGACGAAGATGGTTGGCTTCACACTGGAGATATAGGTCTTTGGCTACCGGGAGGACGTCTACAAATTATTGACAGGTACTTTATTGTTATCCTCTGTTTCATTAGTAACTACAAATACGTTGGCACCAAAGACGATCATCTTAGTAAACTTTTCTCAATTCTTTGAATAGGAAGAAAAACATTTTCAAATTGGCGCAAGGAGAGTACATAGCTCCAGAGAAAATTGAAAATGTCTATGCTAAATGCAAATTTGTGGGGCAATGCTTCATATATGGTCAGAGAAAAAAATTTCTAAATTGTTTTTGTTGAGTACTTGCTTTACTCTTTCCACATCTCACATGTTATCCATTTTTTTCAGGTGATAGCTTTAATTCATCATTGGTCGCTGTTGTATCGGTTGATCCAGATGTGCTTAAAAGCTGGGCTGCTTCACAAGGCATTAAGGTGATTATAACTTCCTTTCACCAAATTATCTCAGATGTAACACTTGAAAAAGTAACTTTATACAAGTATTTGTTAAATGCAGGACGGTGATCTGAGAGAGTTGTGCAGTAACCCCAGAGTGAAAGCAGCAGTACTATCTGACATGGACACTGTTGGAAAAGAAGCTAAGGCAATTACATCTCAGAAACATTTATTTATCTCATCTTTTGGTTACTATTCTCAAAAACGCCATCATCACTGACTTAAGACTCATTTTTATATTATTGATGCAGTTGAGAGGCTTTGAGTTTGCAAAAGCTGTGACGTTGGTGCTTGAGCCATTCACGCTAGAAAATGGCTTGTTGACACCGACAATGAAGGTAAGTTCTCAATAAGTTCCGAGTTATATATACTTAGTTCAAACTTAGCTTATTAAAGGTGAATTCAATTGTGAAAATTATCTGATTGACATGTTTGCTGCAGATTAAGAGACCACAAGCAAAGGAATATTTCGCAGAAGCAATAACAAACATGTACAAGGAACTTGCTGCTTCTGATCCCACCCGCCGCTAATAAAGCTTTGTGATCCCATAGTGATTAATAACAAGTCCCACCCAAACTGTATTCTTTTTCTTTTTTATTCTTGCTACATATTTATTGAATGCTCGTAAACTTAATAAAGGTGCTACATTATATACATACGAATATGTTTATTGCAGATTCTTCGAACCTATCACGAAACGCCGATTCTTCATTCACCAGCCACACAAACCGGTCAGAACAATGTATAACATTGTCTATAAGTGGATATGATAGCAAATTATCAAAGCCTAAATGATGATCTCGGCATCTAGTCATATCCAAATAAACATATAGTGTTAGTTTATTAAAACTTACTGTTATGTTGCTTTACTGTCTTAAGAAGTTAAATGTTGTTTTTATCTTGAAAAAAGTTAAATTATCAGAGCCTAAATGATGATCTCTGCATCTAGTCATATCCAAATAAACATAACTGTTCTGTTCAGATCCACACGCAACTACAGTGTTGGTTCCTTTTAGTTTTGGAAAACACTGTTATGTAAGCGTTACTATCTTAAGAAGTTATTAAATGCTGTTTCTATCTTAAGAAAGTTGAATTATCAGAGCCTAAATGAGGATCTCTGAATCTAGTCATATCCAAATAAACTGATAAACATAAATGTTCACATCTGTTATGTAATCCAAAATCGTTTGTGATTTGGAGATTAGGCTCAGATCCACACCCAACGATAGGGCTCGTTTCTTTTAGTTTTGGAAAACACTGTTATGTAATGTATCGTTACTATCTTAAGAAAGTTAAATGTTGTTTTCGGGTGCAACAAAATAAAACAGAAACTATTTTAGGATCCGGTTAAGCTTTGATTCATGGTTATTGAGTGGATCGGTTACCGGCTAGACATCCCTAATCAGATGGTAAATAAAGATTTGACTGTGTTATCCAAAAAATAAATTTGTAACGAGAAAACAAGATTGTGATCTACAGTTACAACGTAAAAGCCAAACGGTAACCGTGGAACTCGCTTCTGCTATTTCGAACACACATTCCTATTTTTAGACAACTCTGGATCACAGTTTGGTTTGTGATTCTGTCGTATCCTATAAATATGTGATCTACTTCATCCTCTATCCATCAGAGTCTGTCATTTCAAACGGGGTCTCTGTCTCCTTCTTCAACTTCTTTCATGTCTCATCTTTAGCTAACACACAAAGCACTTTTGTATATATCTAACTTTACATATATACTGAGTTTGAGTGGTGGTGTCTGATCGAGATTCACCAAAACATGGCTGTTGTTGTATCATCTAACGCGAATGCTCCGGCTTTTGAAGCCAAGCTGACTGTCTATGTCTTCATCTGTGTTGTCATTGCTGCTTTCGGCGGTTTGATCTTCGGTTACGACATCGGAATTTCCGGTTTACTCTCTTTCTTGTATCTCAAGTCACCTCTTCTTGATCTTATAGCTAATGTTAGTGATCTGTGATTTTTTTAAAAAAGGTGGAGTGACGGCTATGGACGATTTCTTGAAAGAGTTCTTCCCTGCTGTGTGGGAGAGGAAGAAGCACGCACATGAGAACAATTACTGCAAGTATGATAACCAGTTCTTGCAGCTATTCACATCGTCTCTTTACTTAGCTGCGCTCGTGGCCAGCTTCTTCGCTTCGGCCGTATGTTCTAAACTCGGAAGGAAGCCCACGATGCAGTTCGCTTCTATCTTCTTCTTGATCGGTGTGGGGCTAACCGCAGGAGCCGTTAACCTCATCATGTTGATCTTTGGAAGAATCTTGCTTGGCTTTGGTGTTGGCTTTGGCAACCAGGTATATACCAAAAATTTTTAAAAAAGATTTTTTAAAAAAGTTAAATATATAAATTAGAATTTAAAACTATAAATTTCTGATATTTCTATTTTCTTAGCAAATTTTAGAATTTAAAACTTTAAATTTTAAATATATTTCTAAATTTAGAACTTACAATTTATAAAAAAAAAACATTAAAACACATATAAGATGAGACTATTAACTTTTAAAACTACATCTTAATTTTATCAAATATATTGTTATTATTTTTCGTGAACATTGTTTCTAGAAATAACTAGTATTCTGGTAGATCTCTAAAAGTGACCTAACGTTTTTTGTATGTACCTTACATTTTCAGGCAGTGCCGCTTTTCTTGTCGGAGATTGCTCCAGCACAGCTCAGGGGAGGTCTCAACATTGTATTCCAACTCATGGTCACTATTGGAATCCTAATTGCCAACCTTGTCAATTACTTCACCGCCACGGTACACCCTTACGGTTGGCGTATTGCTCTCGGTGGAGCCGCGATTCCCGCAGTTATCCTCCTCTTCGGTTCATTGATCATCTGCGAGACTCCCACCAGCCTCATCGAGCGCAACAAGAACGAAGAAGGCAAAGAAGCTTTGAGGAAAATCAGAGGAGTTGAAGATATCAACGAAGAGTATGAATCCATCGTCCATGCTTGTGACATCGCGAGTCAGGTCAAGGACCCTTTCAGGAAACTGTTGAAGCCAGCGAGTCGCCCACCGTTCATAATTGGAATGCTTCTCCAGCTCTTCCAGCAGTTTACAGGAATCAATGCCATTATGTTTTACGCACCGGTTCTGTTTCAGACCGTTGGTTTTGGTAGTGACGCAGCTCTTCTCTCTGCGGTTATCACAGGAAGTATCAATGTTCTCAGTACGTTCGTCGGGATCTACCTCGTCGACAAAACCGGTCGGAGATTCCTTCTTCTACAATCTTCCGTTCACATGCTCATTTGCCAGGTCCTTAAAACCTATCTATGACTTTTTATTTTATGTCTAGGTTTCTTGCTCCACAAGTACTCTTCTTCTTCCTTTTTGTGCACTACAAGTTATCATACATGACTAGGTTTCTTGCTTTACAAGTAATCATCTAAAACTAACAAACTCTTGAAACAGTTGATCATTGGAATCATCCTAGCGAAAGACTTAGGCACGACGGGGACACTAGGGAAGCCGCAAGCACTAGTGGTTGTGATCTTTGTGTGCGTTTACGTGATGGGATTCGCCTGGTCCTGGGGACCTTTAGGATGGCTGATTCCTAGCGAGACGTTTCCTCTAGAGACACGAAGCGCAGGGTTCGCTGTTGCTGTCTCCTGCAACATGTTCTTCACGTTTGTGATTGCGCAGGCGTTCTTGTCGATGCTCTGCGGGATGAGATCGGGGATATTCTTCTTCTTCAGTGCTTGGATCGTTGTGATGGGACTCTTTGCGTTGTTCTTCATACCGGAGACGAAAGGAGTGGCCATTGATGATATGAGGGACAGCGTGTGGAAGCCACATTGGTTCTGGAAGAGGTATATGCTTGATGAGGATGATGTGGAGAAGAGAAACTGATTGAAGCTGTCAATATGTCTCTATGTGTGTTTTTCTTTTCTTGTTTCTTTGTTGATGTTTGTATAACTCTCTCGTTACTTGTGTTGGTTCGTGGGAACAAATAGTGTAATAAGAAGACCAACCTGGTTTATTCAGGTTATGTTTTTTTATCAATGAAGTTCCATGAAAATTTCTCTAACAGTTTATGATAAGAATCCATGTTTTATAATATAGGACTATCAATGAAATTCCATGAAAATTTCTGGAACAATTTATGTATGATAAGAATACTATGTTGTTATAGTATAGGTTTCTTGCTCTCCTTTTTATAGTATAGGTAATCCTCTAAAACTAACAAACCTGGTTATAAAAAAAAAACCTGGTTGGTTAAGGTCAGGTGTTTTTATCAATAAAATTCATTGAAAAATTCTATAACAGTGTATGATAAGAATACTATGTTGTTATAGTATAGGTTTGTTGCTCCACAAGTAATCCTCTAACACTAACAAACCTCTTTTTTTTTGAGTGAATTTTAAATTTATTCATCAAAAAGCCTGGTTACATCATAGTGTGAACCTATTTTTTACAAAATCTTGAACTCCAATAAAATGTAAAAACTCCTATACTCTTGTATGAAACCAAAATTGAAGTGCACCTTCCATGCCTCTTCCTCCCTTGTCTTTCATCAGACTTAATCTGTTTCTTATCCCTTTATCTGTGAGCTTCTTACTAACAAACCTCTAAGAAAGACAGATTTTTTTGTTCTTCTAAACTCTTCAAGCAACCAAGAGACAAATACATACGCTTCCAAGAGAGCCTTGCCTCACTGCTGGTGCTAAAGAGGGAGAAGAATCTTTAAATAACATCAAACCACAATGTTCAAAGCCAATTCAACTCAGATGGGAAGACTTTGGGCTTATGTTCCATACAGTATCAAATGAGAAAAGGCCCAAACATTTAAAACTTAATATGACGCACGTTTTTCTCACGTGCTCGTCTTCTTCAGCCCTAGTTCCTTTGTTCACTCTCTCTCTACTGGGCCGCCATTAACGCCTCTCTTCAACCTCCACAAGCTTCATCAAATTTAGATGAACACGATTCAACGTATCTGGTTAACACGGCGGCGGTTAAGAAGCAGCGTCGAGTCCTCCTCCTCCTATCTACGACGCCATCTCAGCGGAGGAGGAGGAGGCGTGGTGAAGGAGGACGAAGGAGACTGGTTCTACTCGCGGGAATGGTGGGAGGAAGGCGGGGGTCACACCGTTTCGCAATCTTCTTCTACCAAAGGGAACGGCATCGTTTCCGTCGTATCCCACCCTGCTTCTCTTCCAGTGAGTAACTGAAGATATATGTAATCATCAGCTTCTTTATTTATATATATGTTAGATGATTTGATTTCTCTAATGAGATTTCTATTATATTATGTAAAGAGTAGAGAATCATGGGCAGAAACTGAAAGGTGGCTAGAGAATAGGTATATGGAGGAGACAATGGGTGGAAGAGACGGAGACAAGAAGTTCAAGATACTTGGGTATCAGTGGAGATCACTTCGCTTCAACGATGATACTCGACAAAGCACTGTCAAAGTCATGGCTGCTGCTGCTTCTACAGCATCCCAACCCTTTTCCATTTTCTACATGCAACAGCCTCACTGCCTTGCTGTTCCATGTAATATATCCTCTTTGTTGCCATCAAATGCTCAAATCTTTAGGACAGAACATGACTTGTTCAGTTTGAAACTAGATTAATGAATGAAGCTACTATGTTTATTAGTTATTACTGCCCACTTATCATGTTGAGAGAACATGTTATTTCCCCATGAAAAGTATCGTATCCTCTCAGATGTCTCTCAAACTTTTATCTCATCCCATATATCCCCGAAATAAAAGTTCGGAACCTATTTTTCCATGAAACTCAGTTTGGTTTTGGTTAACAAGCGTTGATTAAAAGGGATTAGTTATTATGTATTACCATATTTCTCTGCTTTAACTATTAACATAATATTGTTGTTAGTTAGTTTTCTGCGTCAACAATGGCTTGTTTTTTGTTGACAGATTTGAAGAGCATGGTTTCAGTGGGATTGACTTCTCTTGCAGCTTCGAAATATGATATGACCAGTGCAGCTATCGGGAAGAACCAAATGCGCATCTTATGCGTTGGTCACGGTGGAGGAAGCTTACCCTTGTTTTTAGCTACTCACATTCTTGGTTAGGAAACTTTTCATTAATTGTATCTCTCTACTTCTTTTTTTGTTAATTTATGTGAATGGTGGTGTGTTTTGATCCGTGTCATGTTAGGTGCTGTTGTTGACATAGTTGAGATCGACCCAGTAGTTATATCAGAGTCGGTTCGATCAATGGGCTTCCCTGCATTCTCTGTCATGACATCAACCGGGGGGAAACGTGCGTTACCAGTTCCCGACGTTATTGACCAAGTAATGTGGCGAGGCATCCACGAGAGACTCTTCCTCTACGAGTCAGAAGCTAAGGACTTCATTCTCAATAATAACCAGAACAATTCTTATGACCTGATCTTCATGGATGCTTATGATGGAGCAGACATTTTTCCACATAGTCTGTGGGATTCCAACTCTCTGTTCATGAAAGCTCTGAGCGAAAGGCTTCACCATGAGCATGGGACTCTGGTGGTCAACCTTCACTCTGGTGCAGACATCTCAGATTTAGACAGATCAACGGGAAAGTATGTTGGGAAAGTCGGTGAAGCCTATAAAAAGGGTTTAATGATGGAGAATCATCATGAGAGGAATGGATTGGTTTTTGCATGTGAAGTTCCATGGCTATGTAATGTATCTCTGGTGGTGAGCAGAGGCATGAGTTCAGTTGGAAGACCTAGAGATAGAATCAAGACGAGTCTCATGAAGACTTCCTTAGAAGTGGACAAAATCCTTCGTCTTCCTTTCTCTTGCTTGGATTACCTGAAAACTGGTCTTGCTATCATATAACTTGATCTCCAAATATGAGGTACGTAATTTAATAATGCTATGCGCATAGAAAACAGAAACAAAGCAAAAGCTAAACACAAATAGGAAGCTACAAGTTGTGGTTTATTGGTGTTTCAAAAAAAAAAACCTGTGGCTTATTTGGTGTTAAAGACTACTATGTCTTCCACTTGGGGTTGCTATAAAATTTTGTTGTGATTCCATATATACAGACAACTTTTGTCTGGTGAATCTAGAGCTGCCAGTTGGTTTTTCTGTCCCTAATTGTGTTTGTCCATGCACACCATTTGTTTATGGAGACTGTAATTTGGTCTGAACACTCAGCCATCACAAGCATCAATATGATTTTTAGTTTTGATAAACACGGTTTTATGATACAACATTTGTGGCTTTTTAAACATTATTTACTTTTCATTCTAGATTGGTGTTTAGAGTTATATCGTATATATGTATGCGATAAATAATTCATGCATACTATCCACTTAGTTTGATACTCACAGAGTTTGAAGTGTGAAGACGTGAAACCAGTATCAGTATACAATTCTTAATTTCTTATGTGAATACAATACACACAACATGGTCATATCAACATCGATGTAATCAAACCAGAAGAAATGAAGACTGGGCTAGTCCAGCCCAGGCCCATAATCATTTTATTTAATGTTTCGCGTTAGCTCGAAGTCTTACTATCATCCATAAAACATGAATTAATTGTAGAAAAGCCTAAGCTTTACTATCGTCCTTAAACATGAATTAATTGTAGAAAAAGATGTGAAGCGGTGATTGTTCGTTGGGAGAATTTTACTTATACACTTTGTTTGATACCATAATTCAGTTTTACCATCAAACAAATGACATTTTCACAAATACCACTTTAACTAATAAAAAAAGACAAAACTATCCTCAGCTTCTCTTTGCTTCAATCATCGATTCTTCTCTCTTTTCTTTTGGAGTCTAACCGCCGAGATCTGCCGTCTCTCTGTCTCACACAGCGGCGACGAAAGAGATTACAGAGAATCCCGATTCAAAACCTCTAAAATATCGACTCCTTTGTTAAACCTAACAGCTCGAAGAAGGGATTATCAATCAAAACCAAAGCTTCTAGGAGCGATACAATCCTCATCGAATCCAGAAACTTTGTTACCACTGTTCCCCTTCCGCCAGAGCCATCGATGGAAGAAGAGTATTCATTTTGTTACTAGAAGCTTTGATTGAGATCAGCCCCAATCTCACAAACAATTTTGGTAAGCACTGTTATTCCTATCTTTCATCTCAGTTCTAATTTGGCACTTGCATGAATTAAAAACTCAAACTTTACTTGTTGTTTTTGTCTAATTCTGATGTTTTTGAGATGGATAATTCAAAAGTAATTGCAGCCGTATATGGCCCAAGAGAGGTACTCTATTACTCATTCTCTTAAGATTTGTGATGCTTTTATTTATCTGTGTTTAATTGTATATATGTTCTCGTTCCGATTCAAAACACAAGCCAACAAAAGAATGGTCATGTATTATGTATATGTTTGTGTATACTTTTCTTTGTATAAAGCTTTGTGAATTTGAAGTGCTTATGGATATGTCGCTTTACTTGTATGTTTTGGTAGGTGCTGTGTGAGTATAGTATGGTATGGTGATGTCTTTTGGCAGGAGGAATGTGAACAGTTGAATCAGAGAATGAAGAATGGCTCTGTGAAGAGACTTACAGTTGTAAGTTTCTTAGTTTTTTGATGTGAAGAAGAGCTTGCTCTAGTAATTTGTGTAGCTCAACTTGCTCACTATGCTGCTGCTTATTTTATAGTTCTCTAATAAAAAGTTCACTTTAACCATGGACAGGTGGATATGGAAGGAAACGTTCGAAGTTTGCATGAGGATGTGACAAAACATGTATGTTACTAACTTTTCTCTCTTTATTAGATACGATTATCAAATAACATTACCACATTCCACTAACTAACTCTAAACTTTTTTGGGTGGATGTGTGTTTAGTGGATTGCAAGAGAACTTGTGTTGTTAAAAGGAAAATCAATCAAGCCAGTGTAAAGGAATGAAAAAGAGAATATCTTTTTCCTCTAAGCATTACTAATAGTGCCTGTTTATGGTGAAACTCTTTTTTCTATTTGTTTAATGGTCTTGACTTCTTAGTACACTATCTCAGTATCTGGATAGAAGGGAGCTTCTTCGCAATCCGGAAGAAAAGTCAAGGCTATTGCTTGAAGTTCCTGAAGTTGTAGCAGAAGAGCTTGAACCTGAACATGTGGATGTTGATGTGAATTTCGAAGATGACTTCACAGAACCAAACCAACAGGAACTAAAAGTTTCACCGGAAGTTGTTGCAGAAGTGCTTGAACCTGAATGTGTTGATGATGATGATGATGTGAAGGTCGAAGAAGATGACTTCATGGAAACAAACCCTGAAGCATCCATTGAAACTACCAAGCTCCGTGATGAAGAAGGCCAACCACCATGGGCTGCTTCTGCAGGTAAGTCCCATCCTTACACACTATAGCGATGAAACTGAACACCATTACCGTTTTGTTCTTGTTGTTTTGCTAGCTAGATTGAACCATTACCTTATGACTTGTTTGTTTTCTTCATAGTGAAATACTCTGGAATTGATCTGGACCCTTGGCTGTGTGTGTTATTATTTGCAGGTGACAAAGATCTCATTGAAGATGTGGAAGAGCAACCAGAAGAAGACAGCATCATCACACAGAACAACAAGGACTCTGCCTATATCCAACCTCAAGCTCAACAAAACCCACCAGAGATTATTGAACTAAGCAATGATGATGAAGAGGAGGACAATGACAATGCAACAAACTTGTAACTCACTTGTTTTTTCTTAAAAAAAAAGTTTGTTGCTTTTGCATAAAAGCTTGTATAATACTTTATAAACGCTTGTATAATACTTTATAAGAGTTTATAAGGGTATGTAAATAATTTATAATAGTATAAAAACAATTTATAAAGTTCATACACCATTGTAAATGATTATAAAATAATTTATAAGGGCATGTAAAATTATTTGTAAGAGTCTATAAACCATAAAGGATTAAAAACAAGTTATAAAATTTATAAACTATGTATAAATGTTTATAACAAAGTTATGAAAGTTTATAAATATTTTTTAAAAGGTATGTATACTATTAATAACGGTTTATAAAAACGTTATGAAAGTTTATATTCAATTTATAAGGGATATTACAAGAGTTGTATATGTTTATAAATCGACTAAAAGAGTCTATAACCATTTATAAACCCTTATAAAACAATTTATAATGGTTAGTATAGTAATTTATAAGGGTTTATAAAGGTATGTAAATACTTTATAAGAGTTTATAAAAATAATTTATAAAGTTTATACACCAATATAAAGGATTATAAGACAATTTATAAGACTCTGTAAAATTATTTTAAGAGTCTATAAACCATTTATAAAGGCATATAAAACAAGTTATAAAATCTATAAAACGTTTATAAATGTTTATAAGAAAATTATGAAAATTTATAAATAATTTTAAGGGGATGCTATTAATAAAATAATAAGGGTTTATATTGGTGTATAAACCAATTATAAGATCTCAATATTATTATTTTTTTGTCACAAAGGTCTCTCTATATTATTTATAAGAATATATAACCATTCATAAATGCTTATATAGCACATCTTATGTACACTTATTCATGTTTACGCTATTAAGAGTTTATAAAATCAGTGTATAAGGCTTTGTAAGGATTACAAATAATTTATAAGTGTTTATAAATCATTTTTATGGATTTAAAATCATTTATAAACCTTTATCAATATTTAATATATATTTCTATAAATGATTTATAAACCCTTATATATTTATAATGGTTTATAAATAAAACTTTATAAAATAATTAATAAGACTTTATAAGAGTTTATAAAATCAGTCTATAAGGCTTTCTAAATAAATTATTAAAGTATAATTCATTTATAAGAGTTTATAAAATCAGTCTATAAGGCTTTGTAAGGATTACAAATAATTTATAAGTGTTTATAAATCATTTTTAAAGATTTAGAAATCATTTATAAACCTTTATCAATATTTACTATATATTTCTATAAATAATTTATAAACCCTTATGTATTTATAATGGTTTATAAGGCTTTATAAGAGTTTATAAAATCAGTCTATAAGGCTTTCTAAATAAATTATTAAAATATAATTCATTTATAAGAGTTTATAAAATCAGTCTATAAGGCTTTGTAGGGATTACAAATAATTTATAAGTGTTTATAAGTCATTTTTAAAGATTTAGAAATCATTTATAGACATTTATCAATATTTAATATATATTTCTATAAATGATTTATAAACCCTTATATATTTATAATGGTTTATAAAACAATTAATATGACTTTATAAGAGTTTATAAAATCAGTTTATAAGGGCTTTCTAAATAAGTTATTAAAGTATAATTCATTTATAAGAGTTTATAAAATCAGTCTATAAGGCTTTGTAAGGATTACAAATAATTTATAAGTGTTTATAAATCATTTTTAAAGATTTAGAATCATTTATAGACCTTTATCAATATTTAATATATATTTCTATAAATGATTTATAAACCCTTATATATTTATAATGGTTTATAAAACAATTAATAAGACTTTATAAGAGTTTATAAAATCAGTCTATAAGACTTTCTAAATAAATTATTAAAGTATAATTCATTTATAAGAGTTTATAAAATCAGTCTATAAGACTTTGTAAGGATTAAAAATAACTTAAAAGTGTTTATAAATCATTTTTATGGATTTAAAATCATTTATAAACATTTATCAATATTTACTATATATTTCTATAAATGATTTATAAACCCTTATATATTTATAATGGTTTATAAGGCTATATAAGAGTTTATAAAATCAGTCTATAAGGCTTTCTAAATAAATTATTAAAATATAATACATTTATAAGAGTTTATAAAATCAGTCTATAAGGCTTTGTAAGGATTACAAATAATTTTTAAGTGTTTATAAATCATTTTTAAAGATTTAGAAATCATTTATAAACCTTTATCAATATTTAATATATATTTTTAAATGATTTATAAACCCTTATATATTTATAAGACTTGATAAAACAATTAATAAGACTTTATAAGAGTTTATAAAATCAGTTTATAAGGCTTTATAAATAAATTATTAAAGTATAATTCATTTATAAGACTTTATAAAATCAGTCTATAAGGCTTTGTAAGGATTAAAAATAATTTATAAGTGTTTGTAAATCATTTTTAAAAATTTAGAAATCATTTATAAACCTTTATCAATATTTAATATATATTTCTATAAATGATTTATAAACCCTTATATATTTATAATGGCTTATAAAACAATTAATAAGACTTTATAAAATCAGTCTATAATGCTTTGTAAGGATTACAAATAATTTATAAGTGTTGATAAATCAGTTTTAAAGATTTAGAAATCATTTATAAACCTTTATCAATAGTTAATATATATTTCTATAAATGATTTATAAACCCTTATATATTTAAAATGGTTTATAAAACAATTAATAAGACTTTATAAAATCAGTCTATAAAGCTTTGTAAGGATTACAAACAATTTATAAGAGTTTATAAATTTAGTCTATAAGGCTTTATAAAGATTATAAATAATTTATAAATGTTTATAAATCATTTTTAAAGATTTAGAAATCATTTATAAACTCTTATCAATAGTTTATATATATATATATATATATATATATATATATATATTCCTATAAATGATTTATAAACCTTTATAAAATTATTTTAAAGTACAACTCGACAATTTATAAGTCTTTATAAAACAAGAGTTGACGACTTATAAGTCTTTATAAAAAATGTTTTAAAACAAGAGTTGACGATTTATAAGTCTTTATAAAACAGTTTTTAAACCAGAATTGATCGCACATAGACATGTCAAAATGGATAAACCAACTCAAACCAAACCATATCCAAATAAATTCATTCTTCTATTGGTTATGGTTCAACTCAAACCATTTACCTAATGGTTTGGTTTGGTCTCTACTCATTTAGATTAATGAGTTAGTGGTTTTAATGAGTTGATCCATATTAGTATAAACCAATAATACCACAGCTCATATAACTTTTTTTTGTTCTATAATTTATAAATTAAAAATCATAAAATTTAATACAATGGAAGAAAATGTATCAAAATGCAAGTTTCACAATATTTTTTTCATATTCTTAAAGTTTTGTGAAATTAAAAACTTCGACACAGATTTAAACATAACTCTCAGCTTCTTCGTACTTGAACTCTCTCAAGACTCTCCTCTTTGTACTCCTGCTCACCTCTTTCCCGTACTCAATTTTCTTCAGATAACATAACCATTTTACATCAGAAAAAGCAAATATCATAAAGCAAAAGATCATCCAAAACATAGACTTTAACATGACTCAAACAACTTAATTAGTTAGCTGCATCAGTGAAAGAATGCTTACGAACCTACAAGCCTGTTGGTATTCATACTGACAGAACCAATTACACTCTAATCAACAAAATCATCAACTTTAAAAGCAAAAGCAAGAGCTCTATCTGATCGCTCTGCTCAACTAAAGGCCTACATACAAAACAAGAACAAGTAATAACTCAGAATAAGGAACTGATGTAGATAAATATTTGGAATATTTCCAAATATTTATTATTTATTTTATTAATTATTTATATAATTATCTTTATTGTTTTAGGGTTTTCTGGTTTTATTATATATAGCCGTCTAGGCTTGTGTTTGTATTCAGTTTATGAGTTTATTAATAAAATTAAGAGTTTTCTCTTTAATCCTTGTTTTCGGTAGATCATTGGTGATCTCAACGAATTTAAGAAGACTTTGATCCTAGGAATTCGAAGACTAAATAGGTTCATCGTATTATCCGTAGCTTCCGCTACATCAGGTGGTATCAGAGCTGCGTTCTTTGGTTTCTTAATCGAAGACGATTCTGGATGTCATGGTGATTGCGAACAATCCTATCCAGGACGAAAGTCCCTTTGTCGAGAGAGAAGAAGACCATGAGATCTACAGAGAGATTTATGGTGATCCGATCTACGACGTCTACGAAGATGATGTCGTTGTTGACTTCGTTTTCAGTAAAGATTATTTTAATCTCGTCTGTACAAAAATTGGGCAAGATGAGATTCTGGAATCATGGAGAGTTTGTTCCTGGAAAGTGAACAAATTGTTTACAGAGAAATTATTGGTGATCCGATTTATGATGTGTATGAAGACGATGTTCATCATATTGATTTCATCTTTAAAGAAGGTTCTTTTGAGAATCTGGGTCGTGCAAATTTTGGGCGAGATGAGATCTGTGCAAAGTCTGTGCAGGAAGAGTTCCGTGCAAAAATAGGGCGAAATCATATTGATGAAGATTTTGTGCGGAATTTTAATAATCTGCTGCGTGCAAATTTTGTGCAAAAGCGGATTTATGAAGATTCAAGTTACAAACAGTTCCGTGCAAAAATCGTGCAAAACATGCTATTGAAGATTCGAGGAAGAGTTTTTCCTGGAAAACATGATGGATTTAAAGACTACGATCAAGATTCGAGGACGAATCTTCTCCAACCCGGAGAGAATGATGTAGATAAATATTTGGAATATTTCCAAATATTTATTATTTATTTTATTAATTATTTATATAATTATCTTTATTGTTTTAGGGTTTTCTGGTTTTATTATATATAGCCGTCTAGGCTTGTGTTTGTATTCAGTTTATGAGTTTATTAATAAAATTAAGAGTTTTCTCTTTAATCCTTGTTTTCGGTAGATCATTGGTGATCTCAACGAATTTAAGAAGACTTTGATCCTAGGAATTCGAAGACTAAATAGGTTCATCGTATTATCCGTAGCTTCCGCTACATCAGGAACAGACCCAACATACAACAATCAGACCCACAACAAATCGTATACGACTCGTAACCTAAAACGGAAAACCCACAACAATCAAATTGTATTGAATCAAATCAAACCCACAATGTGAACAAAGTTTTGAATCAAATCAAATCAAAATACTCACAAATCAAATCCGAGGAGGGAGATCGAGAGGTTCGTCGGTGAGGGTCGTCTATTGAAGAGAGATCAAACGCGGGAAGCAGATCGACCTTGATCTCGTCTACGTCGAACCAGAGAAAGAGCCGCTTCACCCTTGAGCTAAGTGATGGAGCCGTAGCCGATTCGTCCGCTTCTCGTAGTCCGATTCGATTGATGATGAAGGTCTCGGGGTTGTGGTTAATCGAAAATCAATGACCCAAAAGGGGTAGTCGATGTCGTGATCGGAGATGAAGGTCTCAAAAGATTGGGGAAAAAAATAAGTCTCGTGAAAGAGACGAAGAGGAGAGATAATACGAAATGGATTGGACTGGATAAACCATAAACCCATTTTAATCCAAACTAATATTAACCCAACTCATTAAATTCACTAACCCACAAAAACCATTTATCCATTTATACCCAAATTGTTAAACCATTAAAACCATGGATTGGTTTGGTTTTGGGTCAATCTATTAATTTTACCCATTTTGACATGTCTAATCGCACATATCTATAAGAACATATAAATGTGTGTAACTTGAGAATTCTTGTGAGGATGCTAGAAAGAATGAGTATAAACAACTCAAAAATAATTTATGAAAGTTTTAAACTGATTTATAAGAGTTTATAAATTGTTTTTATGATTTTTTTGTCAACTGAATGATAAGTGTTTATGACGTAATTTATAAAGGTTTATAAACTGATTTATAATGGCTTATAAGCTGGTTTTCACAGCTATAACCCTGCAAAATATTCAAACTCCAAAGTTAGACATTAAATTTTTGTTTACTTTTGGTGGAAAAGCAAAAACACAGTATCTATCAGTTGAACACCAAGCACATGCACTTCTATTACTTCCTGCTAGCATTAAATAAATGAATACATGTCAGAAAAGAGCACAAAATATCAAACTGAAGTCATACTACAATTAGCACAACATACCAATCTAATTCCAACCAAGTCTGTTGCAACCACAATGTAAACATCCACCAGTGTGTTGACCATAAAGACCGTTGGGGATTTCAGTCAAATTCTGGAACCATAAAGCCCCACCCTGCAATGCAAATGCAAGCAATGAAAACAAAACGACATCATAAGATCTGACCAAATGGGCGACAGAATTAGTATTAGTCCTAGTAATAATAAAAAAAATAATTACCGTATCAAAGCCAGGATGATGATCAAGTGACATTCTTCTAATGCTAGTTATCCACAAGAAAAAACATGAGATCTGCAAGAAACAAGAGAAGGAGGAGTAAGCAAGCAAGCCTATTAATAACTTTATTTTCCACTCAAAGAAGAAGTATATTTCACCTGGATGGAGAAATAAGCAGGAATCCAAAGGAAGCAAGGGCAGCCGAGAGCTTTTCTTTGATTCCGAAAGGGCATAAACTGTTCAACAACACTCCTTCCTGAACCTTTTGGAGGCTAAAAAGGCGGTACTAAAAATAAACTATCAAACTTTTAGCAACTTATCAAAAAGAGAAAGAGAGGAGAGGACTCACACTTGGGTAAGAATTGTGAAATGGTTTTTTGTCTGCTTGCGCTGCAAAATCAAGACAGGAAGCAGAGCCGTTCTGAAAGCCACTGTGGACGAAGCAATCACGACCCACCTGGAAAATTCATCTGAGTGAAATTAACTCAAGAAACAAAAACTGAACTAACCAACTAAGAAAGAAACAAAACAGCAAGTGCTCTGATGAAAGCTACTGTGTCTGTCTTTTTACCAGGGCAATCTAGTGAGGTCATGGTATGAATCAAGCAACGAGATCACATGTCTGGTCAACAAATCATGGCTAGCCTCACTAGCTCCGATCAAATCCTGGCCCAAGTCTAATCCATTACCACCACCGCCGCCTAGGCCAGTGATCGAGTCCAGGTCCGTGGGGGTGGAGAACAGCCGGGATTGGAGAAGACGAAGCGAGATCGACGGTGGGGAGGAGACATGGTGAGGAGAGAGAGGGGAAAGAGAGTGGCGTGAACGGGTGAGGTGAGAGAGTAAAACCCTACGATCGCCGTTTTTTGCCGGAGTTCATCGGTGTTCACCGAGATTGCAGGCCGGAGTTAGTTCGAGTTCGTCGGAGATTTCTTGTGAGGAGATTGGAAGAACAAATAAATCTAGGTTAGATTAATTGAAATGAGGGGTATAATTGTATTTTACCCTTTAAAATTTTAATGGTAAAGTTGATTAGTGTAAAGATGAAAAGTGGTACTTTGAAAATGGTATTAGTGAAAATTTCCCTTGTTCGTTGACAACAACAAAACATGTGAATTAAATGTTGGTTGATCAGAAGCAAGATAGGTGTGATGACTGATGAGTGATGACCTACAATGACTGTTGTGTAGAGTTAGTTGTAACTTTTAAGCCAAAAATTACTAGTACTTTAAAACTTATCAATGTTTCTTGTCGAGTAATCTAATTTTTACTTGTTAAACATTATTAAAGAGTGAATAAAGCTCATTTGTACAAGAAACTAGCTATAGAGAAACAATAATCATTGAATTGTGGTGGAAGGGAATAAGACTATTCCCAAAAGATTTGCTTAAACAAAAACTAAAATATTTTATGATATGGTTTGAAGTTTGAACATCCCAGGCTGTATAGTTGTGTATTGGTTTCCACCTCTTAGGCTGATAAATAAATAATTAAAAAAATTGATAAACATTCCTTAATCTCTCCGCGTTTCCTTCCTCTTGTTCTTCTTCTTTGCGTCGACTGCTTTATTCACTGAGACAAAAAATTTGAATTGCACAACATCCTTGAAGTTTCCTCCTTTCCTCTTCCTGATCAGGTATAGCGTAAAACCCAGATCACAAAAATCCCGGAAAAACTATACCTAACGTAGATCTCAAAGTTTGATCCTTTCTCCTTAACCCTCTGTTTCGCTTTCTAATTGCGTCTACGATTCTTCTATAGCCCCTTCAAGGCACCCTCTTGCTGATTGCGTTTAAATCACTCTCAGATTCAACAACAACCCACTTAGCTTAAAGCTGATCAAAGTCTAAATCCTTGTGAGTTTAGGGTTTCCTCTCTTTAAAGCTCCGATCTGTATTCCCCGGAGAGGGGAATCCTGAGGCAATTTCATATCTTTCTTAGCTCTTCTGGTCCAGGTTTTTGCTCTTGGCTCCTTCTTTGTATTTGCCTTGTTTGAAGTTTCCAGTAACTTTATCAAGTTGTTTCCTTTTGCAGAATGGCGGATTTGCTACCTGTTTACCTCATTATAGTGGCGTTTCTATGTACTTGCGGAGCCATTGCTCTGGCCTTGTTCCATATCTACAAGCACCTCTTGAACTACACTGAACCCATTTATCAGAGATATATTGTCCGCATTGTCTTCATGGTCCCTGTCTATGCCTTGATGTCTTTCTTGGCTCTCGTCTTGCCCAAATCCTCCATTTACTTCAACTCTATCCGAGAAGTGTGAGTTTGTGCTTTTGAAACTTTGATTTTTTTTTGCTTAGCTTCACATTGGAGGTGCATCCTAAGTGTTTTGTGATTGTTTATTTCTGTGGCAGTTACGAAGCGTGGGTGATTTATAACTTTCTTTCCTTGTGCTTGGCATGGGTTGGAGGCCCAGGTTCAGTTGTTATAAGCTTAACTGGACGCTCTCTGAAGCCATCTTGGCATCTCATGACTTGTTGCTTCCCACCTCTACCACTAGACGGGTTAGTTTGCCAAATGAAACAAAACTCTCTCTACTTATGTTGGTTGCGTGCACTGTTCTGGTTTAAGCAGTGCTTTTGGTAGTCTAGATATCTTAGCATCATGATGATTTATGTTTGAATCTCATTTGATAATCTCTGTGACTACTCTCTTAGATAATATGTGTTTAGCTTATGCCTGGTTAATCGTATAATGTGTTAGGCGTTTTATTCGACGGTGCAAGCAAGGTTGTCTGCAGTTTGTAATTCTAAAGCCAATCCTAGTTGCTGTCACACTTGTGCTTTACGCAAAAGGGAAATACAAGGATGGAAATTTTAACCCTAACCAATCCTATCTCTATCTTACCATCATCTATACTATCTCATACACAGTAGCTTTGTATGCGCTGGTCCTCTTCTATGTGGCTTGCAAAGATCTCCTGAAGCCATTCAACCCAGTCCCCAAGTTTGTGATTATTAAATCTGTTGTCTTTCTAACATATTGGCAGGTAATAATGTCTCTTACTCATTTTTTTGCATTATCTTCCACATTTCTTCTGGTTGTTGAACCTTTTTTTTGTGTTACAGGGTGTTCTAGTTTTCCTTTTTGCTAAATCTGGATTTATAAGGGATGAAGAAGAAGCGGCGCTGTTTCAGAATTTTATAATATGTGTGGAGATGCTTATTGCTGCAGCTGCACATTTCTATGCGTTTCCTTACAAGGAATATGAAGGTGCCAATGTTGGAGGAGCTCACAGTTTCTCAGCAAGTCTAGCACATGCTGTTCAATTAAATGATTTCTACCATGACACTGTTCACCAGGTAAACTGATTGTTCGTCGCAAAACAAAACAATAGTACGGTTAAAAGTTGGAATGTTGGTTCGGTTCGGATAGTTTGTTTTTCTCGGTTAGTTCAGCTCAACATAGATCCTACTGAATTTAAAGTTTGGATGGTATTCAGTTAGTTTGGTTTTTGAAAATCCTACAGAAGCTTTTGATTTCGGTTAGATTTTGGTTTAGTTTTGTTAGAATTTTGGTTAAATTTGGTTAGCTCGGTTAGTTTGGTTCGGGTTTTTGGTATGGTTTAGGACCTTTGGGGATAATATTTTAAGAAAAAACCAAAGTAACCGATCCGAACCAAACCCAAAATCGATTTTTTTAGAAAACTACCAAATCAAACCGAAGTTGACCGAACTAACCAAAATTTTGGTTCGGTTCAATATGGCAGGCCTAGTTAAAAACTGTGTGTTAATGATGACTTTGATTTTCTTACAGTTTGCACCTGCGTATCACGATTATGTGCTCTACAACCATAATGATGGCGGTGAGGAAGGGACGACCAAGTACCGAGTACGAACATTTGTGCCAACTGGTCAAGAAATGGATGCTGTTAGAAAGAACAAACACATGTTTGGAAACAAGATAGAGGGTGTTTCACCCTCCAGTCACTCCTCCTCGGGAACAAGCACACCGAAAGCTTCTGATCTTCCACGCCCTGAGACCATGAAATCTTCCTTGTTGGTGGACGCATCGGACTCTGCTAACACAATGTATGACATGTCGCTCATGGACATCGATATATCGAGCTACCCGAGTAAAGTGCCTTCTGCAAATGTAAGTGGAGGACCAAGACAGTGAGGAGGGAGATGATGATGTAGGATCCAACATTAACAGTAACAAGAGTGTTAGATTCATGAGCCTCTCGAGTGTGTTGTTATAACGGGAAAAAATGTTAATTGGAGATGGAGATGTAACTTCTTGTTCTTATTCCACTGTTCACAGCTGTGTTCTCTTGTTCTTGATTCCTTCACTATCTTTTGGTTTGTAGATATAAAAATGATTATGAAACTTTGGTTACACAAATCTCAAAAGTTGTGAAACATTTGGTGTGCAATTAGAAAGAGTTAGATAATGTTTGGAACCGTGTGTATTTGAGTTTGGAGCTGTTAGGCCATCTCCTTTTTTTTAATGTTTCTTTCATACTGCAAATAATATTATCAACTTTTTGTTTGTTTGTCATATTTAAGCTAACATTGTATTAACTCTGCATTGGACCTAAAATGTTTGTTCTTTTTAGCATATGCATACTTAATAACAATTTAGTAAATTTAAAATATTGATACACCTAAGACCCCATCAACTAAACATAAGATAAACCAGACATGTAACGTCGAAAAATGTTAATATCATTTCAGTCTTTTTTTAAATTCATTTTTATTCAATCAACTAAAGGCAGAACGTGTGAACTTTGATCCTTTTTATTGAATTGATACTAGTTGGGAAGTTAGATTAAAGTCCCACCCACCTACATCAGTGTATTTGATTTGACGAGAGACTTTCTTTTATTTTAGAAAGAAAAAAGAACTGAGACGACATTAAAAGCCGAGTAGTATAAATACGTCAAAAGCTGTAGAAAGCAAAAACCAACGACATATTTAAAGCAACAACGTGAAGCACTTGAAACGAGAGCATTGACATATATCCATACGAAAACGTTATCAGCGTTTTGCGGCGGCGGCTGAGTGTTTTGGTGTTTACAAGTTAACCAAACTAAACCTCTCCATCGACCCTTTTATAGTTCTTTTCTCCACAACACAAGAAACTTGATATCGCGTTTTCCTCTTTTCAAGATGAGCAGAAACGTCATCAGCAGCGTCGGCGTTTGGCAGGGAAACAACGGCTACTATGGATATGGCTACGGAGGAGGATACGTGGAGAAGAGACAGCTGTTCCTCAAGAGCTACCAGTTCTCTAGGAAACAGAGCTTGACGGAGAAGATTAAGAGGTCTGTGAGGAGAGTGGTGAAGAAAGTTGTCTGGATGAGGTTGAAATCTGCTCGGAGGATGAAACGCGTCGTTTGGTCGCGTCTCAAAATGGCGTTCTTCTACCGCCGTAGACGATTCTTTCGTCTCCTTCACCCAAACAAAGTCAAACCCTCCTCTTACTGCTTCTACTAAGTCTCTATTTCTCTTCTCTGTTCCTTTGTTTTGTGTGTGCATAGTTCGCTGCTTGCTTTAAGTTTAATTATGTTGTTAATTCACTAAATGATCTTGTTATGGATGCTGGTTAGGCTTGTATTTAACTTTAATGCTTACGGTGTGATCAAATATTCCATATTATTCACAGTTTTTTTTTTCTGGAAAAGAGTTTTCAAGATTTTGTTTTAGATTTGAAAGAGACTTTCGGACACGAAAGGTCATGCAGACACGAAGAGTTAAGTCAGCGTCGATTCTGTTTCATGCTGATGCTCGTGAATATTTTTATTATTAAGGCACATAACGTAAGCGAGTCAGGTTCCTCTTTTCTCTCGTCTCTTTCCCAACAAGTCAGTGAAACGTTATCGTAAGCGAGTCCTTGTCTCACCAAATTTTCATTATTGTAAGAAATAATCCTATATTGGGCCTGATATGTCTCAAAATGTTCAAAGATACATAGATTCCAGACATAAATCAATCGATATAAATTGTTGCTGATATAGCAACGGAAGCAGAAGATCCGACTCGTTGATTTCTCGTCCTCGTCCGCCAAACCTATGTCGATTGATTTAAGTTTATTTAACTAAATGATTTGTTGGTACGAAAAAGAACACTGTGGACATAAGGGGTTTTATAAATGAATGCTAATCTTTAGATGTTTAAAGAACTTGCCATAGTTTTGAAAATATACTAGTAAGAATAATGGGAGTCTTTTTCTTACTGAAACATTTGCAACAGAGCCCCAAATTTTCTAAATAAAATAGCATAGACATTAGCCACCAAAAAAATTTAGGCTATCAAATTTTATATATATATAAAAAATTACATAGACATTTCTACAAGCTCCTAAAATGTCAGGGCTAGTCATGTTTCTAGCTATTCAGATTATTAATCTCATTGGACAAGATTTTAAAATTTGAAACTATGTGTTTTATCTCTTTCAAATCTTGGGATGTGAGTACTCATGTAATCATGTATTAGCCACACATATGTAATCCATGTCTTGTGGATTGGTTATATTGAAATCAAAACTCGAATTATCTATAACTTCGTATCTCTATTAGTCATGTTATTACTATCAAAGTTTCCAAAATACAGATTATGTCACGTAGCAGAATACAGTAATCTGTGGCTTTGTGATATTGATATCGGTACTCACTATCCAAAGTCAAGACTTAAGTTTTTACAACAAGGTGAATCAAACTTAAACAATGTAAGTAATGTATGTTGTTGATTTTTTTTAGAAATCATTAAAGTAAGAAATATATTAACAAATAAAGCATATCTTGGAATGATAATATACGTTTGACCATTATGTATTTAGCAATTTTGGTATGATAATATATGTTAATATGTTACCAATTTGGGAATGATAATATATGTTTTGACCATTATATATTTAGCAAATTTGGAATGATAATATATGTTTTTGACCTATTTAGCATTTCCATTCCTAATTGAAAACCTTATAAAGTAAGCCAATGTTTTTGGTTATAAATAGATAATCATCGACCGGTGAAATACATCTCTATTATTAAAATAGAAGTACATATATAAATTACTCCTTAGTTTTAAATATTATTTACAATGGTATGCCACTGAACCTATTAATTAACTTACCTTATATGAATTTTTGTCTTTTCACTTTAATCAATGCATTTCCAAAATCAAATTTTAACTAAAAATTATGGAAACAATAATTAATAAGCTTAAATTTTAATATTCTTTGTTTTTCCTATTTTATTATATAAGATATATGTGTCTGAAAATAATTAATTATATATATTTCGTAATTAAATACATAAATTATATGGTAATTATTTAACTAATTATGTAATACATAACAATTCATTTTTTACTAAGTGACCTAACTTTCAGGATTTTTTATTATTAATTTTCTATCTATCTTTAAATAATTATTAAACAATATTTTTTCAAAAATATCTAATTATATTTTTCTTATTTATAAGTAATAACTAAAATAAAAGTCACAAAAAGAAACATTTATGTAATATATAGATTAATATATAAATATGCTATGTTATGTATATTTTCATATAAATAATAGTCCATTGTAAATTTAGTTATACATTTTCATAAAATTTTGATCCATATAAATAAAAATACATTTGTACCGATATACATGTCGTATTTTAAAAATAAGGATGATACAATTGATGGATTTCAAGATAAAACAAAATTACTCAATAGAAACTATAAAATTAGTGTGTTTAAATGTCCTTTTAAACAATAATTTAAACAGCTATTATATATATATATATATATATATATATATATATTATAGCTTCTAAAAAAAACAACCACTTACGCGGATGCGCAGATTAAACAACAAACCTTTCGGTATTCTTTAGTCAAAATTAAACTCATATAGTAATTTGTAATCATTTAAATTTAATTGATACTTTCATTTTATTATTTTAAAAATTTTAAACCAAAAGATTTATATATTACAAATTTTATAGAATTCGTAATAATCTTTTTCTTAGAAATGTTATAACTAATATATCAATTTTTGTATACAATACCAATTCTTATTTTTCAAGACTGATATATCTTTAATTCAATTTTTTTTCAATATATCGTATACATAAATTTTGTTATATATACATGTTGGATTTGTTTATATGATACCAAACACTGTATTTGTGATACAATATATAAACATGTATAAAAAATACTCATTGTAATACAATTAATTTTAACAAAAAAAAAATTAAAAAGATAAAATTAATACCCGTGCGGTCGCATAGATCAAGATCTAGTAAGAGTTTAATAACCAAAGTACAAGAAAGAAAAAAAAAAAGAATGATGAAACTCATTGTTATCCTAACTGTATTCAGTTTGTTGTTTGCTACTCAGTTTTCCAATGTAATAATCAAATACATTTTCATCTTCTTTTGGTTTATGATTTCAGTAAAATCTGTTTTATATATCTGTTTATTTTTTTCTACAGGCCGATGAACTAGAGAGTTAATCTGAAGCCCCAGCTATACATATGGTATCTTTATAGATAATAATTATATGTATTTTGTAAATTTAATGTATTCATTTTTTGTCATCAACAAACTAACGTGTGCACTTAAAACATCTCAGAAAGGTGGACCAGGTTCACTGAAACCAGAAGGTAATGTTGTTTTAAAAAGTGTTATCTTTTTTACATAATTGATGAATGGAGTAAACAGTGATTTATTTAATGTTGTTTGTATCTGTGTAAAGAATGTCCCCAAGCATGCGACTTCCGATGCTCAGCAACATCTCACCAGAAGCCATGCCTATTCTTTTGTAACTTATGTTGTACAAAGTGTATGTGTGTGCCATCGGGAACATATGGACATAAAGAAGAATGTCCTTGTTACAATAACTGGAAAAACAAGGACGGTGGACCAAAATGTCCATAATATCAAAATAAAACTGGAAAATATGTTAATGTTTTCTCTTTAAAATATCTATGTATTTGACCATATTTGTAATTTGTAACATCAAATGAAATATGAAGTTTCGTTTTCACTGCAAGACTAAATATATGACATACATAATGAAATCTGGCTCCCATATTCCTACAAACGCAAAAGCTAGTTCCCTAACATCATAAACTTGATTAAACCTTAATTTGTTAATTACAATCATAGAAAAAATTAATCATTCCAGATTATTTTGTTTCATTCTCTTCTTACCTATTTTCCTTTATCAAAACTCCAGCTCTTTTATTCTCACTGACCGAGCATGTCAATCAAGCCAATCTAATATATGAGTTCGTATATTTCAACTCTTTTCATCTGATCCTAACTTTTCTTCTAAGATTGAGATAGTCCCCAAGATTTTTTTTTTGTCAACCCGAATCTAAGGTATAAAGCTCTATGGCTGTGAATGAAGTGATGACTGGAAATTTTGACACCGCTCTAAGAACAATCGGTAACCATTGAAAACCCTATTACGAGAAAATTCTAGATTCAAAATTTTAATGATAACGCCAAGAGCATATTGGGACAATTAACGGCAACAACGATTTGAGTACATTCCCACTATATGGAACATTTATGATATGAGGTGTTGGACTCTCACATCTTATGATAAGCTAAGAGACGATTAGAAGTCAAGTTGAAACTGGTCTCATTGTAATCAATGGGCCAAAAAGTATATGTACGAGTATCTACAACAATTAAAAGAAAATAAAATGTACAAGTTTTTTTTTTGCTTAGTAGTTTACAGTTTTTATGTTCATTATCTGTATATCATTATTTATATTAATGAGTATGGTCTGAAGAAACCTATGTTCATTTCTTGGGTTGGAATTTTCCCTTAATACCCTGAATCTCATTTGTTCCAAGCGAGAACGCCTTGGCAAGCAAGTCATCAGGGATCGGAGGGTTAGCACCAAACAGAGACGGTCCAACACTCTGCGTCCCAGGATTCTGACTATCGAAAGCAGCGATCACGGAGGCAGGTGTTTTGTTAGGGTTCTGCTGGAAATGGAGGAGGGCTCTGGGGAACGCGAAGACGTCTCCCTTGTTGACTTGTTTGGAGATGAGTTTTCCAGAGGTGGTTAAGAAGCCGACAAAGAGGCTTCCTTCGAGGACGAATATGGCTTCTGAAGCTCGGGGGTGAAGGTGAGGCGGGTTGAGTCCGCCTGGTGCGTAGTCGATGCGAGACATGGAGGTACCCATCATGTTGAGGCCAGGGATTTTCTCAACGTTGCCTGCTGTGACGGCTGAGCCCATTGAGGTGTTGCTGGTGTCTGCGGCGTTGGCCAAGCCTACGTAGTAGAAGTCTTCTGGTGTTACTTGTGATGGGTCTTTGCATGGGTATCCGTTGACTTTTGAACCTAGTATATAAGAACGTGAAAAAAGTCAATGGCATAAATATTGTAATATTTCTGAATATAAAATGCTATAGATCAAGAGATAGAGAGAGAGATGTGATACCCTTGAGATCAGCAACACACAAATCTTGAAGCATGTTTGTTTCTGCCAAGGCCGTGTGGGCGGCTAGAAGCATGATGGTAACAAAAAGATGAGCCATGGAAGTTGCCATTGTTGGTTGTTGTTGAGAAATGTTACTGATGAATTTGAGAAAATACTTCAACCTTGTTTCTCAATTTATATATCTTTGTTGAGAAGATCTAACCAATGGAAAAGAGAAAAACCTGGAGGGGCCATAGGCGTGTTGATTTTATTTTTTTGCCATAATTAGGTTTAGGTGTGTAACGTGTGTTCTAGATCGTTGGTTAATATTTGGTGATTAAATGGGGGCTTGTTTGTTGGAGACATCAATTAGCCTATAGATGTATGATGATAAACACCATTAATAAACATCACCAGACTCTAATAATCACCAAACTCGAAATGATAAAAAGAGAGGACAACGTTGGTTGTTTATTGGTTATAGAACTCAAGATGTTTGTTTAGTTCATTTTTATACAAACGGTCCCCGTCTAATTTGATAACCAACCCGGAGGGCATGGTTCCACTTCTACCCTTTTTTTTTTGAACAACTGTTCCACTTCTACCCAAATAAAACCAAAATCGAATTTCTCTTCTCTAACCATGCATTTGCATGATCATAAGATATATAATATAAAAAATATTTGGTGTCTGGTAAGTACAAATGAGAATAGAATATGGGACTAAATATATTTAATAAATTGCAGGAATAATTAACCAACTCGTTCTTCAATAATGTCACAAGTAGAGTCCTATATAAAATGATAGCTGAATACCAAACTTAGAAAATTCCAAAAAACGTCTATTTGATTACTCAGAATATATGTAATTAACATGCTTCTAAGCACGTAAACAATGTACTCTCTTTGATTTTTTAAATTACTACTGACCAAAGACGACCTCAACTGCTTCACCATTATTCCAATGACCTGTCATCTCTTGTCTTCACATGTTTCTAATAACCTTCTTCTCTTATTTCTCCATCCTCCAATATCTCACTAATATTCCATTTCTCTTTCTTTTCTTAATCCAACATGACTGTTAAGGTAAACATCCTATTCTAGCTAATACCATTTTTCTCGAATGATTCTATATATTTATGTTGTGCTTTGTTATTTGGTTTTGAGCAGAAAGTTGATATCAAGGTGGATATAAACTGTGGGAAATGCAATAGCGCAATTTTGGAAGCAGTCACGGAGATAGAAGGTAATGAGAAAAAACCAAACAAGTCTTTAAGCATATCCTTCTATTTACTAAAACATGAGGTTTTGATGCAGGTGTGAATCATATTTCACTAGATGAGGAGAAGAGCGTACTTACTGTGGTGGGGACAATGGATCCGGTCTGCGTTGCATCTCGTCTTAGGAAGATCAAACAGAAGCCTGTGATCATCAGCGTCGGACCACCACCTAAACCTCCTGAACCGCCAAAGCCTCCTGAGCCAGCAAAGCCACCAGCAGCGCCTGAGCCAGCAAAGCCTCCTCCACCAGAACCACCAAAGCATGTATGCAAATGCAAGCCTATGTCTCCTTACCCAGCTCCTTATCCAGCTCCTTACTGCGCCAGATGCGATCTTGTGTCTGTTACTACCTATGAAAGTGGAAGCGGCTGCACCATTGTTTGAGTCTTGTGTTTATTGCATTAGTCACCGCTACTTTTTACCATATTATATAGTCTTCATGTCAAGTCCTGTAACCTATATGTTAGCGAGGACTACTGTCTTATATTAGTAGTATGCTTTGTTTTAATCATATATGTATCTTTGTTGTTGTTTCTCCCTCCTCTGTTTCTAACTATATCTCCTTTCATGTCCCATAAACACCTAATCTAGATGAATTGTCCATAAGCATGTGAGTAAGATTCATAGACCTTTCCTGATCTTCAAACTGGAGCACATTGTCTGAGGCTCACTTGTCTGTCTGGATCTTTTTCACATAATTAATTCAGGCCCATCATTTTTTTGAGCCCATTATAGCTTTGAGCAAGCGATCCATAATATTGATACGTTGGAAAGTGCGCAGTTCTTATAGAAAGAAATAGTAGAGTGAGGGACTAGTATACAAAAACTAAGAACTGGAAGCAAGTGGACGACCGCAGCGTAAGATCAACATGTGGTGATGTGCATGCGACCAAGACCGCAGGTTCTCGTTCTCCCACGCATCTTTGTTTTTTTTCTTATTTTTTGTTGCATCTCTTTAATGTGATAATATAAACTAATTTTTAGGGTTGTTATATTCAATTTTAGGGTAAAACTAATACGAAATCCATCAACATGAGCTATGGAACTAACGATCGATGAAGATGAAAAAATTAAATGAATAAAACCCCTCTTTTAAATACAAAATCGTTAACTTCAATCAAAGCAAGTATATCGTATTTTAAAATGGATGAAATCAATCCAAGCCTATATGTGGTGTCTTAGACCTTACATAACATGATGAGTCTTAGACCTTACATAACATGATAACAATCATCATCTTATAAAAAAATGATAACAATCATTACTCGTAAATATCCAAGTGTGTTTTGCATCACTCAAAGATAACTTTCCCTCACTACATATAATCCACACTTGTTTCTTTACCACATGCTGCTGCCCAAAGTGGAAAGTCCAGTTCATGAATCATAATTCAAGGGGTTCGTTATGCAAACCACGGCGTCAACGTTACGCAACACATGACCGTGAATGTATTAGACCTTACATAACAAAAAAATTTCAATGATTATGTAACTACAAAATAAGCCACAATCTTGCTAATAAGAGATAATTCTTCTTTCTTTTTCAGATTAATACATCATCCACTTGGATTGGTATATAACGAGAAACGTAGATAGAAACGTCAGGCTAGAGCCAATAGAAATCAAAATCCTAATGGACCCATCTTCTCCTCCATGTGCTATAATATCAAGCACATCAAGAACTAATTACATCTGCTTTTGTCCTTTATTTGATGTTGAGCGTTTCAAGTGTGAACTAAGATCCAGGTAACATAAAAGATGGTCTCTGTCTTTGTCATGTAATAACAGAGTGAATTAATTTTTAAAAATAAATTCAAAAATAAACGAACCAAACGTGAATCCAGCCATGAAACACTTTTTCAAATAATTATATACAAAAATAAACTCAGAAAAGCTTATATTTCTTTTTCTCTACAAAGATCGATTCTTTCTTTTTTAGTTTTTATTATTACACTACGTGTTTGTCTTTTAAAGTTTTGTTCCTTTCTTCTTTTATCTCTCACTCCCAGGGATCTCTTTATCTGCTTTCACTCTTCTTGCAGTAAGAGAGCGAGAGAGAATGGAGAAGCTTTTGATATTGGTAGCCTTTACTGCAGTGCTGCTAGGAACTCACGCAAACGAGTATTTAGATTTCAATGTGACAGAAGAAATAGATCGCATTGAGGAACTAGAGTTTGGATTCTCCAAGTACAGCTCAAATTTGAACCCTTTAATAGTTGGCCTCACTCTTATCAGAGGAGCTGATTCTGGAGCTGGTACTCTCTCTGCTTCTGTCATTAGATCTCGCTTTATTTACTTTTATGAGTTTAAAAAGTGGTTTCTTCATTTATTCACTTCAACTAACATTCTTTCTCAGCTTGTATCTCTGTTGTTGTTGTCCCCTTCTAGATTTTAACTTTGTCTTTACGTTTTACTGTGTTTTGCATTCTTTACGGTTCCTCTAATAATTTTTCCTTTTTATTATCTAGAAATTAATATGTTATGTTTTTATTTTTACTTTAGAACTTAGAAGCAGAGTATATGTTATTTGTGATGTGTTTACTAGAAAATATTAAACAGTAATTTAATCTGGATTTCTTTTAAAGTTGGTTGTGTTTTTATCGCAGTTTGTTTGGATGGAACATTGCCAGGATATCACTTGCACCGTGGACATGGATCTGGAGCTAATAGCTGGCTCATTCAATTGGAGGTTTAGTGAAATATTTTTTTTTTTGTTTATGCAAGCTTCTGTTGCAAGTTTCATTGTCAATGTTTAATATTTTGCAACTGAAAAATGTTGTTACAGGGAGGAGGATGGTGCAACAACGTCAGGACCTGTGTATACAGGAAGAAGACTCGACGTGGATCCTCTAACTATATGGAGAAACAGCTTCAGTTCACAGGAATACTGAGTGATAAAGCTCAAGAGAATCCTGGTTTTTGTCTCTCAAATCTTTGTTCATGTTAATGTGATCATGTCAGTAAAATTTTGAGGATTATTGATCCTTCTCATTGTCTTTTTGCAGACTTCTTTAACTGGAATAGAGTTAAGCTTCGTTACTGTGATGGCGCTTCTTTCAGTGGAGATGGTCAGAATCAGGTTCGCATCAATAGTTAATAGAGTTCTTAAATTTTGAGCAGCTTTGTGTAACATCTGTGAACTAATGCATATGTAACTCTTTGTTCTCAGGCTGCACAGCTTCAGTTTAGAGGAGAACGTATCTGGAGAGCAGCCATAGCTGATCTGAAAGCAAAAGGAATGCGATACGCCAACCAGGTTTTGACACTTAACCTTCTCTCTTAGTCTCTTATACACCTCAGGATGATCCAAGGCAAGAGCTGTTTTTTATTCTGAACTGTTTATGTATTCTGTTAAAGGCACTTCTCTCTGGATGTTCTGCTGGTGGTTTAGCAGCAATTTTACGCTGTGATGAGTTTAGGAACTTGTTCCCTGGATCCACCAAGGTCAAGTGCTTGAGTGATGCTGGCTTGTTCTTGGACACGTTAGTTTACTTTCCCCTCTCAACTCAAAGACTGTTCCTCTGTCCTTGATGCAATAAACTGTTATTGAATTTCACTGGTTTGTTTATGTTAACTATAGAGCTGATGTTGCTGGTGGCCGCACAATCAGAAACTTATACAATGGTGTAGTACAATTTCAGGTGAGATTCAGCTTCTTTTATTTTTACATTTGAAGAGAAAAGTAACTTCAATAATGTTCTTGACAAGTTCTTGAACTTAACCATATGCAGAGTGTGAAGAACAACCTGCCACGTATGTGCACAAACCATCTCGATCCAACCTCGGTAATCTTTTTTTTATATTTCTCTCATCTTGATGCTGTTGCAAACCATAAACTGACCTTTCCAAGTCTTTTACAGTGTTTCTTCCCACAGAATTTGATAAGTCAGATGAAAACACCACTTTTTATTGTCAATGCAGCATATGATACATGGCAGGTAATGTTCTTTTGACATTGCTTATGCTACTGTGCTTTAGTGGTTAGTCTCACTCACACAACAATGTCTTTATAATCAGATTCAAAGCAGCATAGCTCCAAAATCAGCTGACCCTAGTGGATATTGGCATGACTGTAGACTAAACCCTGCAAAATGTACACCTTCACAAATAAGGTTCTTGCAAGGATTCAGGGATCAGATGCTGAGAGTAGTGAGGGGATTCTCAACGTCTAGACATAATGGTTTGTTCATAAACTCCTGCTTTGCTCACTGCCAAACCGAGAGGCAAGATACTTGGTTCGCTGATGATTCTCCTGTCATCAGAAAAAAAGTAATAACCTCAAATCTTATCACAACACAAACAAAGTTAACACAAAAGCAAAAGCTGATATTGAATTTGTGTAATGGCATGTAGGCGGTGGCAATAGCTGTGGGAGATTGGTATTTCGATAGAGCTGAAGTGAAGTTAGTTGATTGCCCTTACCCGTGTGACAAGAGCTGCCACAACTTGGTGTTCAGATGATTGATTCATTGATTATCTTCTTTAGTATACAGAAATTCTACAAAGCTTAGCTTCTCTCAAATGGAGAAGCCTTTGTATCCTTACTATTTTACCAATGCCTCATTGGAAGTAATGTATGATTGATTGTGCCATAATAAACACAAAAAACAAAGTTGGCTCATAAGAGTTCAAATGTATTCAGAGAGTAATGATTCTTCTTCCTTTGTTTTTTTCTCTCTACTTGACACTGCAAGTAGTTGATCAAATGTCATCTAAATGTCAACATATTGGTCCCACAAAGAATTTGGTTTTCACAAGTATCCAAGAAATGCAGGTAATGGATAAGAATAATAAACAATAAAATAGTAAAAAAGGATAAAAGAAAGTGAAAAAGAGAATAATATTACAGAGTGTGTTTGATGATATACTTTGACACCCTGGTATTAGGGTGAGTGACAGCTAGCTAGTGTTCCCCACTTTTTTTTTTTTTTTTTTTTTTTTTTTTTTTTTGTGACAGTTCCCCACTTTGTATGTATGAGTGGTTTTTTTCTTTACACCTAATCATTTCCTCTTTAAGTTCTCTCAGTCAAACCAACTTCTTCAACAACAGCAACTCTCTGCAAAAACAAAAAAATCTGAATTCTTTGTGAAGTTGAACCCTGTCCATTACTTTTTTTTCTTCTTGAATCTTCGTATCATGGCTTCTGATTCTCAGACTGCAACTACATCTGAAAAGGTAAGCTAGCTCAGATATTCTCCCTATGTTCCATAGAATCTTATTACATATGTTTGTATGTATTCATAAGTAGTTATGCTTTTATGCTTCTGCGTCATGTTTTGTTTCTAGTTAGATCAATATACTATCACTGTCACAGAGCTGAATCTACTTATGCTGCCTGACAGAAGAATAGTCATTCTCAGTTTATATTTATAATTCTTTTACCTGAAACTATGAACATTAGGTTAGATTAAAGGAAATAAAAACTTGTTTTGGAAAAAAAAACTTGTTTTGGAATGTTCAGCATGGTTTTAACCCTTATTCTGTAAGAATCTTGAGAATTCTTGTTCGATAATTAGAAGGAACTTTTTTGTTAAGTTGTAGATTTTTAGAGCACATGGATGTTAACCATCTTTGTCTTGTCGTTTTCTAGAAAACTGTTCTGACACTATTACATATGATTACAATTCCAAAATAGTTAGTGGTTTTTTTGTTTAAGAAGAGAATTAATAAAACAGGGTTTTAACTTTTACCTGATGCAGCCACTGGATAACAAGGTGAACGAGGAGGCTAAGTTGATGGAAAAAAAGATTGTTTTGGAGGAAGCTAAGGATGGTGTGAAGGATGAACCGGTTTCAGATTCAAGCCTGACTGTGACAAAGGAAGAGAACATCAATCAAGCTCCTGCTGGTGAGCCGGAGAAAGAACCACATGCAGATGTGGAGGAGGTTGCAGTAGTTGTGAAAGCAGAGGAATCTACAGAGAAGGGGACAGATGTAAATGGTGAGAAGAAGGTGGAACATAAAGAACCAGCCCCTGTGAGTGTTGAAGTTGCTGAAGAGAAAGCAGAAGGGGAAGGAAAAGATGAAAATGGTGAGGAGAAGGTAGCTGAACAAGTAGAGCTTAAAGAACCAACCCTTGTGAAAGAGAGTGTTGAAGAAGTTAAGGTTGAAGTTGCTGATGCAGAGAAAGAAAATGGGAAAGGAAAAGATGAAGATGGTGAGGAGAAGGTAGCTGAACAAGTAGAGCTTAAGGAACCAACCCTTGTGAAAGAGAGCGTTGAAGAAGTTAAGCTTGAAACTGTTGATGCGGAGAAACCAGAAGAGAAGGGAACTGTGGAAAGTGTTGCTGAAGAAGACAACAAAGATAAGGAGGAGACCAAGGTGGTTGCTGTTTCTGAATCAACAGATGAAGCCGGAGGCAAACAAGTTGATGTTCAACTTGTTAGAGAAGTACCTGCAGAGACTGTAGAAGACAAGACCAAAGACGTTGAGGTTATTGAAGTGGAGGCAAAGCCAGAGGCTTCTGAGACTCAGCCTGAGAAAGCAAATGAATTGGCAACAGATGTTGCAGTAGTGAAAACAGAGGAAAAAATAGAACAAGCTAAGGTTGAGCTTGAGGGAAAGCTGGAGGATACCATTGTTGTTGAGTCCAAAGACACTGGTAGTAACTCCAAGGATGAACAGACTTCTGAATCTGTCCCCCAAAAGGAGACAGAAGGAGACGCTTCTTCTCCTGCTGATGTCACCGAGAAAGCCATCACTGAGGAGAAGCATGTAGTGGATGAACCATCAAAGGAAGCTTCTGAATCTGTTTCTGTGTTGTGCCCTGAGAAAGCTGATCCAGACACGAGCCTGGAAAACAAGACTGAAGCAGACGTTTCTTATCCTGCTGATGTCACTGAGAAGGCCATCACCAAAGAGAAGCATGTAGTGGAAGAACCAGAGAATGTAAGTGAAACAAAAGATGTCGCCACTAAAGCAGCTACAGAAGTAGAAGAAAACATCAAGAAGGATGCTGAAACACCTGCTGCAGATGTCAAGAGCGAAGAGACTTTGAAAGAGACTGAAGGAAACAAACAAGAGGAATCAGTCACAGAGAAAGTAGCAGAGGTTGTAGAGACAGCACCTGTTGTTAAAGAGATCGAAGAACCAGAAGTCACAGCCAAAGAAGTTGTTGTTAAGCAAAAGAATACAAACAGCATCATGTCAAAGGTGAAGAAGTCTCTTGTTAAGGCAAAGAAAGCAATCATTGGGAAATCTCCAAGCTCCAAGACTATCACAACTGAAGAAGCCAAAGAAGAGATGAAAGGCAAGTGATTAAAGAACAGAGTCATGGAATGGGTTCCTTTTTAAGTCCTTCAGGTATTTTAAATTTATTTTGTTGGTTTTGCTTCTTGTGTTGGTGAAAAAAGAAAAGACAGAACATTCTTTTTATTTTGTGTTAATGGCTTTGTGTGGTGGTTATAGCTTATATGTCTGTAAAACCTACAAAGATTTGGCTTTGTGTTATGGATGTGTGTTTGAGAAATTTCTTCAACGTTATATTGTATTCATTCATTAGCATTTTCTACGTCCCGTTTAAACGATCTTTTGAAAATGGGCCGTAATGGGCTCATATTTAAAGGTAACGACTAGATTCAGATGGTCGGGTCCAAATGCTTAACGTCGGCACAATCGTTTTTTTCTCTTTAACTGAATCAAAAGTGGAACGAAGAAATTTTGAGATTTAGACTGAGGTTTGAAAGGATAAGAACAAAATATAGGTTTTCAAAAGAAAAACATACCGCATATTTTATAACAAGGAAAAAGGAGATAACGACCATTTTGATTAAGACATCAAAAAAAAAAAAAAACGATTAAGACATCGTATACAAAGTAGATGGATCTCTATGTAATAGTATTTGTGGTGTCAATACGATGCCACGGTTATGCGTAAGTGTCGGCCATAATATTTTATAATTCAATAAAACAATAAATAATTAAAGTAATGATGGTCATTTGGTGGAAGAGTGTTTTGAGTGTGTCAAGAAAGCAACTTTCGGAAGAAAGAACATGTGCTTACTATGCTGACAGACGAAGCTATACTATAATAATCCACAGTAAGGAAGAAAGAACAAATGCTATGCTACAAAAATTATTCATAACAGCTAAGCTTTTTGTTATTAATTACTAATATATATAATCCTCTCTAGGAAAAATGGAAGTTGAATATGAAGCCTAAACAAGTAAAGGATACGTCAACCCACCGCAATTTCTTGGTTTGAGTTTTGGACTTAATTACCAGTTATCGAGACGTAGAGCGACCAATAAATACATACATTCATACTAAATATAGTATCCGGAATCATGCATGTATATTGATGAATACACGCGATAACGTGGATAATCGGTTGACAGACCTGAAGACATGTGCGTGTGGTTCAGGTGTCATGTTGGTAGAAGGTGTGAGAGATATATACATGGAGCCATTCCTCTCGCCTACCTCCACGGCGGAGATTGGTCCATAATTAAACCTTAGTAAACCAAAGATAAGATTTCAAATAGCATTATTATTTTATTATTTTTAAATAGCATTATTGATTTAGCAAGTTCATTATTCTACGTCAAAATGTAGTTGAACACGCTCATTGAGTTTGTTACTTTTCGTGCACGGATGGATCTATCTATATCCATGCCCATATCACCGTCAGTTTTATAAATGATATATTGTTCCTAAAGTTTTTTGTTTTTGGGTGTGGAATGGATAAATCCGACAAAATTACTGTATACCATCGCCGCATCAGACAAGAGTCTCAAATCAATATTGCGAACTCATTCTTAATATTTTAGGAAAATATTCAGGGTCACAAATATCAATGAATTTGATACACTGTTTTATATCATTTGGTCTGATTCAAACATAAGAGTGACACTAAAAACACAAGGCACAACATCATCTTAAAGCATTTCCAATGTATGTCTCCATATTTTTCTTTAAAATAACTTTTTTAATAAATATAAAATTGCTTTAATGTCTAGAGTTTCTATATTTTATAGGAAAATATAAAAAAAAGTTACTTTTAATCTCTATATTTAGAAATGAAAATAGCAAATCTATATATTTTCCCTATAAACAGATGAATTTTATTATAGAAGCGCATACATTAGAGCAAATTTATCTCTATAATAAAAAAATTTTGTTTAAAAAAAAAATATAAAGTGAAAATAGAAGTGGATTGAAGATAGTCTTAATGAATATACATTTCAGGAACCGGTCGAATTCATCATTATCTGCTTAATTTTGTTTTTAATTGTAAAATAACTGCAACATAAGTGAACGTAACAAACCATCGTCTCCCTCTTTTGGGCTTTAGACTCTCTCTATTCAATTCTGTCTGAATAGTGGGCTTTTGTTTTCCACCCTTGATTTACACAAAAGATCTGTCATCTCTCATCTCAAGCGTTCATTCTAGGGTTCTTCAGATATCGCGATTTGAAAATTTTCTTGAAGGCTACATCGAATCAGCTTGGTTTTTTCGTTTGGTTGCAAAATAGTGAAGGCTTAGTGACTACCTATCGTCTGCAGTGAAGGGAAGATGTCTGCGGCAATGGATCTAGCGATGATGGCGATGTCGTTGGAGGAAGAAGATGCTCCCTTCGACATGCCGGATCTGCCTCAGTTCACAGCTTCGGACAGCAACTCGAGAAGTGTTATTGGAAGACTGCTCAATCCTGCTTGTCAGACTATGGCGAGTTTGATTCTAGATATGCCGCGAAAGTGGCAAAAACAAAACAGAGTAACGGGAAGAGCTCTGTCGAAGGAACGCTTTCAGTTCATCTTTGAACACGAGTATGAAATGGAAGAGATCCTTAGCATGGGGATTCATACTTATGAAGAATGGCCGATAGTAATGGAGAGGTGGGTAGAGAACCCTCCTCCGGACTACCTCCAGTATGTGGATTTGTGGGTCCAAATAAAGAATATTCCGGTAAATCACTATACGGAGAAGGCGATTATGGCGCTGGGGGATCTGGTTGGGAAGACTATCATGGTGGCTTTTGATCCAAAGAAATCGCAGAGACAAGACTATGTTAGGGCTCAAATAAGATTCAACGTCGCTAGTCCTTTGAGGAAGACAAGAATCATTAATCTTCCAAAAGGGAGGGGGACTGCGGAGATTAAGTATTTCTATGAAAGGGTCCAGAAGAGATGCTATGAGTGCCAGAGAATGACTCATGAGAAGCCTAACTGCCCGCTCTTGGTGAGAGACAGACAGCAGGAGGCTCTGTTGAGGAGACAAGGAATGGGGAATCCTAAACCTCCAAAAGAACTCATTATCAAACCTTCAGACCCGTTGTTTGGAGTTTTGGAAGAGAGTCAGGTTGGTATTCACCCGGTGCTGGGAAAACCGAAGATTGCTGCAGAGGTCTTGGAAGGAATGAGACAATATCTCCTGCTCGCAGAGGGAGAGGAGAGGAAAATAAGAGAAGAAAAGGTTCGGAAATCAGTGAGAGAGGTGGAGAAAGATCCGGTGACAGAGAGAATAGCCCTTCGGTTGGAAGATCCACCAATCATCACTAGAGATCTTAATAGAGGCAAAGGCCTAGTCTTTGGGTATGAAACGTCAGAGTCTACTTCGATCAAGACTGGAGGTCAGAATAGGCAGAAGCTTCTTGGAGATGCCATTAAATCTGGAAGGGGTTCGATGTTGGTCGCTTATGAATCTATGCCTGACGCTCTGCAATACCTTCCTATGGGTCCTACTAAGGAAGTACCTACCTCTGATGATCCTACGGGTTATAAGATTGGTTTCTCTGAGACCACATCTTCCGGGAACACTAAGAAGAAAGGGAAACCGAGGAAAAGGCCTAACTCTAGGTTGAGGAGACTGAGGAAATTAGGAGAAGAGGTGGAACAGACGGGGTGTTCGAGTCCGTCTGGGTCCAATAGCGAAGTGGGAAGTAAGAGGAAGTTATCAGAATCGGAGGATAGTGTTGAGAGAACCAATCGGCGAAAGCCAAATGAGGCGGTCCCAAATGAGGGACTGTCCAACGCGTAATGAGCATTGTGGCTTGGAATTGCCAAGGATTGGGGCGACCTCAAGACTTGACAATTCCTAGATTGGGGGAAATACGTCAAAAATATTTCCCGGAGATACTTTTTCTGATGGAAACAATGAATGGAAGGAATGCTCTTGTAGATATGCAAGTTTGGTTGGGTTATGACTTTGTATATACGGTGGAACCTGTTGGTAGATGTGGTGGACTAGCATTATTTTGGAAGAAGAGTTCAGACATCACTTTTAACTTTGTGGACAAGAATCTTATGGACCTTTCTGTACAGTGGGGCAGCTTAGAGTTCTTTTTGTCGTGTGTCTATGGTCACCCGAATGCGCAAAAGAGAGGCCCGGTTTGGGAGAGAATCATTCGCATTGGTGCTCATCGCAGGTCCCCTTGGGCTATGTTGGGGGATTTCAATGAAATTCTTAGTAATGAAGAAAAGCTGGGTGGCCCTCTCAGATCCGACTCCTCCTTCTTTGAGTTCGGAGAGATGCTCAGAAACTGTAGGATGAGAGACTTGCTAAGTACGGGGAACTCCTTTTCTTGGGGAGGTAAACGACATAATAGATGGATTCAATGCAAGTTGGATAGATGTGTGGGAAATAGGGAGTGGTCGGCTTTGTTTCCAAGCTCTTGTCAGACCTTCCTGCCTAAGAGAGGCTCTGATCATCGCCCCGTTCTTCTGAGTCTTAAATCTTCCCATGAGACGTATAGGGGATCCTTTAAGTTTGATTGTAGGATGTTGAAGAACCCCTAGGTGAAAGTTGAGGTTTGCAGAGCGTGGAATCGTATTGAACCTGATAGAGGAGCCTCAGTTTTTGATAGAATCAGAGACTGTCGTGTTGCTTTGAGCCGCTGGAAGAAGAGCAGTGAGGCTAATTCCAGATCTAGAATCATCAAGCTTCAGGATTGGTACGATGAAGAACAGTCTAAAGTTTTTCCCTCCTTCAAGGTAATGAATGATTTGAAGTCTCAGTTGGTGCAAGCGTACAGAGATGAGGATAGTTTCTGGAAACAAAAATGTAGAGACAAGTGGAGCGGGTTTGGAGACAGAAACACGAAGTTCTTTCATGCTTTGGTTCAGGCTGCGAGAAATAGGAATGAGGTGGATAAACTCACTGATGATGCAGGCCTTACCCACAGAGCTGAAGCTTCAAAAGGTCAGGTGGCAGTGGAGTATTTTACTGAGCTGTTCAAAACGTCCAACCCATCTAACCTTCAGTCCCTATTCGAGGGGTTCCAACCAAGGGTTTCAACTGCCATGAATGAAATCCTTACAAAGGAGGTTTCGAAAGAGGAAATCAGAAGAGCGGCCTTTGCCATCAAACCTTCTAGTGCCCCTGGAGCTGATGGAATGTCAGGTCTCTTTTTTCAGAAATAGTGGGATGTGGTAGGCCCAAGGGTTACACTTGAGGTTCAGGACTTCTTCAGAACTGGTGTATTCCCTTATCAATGGAATTTCACTCAGATATGCCTCATCCCAAAGAAGATCCCGGCGACTACCATGAAGGACTTAAGGCCGATAAGCCTGTGCTCAGTCATGTACAAGATTGTTTCAAAGATTATTGTATCTAGGCTGCAGCCTTTTCTTGCTTCTCTTGTGGCACCAAATCAGTCTGCTTTTGTAGCTGATCGGTTGATATCTGACAATATCTTAATAGCTCATGAAGCGGTGCATAATCTGAGAACCCATAAGGATATTTCAAAGAGATTCCTTGCGGTCAAAACCGACATGTCCAAGGCATATGACATAGTGGAGTGGAAGTATGTTGAGGCTTTGCTACTGGCAATGGGGTTTCATCAGAGCTGGGTGCAAAAGATCATGTTTTGTATCTCGACGGTCTCGTATACGGTCCTCATGAATGGACAGCCATTTGGCTTGGTGGAACCGCAGAGGGGGCTGAGACAGGGAGATCCCTTGTCTCCATTCTTGTTTGTCCTATGCACTGAGGGTCTGACCCATATGATGAACAAGGCGGAAATGGCAGGAAAGATAAGTGGGATTAGTTTCTCCATTACTGGACCGGCTATTCATCACTTACTGTTTGCAGATGATAGCTTGTTTATGGTTGAAGCCTCACTTGATCAGTGCAATCAGATGCAGGACATTCTCACCAGGTATGGAGATTTGACGGGCCAGGTTGTCAACCTTGACAAATCCTCCATTACTTTTGGAGAAAATGTGCAGGAGGATATTAAACAGGCGATTCACTCTAGATTGGGGATCAGTAATGTGGGTGGGACGAGTTCTTATTTGGGTCTGCCTGAGTGCTTCAGTGGCTCCAAAGTTGATATGTTGAATTTTGTCAAGGAGAGAATGAAGGCAAAATTCTCAAACTGGTTCTCAAGGACCTTATCACAGGGAGGAAAAGAAGTTCTCCTCAAATCAGTGGCGATGGCCATGCCGGTATACGCCATGAGTTGTTTCAAATTGCCCAAAACTACCTGTGCTAACCTGAATAGTGCTATGTCTTCATTCTGGTGGAGTGCAGTGGAGGAAAAGAAGAAAATCCATTGGCTTAGCTGGGATCTTCTATGCTTGCCTAAGCATTTAGGGGGTATGGGGTTTAAGGACATTCACACCTTCAATCAAGCTTTACTGGCAAAACAGGCTTGGAGGTTGGTTAATGATCCTAACTGTCTTCTTGCCAGATTTCTTAAAAGTCGATACTTTGAGGGGAGGGATTTCAAGGAAGCGGGAGTTGGAACTCGTCCATCCTTTGGATGGCGAAGCATTTTATTTGGTAGAGATCTCTTGCTGAAAGGACTCAAGCAGATGATTGGTAATGGTAGAGAGACGTTGGTTTGGGCTTCTGCTTGGCTGGATGATGGGAAGCGACTCAGACCTCCACTTATGAAGAACTCGATCATTGATATTGATCTAAGAGTCTCGGCCTTGATTGATCAGCAGACAGGGGAGTGGGACTCTCAGGTCCTTAATGAGTTGTTCTATCGGGATGATGTTGAACTGATCTTAAAGATGAGGGTTGCACCGGGGTCAGAGGACTTTAGCATCTGGAAGTACAATAAATGTGGGGCCTATTCTACTAAGTCTGGGTACTGGTTACAATCCACTTTGAATAGATCAGAGACTAGAGTAGCGGCAGAAATGCTCCCATCTCTTAACCCTCTGAAGGAGAGATGCTGGTTTCTTAAAATCCCACCGAAACTAAAGATCTTTTTGTGGAAATGCTTATCCAATGCGCTTCCAGTGGCTGATGGACTTGCGAAACGAGGTGTGAAGATTGACCTGCGCTGTCAACATTGTGGTGAAGAACCAGAGACTATTAACCACATTTTGTTTACATGCTCCTTGGCTAGAAGGGTGTGGGCAGAAGCTAATTTTCCGGTCCAAAAGGAGGGTTGTCATGTGGATTCTATTTTCCAGAATTTCAATCACTTGTTCCGGTTGGGAGAAAGTGGAATACTAGTTGATGGTGAGCTTAAGGCTTTTCCCTGGATTTTGTGGAGACTATGGAAGAATAGAAATGGCCTCATCTTTGAAAGTAAATGCTTTGAAGCCCCTGAAATGGTTTCCAAAGCTCTCGATGACTGGAAGGAGTGGTCGCAGGCACAGATGAGTATCGATACTCCTACAGAGTCTGATTCAATGGCAGTGGTGGATGAAAGAGTTCAATGGGAGCCACCGGTGGAGGGTTGGCTGAAATGTGATGTGGGCATTCATTGGTGTAAGAGCTCGCTGATTGCTGGAGTGGCTTGGATCTTGAGGGATTGTACTGGTACTGTTCTTCTCCACAGTCGTTCCTCTTTTGCGCATGTCTCTTCCAAGCTTGATGCCAATGTTAATGGGTGGCTGTGGGCTATTGAAAGCATGAGTAGTTTAAGAAAAAACAAGGTTGTCTTTAGGATGGAGGATTCTGATCTGATGGGTGCTGTTACTAGACCCCCGGCTTGGCCATCCTTCAGAGGCATTACCATGAAGATTACTGGTTCTTTATCTTTCTTGGGTCTCTGGAGACTAGAGCAAACCTCTAGGCAGGCAAATCTTCCAGCTTTCTTGATAGCAAAGAGTGTCATCTCTGAGAATTTATTTCAATCATATGTGGCTTCTGGGTTTCCGTTATGGTTATCTTCTTTTTTTGGGTAAGGTTACCACAGGCCTCGTTCCTTTTTGTTGTCGTATGATTGAGGTGAATTCCCTTGCTTATGGGTTGTATTGGTTTGTTGCTGTAAAAGCTTAATGGAAAAGTTCGTAAGTGTCAAAAAAAAAAAAGTGAACGTAACAAACGTTTATTTGCATAAAAACTTTTTAATGTCGGTCACAACATTACAAAAGGGATCATATATAAATATAATGTTTGAAACTGATTATATGCATTGCTGCCGACATCACATTAACAAGATATGCAACGCGCAAAGAAAGACGGACGCGCTAATTGTAATCAGTAATTACGAAATTTTAGGAACCTAAATCAAAATGGAAAAGCTCCTCACTTAGCGCTAGTTATAAGGAAGACGAATAAAAACAAAAAAGGTATGCACCACGTGGGTCATGCATATCTCAAAAAGTTGGTCTATATAGTATGAGATACATGGAGGTGAAGGGTAGAGAAGAAAACACACACATATTGAAGCTTTAACAATTTTACAGAAACTTCAAAAGAGCTTAAAAGAGAATGGGAACAGCTACGTTCATAGATATTCTTCTTGCTATCCTCTTGCCTCCTCTTGGCGTCTTTCTCAGATATGGTTGCGGGGTAAACACACTTTTTAATTTCCTTTGATCAATTCATATGTAGTTTCTGTTTTCACATTTATATATTAACCAAAATAAAAATTTGGAGTAATTTATATTTTGTTGCTAGGTTGAGTTTTGGATATGTTTGGTTTTGACGCTACTTGGGTATCTTCCTGGGATCCTCTACGCCCTTTATGTCCTCACCAAATGATAATATACCTCCATCTATCCTCTCTTCTTGTATCTTCATCTCCTTGTAAGTTTTTTTCGAGCTACTATGTTACATATCCATGGAATTCAAGACTAATAATAATTGGGAAGTTTACTAGAATGACTCAAATTAGTTGTGTATTTACTAGAATGACTCATATTAATTGTGTGTTATTTGAAAAATATTTTGGACGAAATTACCCTTGCACATAGTTATAACAAAAAAACAAAAATACCAAAATATCCTTATTATTTTCGACGGCAGATTTGTTACAAAAGAAAATAAGTCTGCCGAATAATAAGTCAATTTATAAAATCTGCGTAGAAAAACAAATCTACCGTTGTAGTGATACCAGACTTTTAAAAAATGTCAGATTTGTTAACACGGCAGACTTAATTGTCAGATTTGATTACAAAACAGATTTTTTGAAATATGTCTGTCGAATGAAATAGCAGATTTGTTATTAATGGTCGATTTATGTGGTCAACTTATTTTCTCATTGACAGATTTATTTTTTATCTTAGACTTATTTTCTTACGGCAGATTTGTATAACCGATTTAAAATTTTAGGCAGACTTTTTTGTTTATGTGGTGACAGACTTTTTAATCTATGCTGTGGCAGATTTATTAACGAAATTTGGGTTTATGTAAACCAATGTCAATTTCGACCCGGTTTACTAGTAATTTCGACATGGTTTATTTTTTAGGTTAATTAAACTTAGAATTAGGGAAAATTGTAGTTGTCGTCATCTTTGTCATCCCTCTTTTCTTCTTTTTCAAGTTGTCTCTTTTCATGGTAGTTTAATCATTTGTTACAATCCTTATTGCTTGGAGAAACATGGATCACATCATTCTCGTCTGTGGAAAGTGGAAAATAGATAGAAAGAAGTGGTTATTTGAAGTGGACAATAATCAAGGTAGTAAATTACTTCCTGCGAAGGAAGAGACTAGATATGAGGATTTTGTGAAAATCATATATGAGGAGTACGAAGTTGATTTTGCAGAACGTGATTTGGAGCTGTCTTACCTTTTGCCGAAACGTATCAAAGAAAACCTGGACACACCTCCTGTGAAAGTAAGAAACGATAGGCAGTTTCAAGGTTTTCTGTGTCTTCACAAAGTCGATAATGTTAGACTGTGTGTAGAGTTTACGGTGAAAAAAAACAAGGATGAAGAAGCTAGCGAAGAACAAGAAGAAATCGTGCAGAAAGATGACCCATTGCCAGCAGAGGATGATGATATGGATGAGGATGACGATCGATTTGATTACTGCGACGATTCTGATGGAGCAACGTCTGATGACGAAAACTTTACGTCATATGGGTTTCCGCCAGACCAAGAAGAAAAGATTCAGGGATCTCCTGCAAAGATGAGTTATGCCACAGTCCCAAAGACACAGAAAGGAGATTGCACGCATAGTAGGTTTGACCTAAGCTCTTTCAAACTGAAAGTGGGGCAGAGTTTTGATTCAAAAGATGCATTGTATACGCGTCTGCAGATTTGCTCAGTTGTCCACAAGTTCGATTTTGATGTGGATAAATCTACCCGTAAGCTATGGTTTGTAAAATGTTGGGTAAAAGGATGTACGTGGAAGCTTAGAGCTACACCAGTAGGAGATTCTTCAAAATTCACAATCCGAGTACATGTAGATGAACATTCTTGCTCTGTAACAGAGCGTTCGGCTCGTTCTCGACAAGCTACTCCTGAAATTCTTGGCCTCTTATACAAAGACTATATTGGTGGGGTTGATCGAACTATTTTGCCACGTCATGTTGAGAGTGCTATGAACATGAGTTTCGGAATCCAGGTTAGTTTAATACATTTTTTACATCAAATCTACTGTCTTATCTGACCTTACTTGTTTTTAACTTGGTTGTAATTATTGTATATCGCAGATGGATTACTGGAAATCTCATCGTACCCTTATAGTTGCTAGAAATCTTGTATTGGGTTCATCGGAGAATGGATACGAGGAGTTACCTTCTTACCTGCACAAGATTAGAATGGCAAATCCTGGGACTTTAGCTCGGTTGGAAGTTGATGCAAAAAACAGATTTAAGTATTTATTCCTTGCATTCAACGCTAGCATTACTGGTTTCCCATTTATGAGGAAGGTTGTGGTGGTTGATGGTACTTTCTTGCAAGGGAAATACAAAGGAACGCTTCTCATTGCATCATCACAAGATGGTAATTTTCAAATATTTCCGATAGCATTTGCTGTGGTTGACATAGAGAATGATGAATCATGGACATGGTTCTTCCGTCAACTCAGCCGTGTGATACCCGATGATGAAGGATTGGCGTTAATTTCTGACAGGCACAAGTCAATAAGGAAGGCAGTTTCAGTGGTCTATCCATTGGCTAGCACAGGAATTTGCACGTACCACTTATATAAGAACATATTGCTAAGATACAGAGGGCGTGATCTGTTTGGTTTAGTAAAAAAAGCCGCTTACTCTTTTAGATTAGCTGACTTTGAAGCAATCTTCGAGACGATTAAAGGGTTAAATCCAGATTTACATGCATATTTGGAACGTGCTGATGTGTCTAAGTGGGCTCGAGCTCATTTTCGAGGTGATAGATATAACCTCCTTACAAGTAACATAGCCGAATCCATAAACAGAGCTTTGTCAGATGTGAGATGCTTGCCAATTGTTCGCCTTTTAGAGTCAATCAGATTGATGATGACGCGTTGGTTTGCAACAAGAAAACATGATGCTGACTTGATGAAAACTTCTCTGACTCGTGGTGTGGAGAAATTGTTGGAGGTAACATATGTATACTCAGGTTTTACATTTTTGTAGACTGTTTTCTAATCTACAAAACTTGACCATTTTCAGGGCCGTATACCTGTTGCAAATCTCTTAAAAGTTCAAGCTATCGACATTCATCAGTCAGAAGTGAGAGGAGTCTCATCTTTACATGTTGTAAACCTTACAGAAAAATCATGTTCTTGCCGTAGATTTGATTTGGAGAAGCTACCATGTGCTCATGCTATAGCCGCTGCGAAAGCTAGAAAGATATCATGTATATCACTTTGTCACAAGTACTATCGGACGCAGTACCTCTACAATGCATATTTCACTCCCGTTATGCCCAATGATGATGTTCCAATTCCAGAAGAAGTTGCAAAGAAAATCTGCTTACCGCCTGATGTCCGCCAACCACCGGGAAGGCCAAAAAAATCAAGACATAAATCTATTTTGGAGAAAGTTGCAGACAAAAAGCGGCCAAGGAAGGAACACGCATGTAAAATTTGTAACCAGGTGGGACACAATTCTACAACATGTCCTCTTAGGTGATGAGTACTCGATTTAGTTTGAGTATTTGCTTATTACATTTTTTTTGGTTGGTGCTACATTTGTTGGTATACTCTTTTGGTGTCTTACTACATTTTCACGTTTTAGCTGCTTTTTCCAAAAATAGTACGAACTATTTAACCATCTTATTACTCATATTACTTGATGATAGATGTTTTTTCTTCTGCCCTTATGTGTATGTATGTTTTAAACCAATATATAAGATGTAGCAGAGTCTAAATGACCTGTAAATGGCAATCCAATATAAAACAACCGTAAAATCTGCATAGTTATATATCCATCTAACGCTGAAATCCATCAAGTTATACATTTGTCTAAAGAAAAAAGCCAGAAAGTTATACATCCGTCTAAAGCCAAAAACCAGCAAGTCATACATCCACCAGTAGCCAAAAAAAAACAAACAGAAAACTAATTCATTCAGCTTTCTCAGTCACCTCCTCATAAATATCCGCAGCCAACTTCAGTCTCAATGGTGGTATAATCTGATCAGTCAAGCCATCAAAGCTACGCCCAAGAGCTAGACATTCAATGTACATCAAAGAGTACACACCGCAATCTCCGGGGTTCTCATTTTGCGGAATCTTCTTGTGCCTAATATAAGAAAACTGTTTTTCCCTTTTCGTTCTCGTTTTACCAGGCATCATCTTGTTAAGCACTGCCGGTATCATTTTCATGAAAGGTCGGCACTCCTCTTTCATATCCTTATCACTCACATGTGTATGAATACTATCATAGACATGGATTGCCTCCTTCAGAAGATCGATGCGTAGAGCAACCCAGTGATCTCCGTTAACAAAGTGGCAGAGGAAAAGCTCGTCGACATCCGCAATCCACTTCTTATTCGTCACAAAATCAGCCGGATGTTCTCCGTTAAAAGCCTTGCTGTATATTTCGGGCAACTCATTCTTCTTCTGGTCCCAGTTCTTGTAGTCGTTCACCCATGAGCTCACAAACCAGCGAGAAAGAAATGCAATTCGAGTAGAGGAATACGGAGACTGTGCTTGCCTGGAGCGTCTGTGAAACATAAGCATTGCTGCTGCAATGTGCTAAGACATGAAACAATTCACAGTCAGCAACCAGCCGTAGTTTAGTCATGAAAAATCAGAAATTAAACTTACAGAATCATGCAACCAGCCGTAGTTATTTGTTGGCCAAGCAACCCTCGGTATCATTATTTTCAAGAAAAATCCTGCGCTTTCATCTCCATAACCAGGCTCATTTGCTTCCCTACACAATAAATTATTAGACTATATGAAATAAGAAGAAAGGATGCACGAAAGGAAACTTACAAATCAGACTTGATGAAGTCCAAAACTTTCTGCAGTTTCTCTGCCTCCACCTTAGCTAATGGGTCACAAGGTTCCTTCGAGTCTTTTTCACCAGTTATGATACGCTTCACTGTTGAATTTCCTACAAATGGCCAAACTTGAGTCTTTGTCAACTGAGGCTTGCGTCTGCGTGTAGGCTCCTTCAAAGTTAAAGCAAGTTCTTCCAACACCGCCCTACAATTAATACTCTTCTCCCACTGTCGAGAATTTTCCCAAGTTTCTGCCGAAATGGATTCATCATTTAGTTTTGGGATCTTGATGGCCTTCTCTTGCTTCACCCTTCTTAGTGGAATTCCAGCTTTCTTTTCAGTACTTTTCACCTCCTTGTTAGGAAGATCCTCCTCCTCCATCATCTTCTTAGCTTTTTTCTCCTTCTTCACAACACAATCAATTGGCAATCCATCTTGTGAATTGATCTTCTTCTGAAGAATCCATGACTGAATAACAGAAAGTGAAAATTAGTAAAAAAAAAAGGAACAGAGAATAAAGAACAAAAAAAATAGAAAAAAATTGTACCAAGTCGTTGCTACAAGCACCATCATCCTCACACGCCTTGGAGTTGACGACATCAGGAACAATGTTCACATTAGCATTGTTTTTAAGATAATTGATATCTTCCTCCAATTTTGCAATTATCTTCCTTAAGTCAGAATCATATACTGCTACTCTAGCTTCCACCTTAGCATCAATAGTAGCCTCTAATGCTTTAATAACCTTGTCAGCTACACTAACATCAATGTCCTCTATTTTTGCAGTGAGAATTTTGATCGACTCAACCAACCCAAGTGTAGCAACGTTCTGAGCTGCATGACTTTTTCATTATGCATAGACAAAACAAAACAGTGTCAGTAATTAAATACAAAACATTTTCTATCACCAACTAAACTACAGAAACATTTTGGACATACCATATCAGATGCTTCACCTCCATCAGCAGATTCTTTGTCTTTTCTTCGCTTAGTAGAAGGGCCCTGGTTTGGAACAACAGATGCAGCAACACCATATTTTCTCTTCTCGCATTTGGTTGTTGGATTTGCATCCCAAAACTTTTCATTTAGCTGACCACTGACGATGTCTTTTATCATGTTGTCCAGATCAGTATTGATTTTATCATCGTCCCACTTTGGATATATATCCTCCACTTGGTTCATAATCATATGCCTCACACGAACCTTCAAAGTAATATAGAAGATTAGTAAGACAAGCAAAAATTAAATGGAAGAAATACTATTTATGTTCATACCTCATGATACTTTTTTTTTCTTGGGCACAAAAATCTGAGAAGTTGACACGCGCACGAGATCCCTTCCATGACAGAAGAGGAACATCAACTCCCTCTATCCGATTGCCATATTTTTCTCCTAAACCATGTACAGACTCATAAATCCATATTAAGAGCGCATGAACACATCCGTGAAGTGTGTAACTCTTATTTCTTTCGTATGTGAGTACTTTAATAGAATCAACAAGGCTGCTGAACCCAACACGACCCCATGGATATCGCTGGAAAGCTGCAGTGTCCATCACCCTTTTAGCACAATGCAGAGGAATTCTACTGTTGCTTGAAATTCCAAATATGCCAACAGATAGCAGAAACAACAAACCAATCCTCACTCGCTTCTCTCGAGTCCAGTTTTTGCAAGTCGGTAATATGTCTTGTAACTCTTGCAATGTAGGTCCATCCGATGTCGGAACATTCATCTCCAGCCAAAACTCTTGATGATCCACATCCCAAACATCATCCTTGTCGAAAGGATCACAATTTAGACCTGTAATCTCTCCAAACTCATACAAAGAGAACCGCAGTGGCTTACAATCTATCAAAGACCAAATCTCATGACTGCTCTCGATTGCCAATTGATTGGCAAGGAAATGGTGAACAACTTTCGCAGACCAAATATAAGGCAGCTCTTTCAGCTTCACAATAACTCCAACAGCTGATTCCCTCAACTCAGACCAAACATCTTCCCCAAGGTCAACTCTCATAGTTTGAAGGTTGGACAGATAAAAACTATGGTTCATGCTCTTACTTTGAATTGGGGTTTTCCCAACCTCATACACACGACGAGGATACTTTCTCATACTCGAAGAAGAAGCCATACCTAAAAAATAAAACAGTTTACAAGTTATTTTCTTCTCTACAAAACACTGCATTTTCATCAAGTGATAAACGAACTAGAAAGTAAAGTCTACAAATTTTCATAATCAATAAACAATAATCAAACAGTCTGTCATAACCAAAATATTATTATGAAACAGAAAAAATACTCCTAAAGCACAAACAAATACTCCTAAAGCACAAACAAGACACTTAAAGCTCGTGTCCTAAACTTTATCTGCAAATAATTTCAATTTTTTAAAGCCTACGAAACCCACATAGTTCAATCTCATATCCATCCAACGCTACCTTCATTGTTTGAAACTGACTTAATTATCAGCAAATGATTTCAAATTTTCGAAACCATACAAAACCCACATAGCCTAATCTCACTTCCATCGAACACTAGCTTTTCTTCAAGAGAAACAAAAAGTACAGAAAAAATACAGAGATTTCAAAGTGAAAGAATGTTGAAATTAGATTTAGGGTTTTCAAAACTAAACATCTCAATCAAACAATGTATGCTAAAAAGTGTAACAACTACTGGGAATTGAATAGATTAGCACTTACAACTGAAATTGGGATTTAGGGTTTTTTCAAAAGAAAGGTGATGGCAACAAGGAGATGTCGACGGCGGCTGTGAAGGAGGAGATGCCGACGGCGGCTGTGACGGAGGAGATGTTATCGGTTTTGTTTATGGGATGACAGGTACTCTTGATCAGAGATGGCTCCTCCTCTGTTGTCGTTCTGAGAAAGAAAGACACGACAAAACCAAAGTTTTTTGTCGATGTTTTATTTAATTATAACATATATTTTCCTTTATTTTTTTTATTTATCTGCCAAAATATGTAGTTAATCAAATTAGATATGGGCTTTTCGTAATTTCGCTTACATCTCTTTTTAGGCTAGTAATTAAAATTTAATATGAGTCATCCTAGTAATTTTTAGATGAATTAGAGTTAGTCTAGGTGATTTCTCATAATAATTCTATCTTTTAGTTTAGTTGTTTTTTTGGGTTGTATTAGTGAGATTTTTCATTGGCAAAATGAAGTACATGTTAGGTGGTGAACCAACACCAAACTAAATTCTAAAAAGTAGCATAATCTCTATACTATCATTCTAAGTTAATTCAGTTTAAGATATTGTTTATTTTATAGTATTCACTTAGTAGCGTAACTGACTAGGGTTATCAGTAATACATATAAACTCTGGCCTAAAATAGTTTTCGTGACTTCCAATATTTTCTCATTTGCATAATTTTTGTATCACAATTGTTTTTAGCTTTTACATTCGTTGTTATTTTGTGCAGGAACAGCTGGTTCCTCGTGTTTTCATTTCTTGTGTGACTGATTCATCGTTTCTTTCATCAGGGGTTTATCGTTGTTGTGTTTTGCATTGTTATATAATGTCTCTTGCACGGTTGTCCGCATACATAGATGCAGAGTTTTCAGTTTGGTTTTCAGAATCTACATGAGTTTGTATACGTTTGATGACAAAAAAAAAAATAATTTCTCTTAATCCTTCTTTTGTGTGAAGAGCTTTGTGTATTCGATTCTTCAATTAGTATTTACTAGAACTTATGTTTGCCTTGGTGGGTCTCATAGGACCACCATGAAATTAATATATGAACCTTACGTTACAAGCCTAATCACACGCATTACTTCGTGGCACCATCTGCGATACCCACGAGGTACACCGAACAGAGCATTCACCCACCGGTTGTTATTATCTGATAGCACGATTTGTTATACCAACTTAAATAAACTTAATTAATAATCCACTTGAATCAAATTGAATTTGACTGTACAGACAAGCGCTTTTGTTTTTTTATTTTACAATGGGCAACATAGCTTAGCAATACATTTTTTTCTCTGTTGTGCATTTATGCTAGATGAAGTGGTGGTTAGACGATTTGATCCTCTCATCTCCATTTTTGCTCCTAGAAATATGAAAAAAAAAAATCATATCCTCAAAATCCTGTAATAGTCACTGAAACTTTATTAGAAGTCAATCATCCCGAAGTTTGTATACATTTATAAAGTGAAGACATGAAAAAGCAGAATTTTACTTAGAGGTCAATCACCCCGAAGTTTGCCATCAGGGCAACAATCATCGAACGCCATCCGACATACACATATCCCACATGTTTTATTTTGCGCATCCGATGTCCATGAAGCAACTGCATGATGGTGCATGCCATATGTTCCCATAACAAACAATCAGTTAAAAACAAAAGTCAATCCACCTTATTGTAAGAGCTCATGTGTCGGTGCTGGGATCGTATAATATATCACACGTAAGCTAAATGGACAAGGGACTTGCTCTCATTTTAGGGGTATGCAGGATACAAGTAGTACAGAAAAGTGATTAACAACTATTTTCATTTACTATATATCCCTACCTAGCGACAGGACCCATAAAATGCTGTATATTTTGAACAGGATCTAGTCTAATCTAAGCATATGAGTTACGCCAGGTCTTTAGGGTATTTCTAATTCTACTTCATTTTTAACTATAAATTTTATTTTGGAGTGAAATATTTTTCAATCTCACTCTATATTCAATTCCAAAATAGAGTTATGATTAGTGTTACTTTATTATAGAGTTTTTATCCATTAGTTTATTTTGTAGTTGAATTTTTTTATTTATGAAATGTTCCATTTAATATTGAATGTTTTTTATATTTAAATAATATAATGACATGAAAATAAATAAAATATTCTCGCAAAAGATTATTCGATAGTTTATATAAAATATGCATAAATTAATTAAAATCAAAACTAAGCATGAATAATACAAAATATATATAATATAATATTATAATAAAGTAATATAATAATTTGGTATATTATTTTTGGAACTATCAAGATCGGTGAAGTATTGTTCAGACGGAATAGATAAGTTTTTAAAATTGTGGGTCAAAATTTTGATTTATAACACTCATATTTGTTGAACTTGATATATGCATAAACATTAGAATCCAATATGTAATTCGAATTACAAAACAAACTTTATTTTCTTCTTTATGTTTTTTAATGCATATTTTTATATTTGAACGGAAAAAGACAAACATTTCACCAATTGAAGTTAAAACATAATTTTTTATTGTATTTTAATGATAAATATTTAATTTAAATAAAATATATTTTATTTTATGGTTGTAAACTTAAGATAGTTGTGCTAATTGTTAAATATTTATAAGTTGAAGGTATTACTAACACTTATTAATAAAGTAAAAAAAATCATTAGTAAATATTTCATTTTAGAGTAAAAATAGAGTAACATATTGGAGATGCTCCTAGTAGCAAGTGACATATTTTATGTACATGAAAATAATTCGATACAAGATGCAAAAAGTGATTTTCCTCTTTAATTAGATCAGTTCGGTTTTGTAATTCGACCCAGCTTCTTATCACGGACTAATTTCTCCTAAACTCAAATGTGCGGCATTAACATCCTTTTATTTTTTTAGTTGCTAAATTAATATTTTCCCCAAACTTAGATTAGCATTTAGAGAGAGAAAATGACGCTTTTAAAAGGAAGTCAGAGCATAAAAAATGCTTGTATTATAACTTGCTTGATACCAAGTTTTTCAGAGTGACTCCTCATAATCCTAGACAGATTTATCAACTACGTAAGATAGGAAAGTGCTAAGGTCCATAGACAAATCTAGACTTTAACTAATTTTACCTACAGAAATATGAGAAAAGGTGAAAAACAAAGAAAAATTAATGGGTGCATGTAAATTCAGTGCTCCTTTCACTAACTTTACTTTTGATGAAATCACATGTTTGAGTTTAGAAGAAATCGATCCATAGTTTTTTAAAAAAAAAAAGAAATTGATCCGTACATATGGCCTTATCAAGGGTGAAATTATTAGTGAAAGGAGTGCTTGGATACATATGTATCCATTTTTTTTTTCAGTTAGTTTCCTTAAGTTTCTTTGGTCAAAACTGAAAACATCAGGCCCAAGTTGAGCATGCATTAACATTCATTTATTGGTTTTGAACATTGGGCCCAAAGTTAGGCTTGCTATAATAGTTTATTAATTTATAAGGTTTTAAATTAAATATTAAATGAAATTCTAAAAACAAATATGTTATTTGGTCAAAATAACTAAACCAGTATATTTTATAATTAAATTACACATTCGGTTATATCACTATTTAAGTAACAAGTAATTTTTTTGGTAATGAATAATTTACTAGCCCAAAAATGAAGCAATGAATACGTTAACAACCTGTCATATATGTATATCATCCAAAATACTGTCGTCATCATCATCACATATATAGAGATATAATATTTATTTTATTGACTAGGAAATAATATCCCATTATATTTAGAAAAATCTATTTTGATCCAGAAAAAATATTCTTTTATAGAATGCTGACTATAATGTTGGACCTGGGTTTGTGGTCAAAATAACTTAATAAGTATATTTTATAATTAAATTACACATTATCGGTTATATCACTTTTTAAGTAATAAATATTTTTTTCTGGTAGTGAATAGTTTGTTGACAAAAAAGAAGTAATGAATATTTTAACAACCTGTCAAGCATGCATATCCTCCAAAATACAGTCATCGCCCTCATCATCACATACACAGAAATATATTTTGTTTTTTTTTTGTAACTAATATATTTTGTTTTTGTTGACTGAAAAATAATATACCATTATATTTAGAAAAATCTGTTTATATCCAGAATTGTTTTTTAGAGAATGATGAGTATATTTTATATACTAACACATAAATCATGTTTGAAAATGCTAATGTTAAAAATGGGAATATATAAAAAGATTTGCACATATCAGTTATTCAAAATGATTAACATTTTAACAGCCTATATCATACATGCATACTGGCCATAATAGATTCATTGCATTTTTTCTTGTTGATAAAAATAATATACAACCATATTCAGAAAAAAATCTGTCTATGTCCTAAAAAACATTTTTATATTAGAAAATGATGAATAAATCTTAAGAAATTTTAACTAAATGAATAATATGTTAACCACAAAATATTAGAAAAATATTGATAAAAAGTTATTTTATTTTCTAACACATTTAGATTTAAAGTGCTTGTGGTAAGAAATTAAAAATATAAATATTAAATTTTTCAAAGGTAAGAAATATGTAATACATACATGCATTAGATACTACATATATACATAACTTTAATTTTTAATTTTCTCTAAAGTACAAAAATTACTTTCTATTTTTTTGGCATCAGTTACTTTCTATTATAAAAACATTGTTTCATATATTTTTATAAAATGTAGATTATAGAAAATGATGCTAATTAAAGCTATAACATGAACCTGACAAATGTTGGCCGTCGAGTTACTGCTAACATACTTGCATTTTTATCTTTTCACATAGCACGTTATATCGTTTTTTAGACTACCGTTATATCATTTGTTAATCTTCACTAAACTAAATTGTATTTGTAATTTCGTAAAATTGAAAACATTCATAATGTTTTATGGTACGTGTGGACTGTTAAGTACTTGTTTGTTTGACATCGACTGTTATTTACTAATTCAGATTATATATCTGCTAATGATGTTCCATGAGATGTTACATGAAATATTAAAAGTTGTTAAAAAATAAATATTATAGGTTTCGTTTCAAAAAATGAATACTAAAAGTTCAACTGTGTGTGAAAAGAAAAAAAAAACTACATGTGCCTGGAAATTAGTTAAACATAAATTTTAATTTTAATTTCTTTAGCAAACAACAATCTCAAATTATAGAAACATCTTACAATCTAAAATAAGCATAAATATTATAAAATTTAATATATTAATTTGACATATACATAGAAGTATATATTACACATGCAAATACAATTTCAAGAACCCATATTTAAACATACAATTTTAAATAAATATTCAGCATATTTTTATTATGATTCGAAATAAATAAATTTAAGCATAAATTAGTTACAACAATTTATATAAAAATAAATTTTAAACATATTTTCTTTGTTAATTAGTAAAACAGATCTTTCAATATGTTTATATATTTAAATAGGTATACAAAAACTAAAACATAAACAGATAATAAATAAATAATTATAAATAATTATTCCATATTTTTTATGATCCAAAATAGATAATAGTTTGAGCATAAAATTAATTACAACAATTTCATATAAAAATAATTTTTAATTATGTTTTCTTTGTTAATACATAAATCAGATCTTTCAATATGTTTCTAAGAAGAAATTGATTGATGGGGCCTTGTTTTATTTTTATTTTTATTTTTGATCTTGTTTAATAACAAACATTATAGAAATTTATTTACTTTTCTTTAATAATGTTTTAAATATATATTGTCTAGTATTGTAAATATATATAATTATATTTCTGAAACGAAGATCTTGTTTGACTACGTAAAAATAGTAAAACTATATTAGTTACCTAAAGTTTTATTCAAGTTTTATATTAAACTGTCCCTCGATGAAAATAACGACACGTTTCAGTTTTTATAATGAAAACATTATAAATAGCGATCTCATCAGAAATCTTTGTTACAATTATAAATCTAAAGACAAACATAAAAAGATTATCACCGTCAAGATCAAGTGACAGGTAAACATATTTCATTACGTTTCAAATAATTTAGTGAATTTTTTTTTTTTGAAGTTTTTAAAAAGAAAAACTTGTTACAAATTTAACTTTCATTAAAAAAATTTAACAATGAAGTTTTCATCCAAGTTATTAAAATTCAGTGAACTCATCTCTACAAATCAAGAAGATGTTTAACCAGTATACAGATTTTGACATCTCATTTGCTTTGTCTAACACCAAATCTTTTCAATACAGATTGATTACAAGAATTTTCATAACTAGTTTTGATTAATTACTTGCATCTATTTATTTTATTTTAAAATATAATTACTATGAACGTTATTGTCGTTTTGTTTTGAAATATATTTCAGTGTATTTCTTTTTTTTCTTTTTTTTTATTTCAGTGTATTTCATTTCACTGATATGTATTGGATTTGATGATTTTTACAAAATAACTACAAAAGTTGAGTTGAATTTTGTTTGTTAGTTTGAATATTATATCTTAAAAGCCCTAGTTCAAAACAATTTTATATAATTATCTTATATTTGGTTTTCTTTTTATAAGAAAACATGTCATTACTTACAAAGCTACAATTGAACTCAATGAATTGTATAGTTACTTTTGGATTATTTACATCAAACCAGATGAATTTACTTTTAATCATTTTTCTAAAAGTTAGTTATATTTAGGCATGACATATGTTTAGATCACTGCAAAACTTACATAAAGACTATAAATTTTGTGTTGTAATTTCGTTTGCAAGATAAATATTTACTTCTTATTTTTTTCAAGGACGAAAATAATTTAATAGTAAACAGAAATTGTATAAGATTTGATTGCATTGCATTTCTTAGTATCAATACATAAATGAGATATCTATTAATCAATTGATCAAATCTAGAATCTGTATTCTGGAAAATAATACTGAGTAACATGATTTTTTCGTATGACTAAGCAATATTATAGAATTTTTCTTTCGAAAAAAATATTAGGGAATTGCATTTAGTGAAAAGTACTGGTAAATCTTGAATTATTTAACATAATACTTTATTCTTGGAATCAGATTCTAGATTTTATCAGTTTATTAATATATTCATGCATTTATGTATAGATCATAGCGTTCTCCAAAAAAAAAGTATAGATCATAGCAAATACAATGTAATAAAATCCATTCAGATATTGTTTTTTTGGGAAATATAAATATTTAGAGTATTATAATAGTATAATAGTATATTACAAAATGTTATAACCAGGATTTAAAAAAAAATGTATATGAATTTAAGTTATCTACTTAAATAAATGTTATAAATTTACAAAATATTATTTAAAAACCAAATCTTACAAGTTGTCCCAAATACTTGCAATGATTTTAAAGTAACCATAAAATTTTGCAAATACAGTTTATATGACCCTAAAAATAAAATAAAAAGAGAGAAACAGATAAATAAAAAAATTATATGTACTTATTACATAAATATATAATACAAAAAACAAAAATAAGAAAATATAACTAATGAACCAAAGAAAAAAATACTTTTTTAAGTTGGGAATATATTTAGATTTATGACTACTAAAAAAACACAAAGAATATTAATCACCAGTCGATAAAGATGTGATTAATATTTTTATTGACTGTGATTAATATTCTTTGTGTTTTCTTACTAGTCATAAATCTAAATATATTCCCTACTTAAAAAAAAAAATTCTTTGTTTCATTTGTTATAATAAAAATCTAATTTATTTTTATTGTATTATACAATTATGCAATAATTTCATATATTTTTTAACTTTTTTTCTTTTTTTTTACTTTTAATTTTACTTTATTTTATTTTTAGGGTCATCTGAACTGTATTTGCAAAAATTGTTTTATTATCTTTTCAAAAGTCATTGTAAATATTTGGGACAACTTCTAAGATTTGGTTTTCAATTATAATTTTGTAAATTTAATTATAATTCAAGTCGATAACTAAAATACATATACATTTTTTATTTAAAAAATCCTAGATATAATATTTTAAATACTATTATAATATTCTAGATAGTTATATTTTTTGTTTCATTAGTTATTATAAAAATCTCATTGATTTGTTTTATTTTATTATAAAATTATGCAATAAGTTCATATAATTTATTTTATACTTTTTGTCTATTTATTTTATTTTATTTTATATTTACTTTTATTTTGATTAATCACAGTCAACAAAAATATTAATCACATCTTTATCGACTAGTGACTAATATTCTTTCTGTTTCTTACAAGTCAAATCTAAAAATATTCCCTACTTAAAAAGACAAATTTTTCATACCCCTCAATCACTATATAAACACACACATCCCTGAACTCAAAATACAACACACCACACACAAAAAAAACACCATGACAAGAAAGAAGGTGAGACTTGCTTTCATCGTCAATAACTCCTCGAGAAAAGCAACCTACAAAAAAAGGAAGAAGGGCTTGCTCAAAAAAGTGCATGAGATATCCACTTTATGTGGGATTAATGCCGGGGCTATCATTTACAGTCCCTACGATCCTACCCCTGTGGTGTGGCCCTCCGTCGAGGGTATGAATCAAATGATTGCTGCTTTCCGGAACATGCCAGAAATAGACCGGCACAAGAATATGGTCAATCAACAGGAGTTCATCCAACAGAGGATAACCAAGGCCGGTAACCTTCTGCTTAAGCAGAAGAAGGACAACAGGGAGGCTCACCTCACGGAAGCCATGTACCAATTTCTTAAGATGGGACAGCTTCCTATTCGAGCCGGGGATTATAGAAATCCTGCTCTAGCCAGGGATCTTAACGATCTAGGTTATATTGTTGACCAATATATTAAAAGTCTTGATCGCAGGATTCAGATTTTAGAAGGAGGCTCGGATGTGGAGATCGGTGAATCCTCTAATGCTGTTGCAGCTACGGCTCAGGATCCTTCTGAGCCGGTTGGAACATTGGCTCTTGTGGAAGGTGCAGCCGCTCCAGCCACTACTGTCCATGGGGTGGGTTCTTCTTCCTCTTCTGCTGCTGGTGGTGCACCTTTGTTTAATCAAACGTACCCTTTTCCTCTGGATCAGCAGCAGTTCTATCAACCATATGCTCATGGATTCTATGAGCAAGCTCGTAACCAGAACCAGCCTATGGAGATGATGAACCATCCCGAGCACAACTGGGGTTATGCTGCCAACCAAATGGGATTTCCATTTATGGAATATACCCATCATTACCATCATCAGCCTCAGCAGCCGCAGTGGTATCGAGGTGAATCCTCCACTGTTCCGCAGCAGCAGCAGTTCTTCCCAGGTGAATCCTCCACTGCTCCGCCACCCGCCACCTCAGGCAGTGTCCCACCTGAAGCTTCAACTCCAAATCCTACCAATAATATTTGGTTCCGTGAAGGTTTGGAGTGACGACGTTCACATTATGATAAGACGACAAAGCTATGATTACTCTGACTTGTTTTCTGTGTGTTGCCGTTTTATTTGATGTTAAACGTTACTGCATTTGTGTTTTGTAGTTTTTAACCACCACATTTCTTCTTGTTGTTGTTTTTTTATCCACCGCATTTGTTGTTGTTGTTTTACACAGATATATTCATGTATCATCTCTTTAATGCAATGAAACTTAAATTTTCTCTAGTGAATCTCTTTTTATATTGTTCTTGAAGAATTTACATGCAATATTAGATTGTTTTAGATTGAAAATTTAATATGTGTGGATATTTTTCATTTTTTTGATAAGTATGTGAATATTATTCATTGATGATATATTTCTAGAGTTCAAGGTGCCGAGCTATTGCATCAATTGCTATCATGAATTTCTCCAAATTAGTGTTTGGTTCTCTGATGTCTGATCTAGTTTGGTAGACAGACACCCTTATCAACTAGGTTTTTGACCGTCCAAATGCATTTTTAATTATATGTTACTACAGATGTTTTAGGAGTTTTAAACAATTTGAAGTAATTTTATGAGTGCACCAATCTTCAATTCTCCTCCACTAATCAACGAGCAAAACTAGTTGCAGCACATAACCTCTACAAATCCAAATCCTACCAATAATATTTGGTTTCACGAAAGTTTCGAGAGACGACGTTCACATTCTGATAAGACGACAAACTATGATTACTCTCATTTCTTCTCTTTGTATTGTCGTTTTTCTTGATGTTCAAATGTTATGAATTTGATTTTTCTAGTTTTTTATCGTACCATATTTGTTGTTGTTATTTAACACAAATATATTTATGTATCATCATTTTAATTCAATGAATTAACATTTTCTCTAGTAACTCTATTTTTATATTACACTTGAAGAATTTACGTGCAGTACATATACTAGTTATATATTTTTTATCAAAATATTAGTTATATTTTTTACTGAAGAATTATAGAATATGTGGTGAATTGCTAATTACATTGTCAAAAAGATAGAAAAAAATAATAAACAAATAATTAAAAAACAGAAAAAAAAACAAAAGATATGTCAAAATCATTTGATTTTTTTTTGTATAAAGATAGTAGTCATACATCGGAGATCTGATTTCTTAAAATATTTATTTTATATCTTAAAGCCAAAAAAGGTAAGTGATTTGAGTGAATGTATTATGAGTCATTCCAGCTAAAGGTGATGAATGTTATCTATAATTTTCATACTTATTGGTATACACACACGTTGCCAGCAATTCACTGTTATCAAATTGCAATTAAGATGGTATTATCCGAATTATACAAGTGATTACAACCTTAGTGATGAAAAAGTATTACTGGCCTTTTTTTTTTTTTTTTTTTTTTTTTTTTTTTTTTTTTTTTTTTTTTTTTTTTTGATAACCGTGGGGGTCCGGCGACCGAGGTCAACCGACTAATCCCACGAGGCCCACGGCAGTCCACGTATTCTTGCGATTTAACGCTAGCCCGGGTGGCCACATGGGGTTTCGAAGCCGGGTCCGTATTGGGGTCGCAACTCCCTCAAGACCACTAGCCCACCACCATGTGGTTTTTGAGAAAGAATCTCACAGTGAGGATTTCACCAATAAATTTTCGTTACTGATTATATACGACGTGGCATTACGCACATATCATTTAATTAATAAAGGATTCATGTAATTAATCAATGATTCTAATAAAATGCCAACTGGATGTCAAAACACTATTTCAAACATTCGCAACTATATAAACAGACTCCTGACAAGAGGGAACATATATATTATATACAAAAAGCACAAAACATAATACACAAAAAAACATTGGTGTGGTCCTCATTATGACGAGGAAGAAGCTAAACCTATCTTACATCAACAATGACTCAATGAGAAAATCAACATTCAACAAGAGGAAGAAAGTTATTTTCAAGAAAATCCACGAGCTCTCCGTTCTCTGCGGAATCCAAGCGTGTGCTGTTATCTACAGTCCGTTCAGCTCAATCCCGGAAGTGTGGCCATCGAACTCAGAAGTGAAGAAAGTAGTGGAGAAGTTCGAGGAGATTCCAGAGGTCAAGCAAGAGAAGAAAATGGTGAACCATGAAGGTTATCTCCGACAAAGCATCACAAAAACGAGGGAGAATATCACCAAGAAGATGATGGATAATACGGACAAGGCGATGGATGAGACAATGTTCCAATTTCTTAGGGGGAGAGGGGACATGTTTCAGCTGACTGACAAACATCGTGACGACTTGTGTAGGCACATTGATCAATCTCTTAAGGAGCTTTATCACCATAGGAAACAAATCCTAAATCAATCACATCTTGAACATGAAGAATCTTCTTCAGCTGCTAATGCCATGACACAGCCAGAAGCCATAGCTGAAGAGGGTTCAAATGCTTTACCAAATCCTGATGCTTTCAACACTGCTCAGCTAGTGAATAAGTTATGGGCTCCAAAGTCCATAATCTCTTCGAGTCAGAAACTAGAGCTGATTGATACTTTTGAAAATAATTACCCTCCTGCTGCCAGTGACCAACAAGGTTATCACCAAATGATGAATCCGGTAGTGCATCCAAGTTTAAATATAAATCTTTATCCTAATCAGTATCAGCAGAAGTTTGAAGGATCTGCAAATGTGGCTCAAGATGGAATTTACAACCAGACTCAAAATCAGAATCACCAGCAGGAAGAATGGTTGGTTAGTCAGACGATGAACAATCCGTACCAAGTGAGTTTTCACATGATGGATGACAACCACCACCAGCCCTAAAGCATCTGTATTAAAGACTTTTGTTGTGAAGTGTTTGATATGTAATGTCTGATCATGTGTCATGTTATTTAGTGTTTCCTAGTTAATTAATGCATGTTTACTTTTGTTTGCGGAGATTTTAATTCTCTCTATTTCATGTTTTAGGATTTAATTTCACAAATGTCATTTTATTGCAGTTTTAATATAAACTATAAAGTTTCAGTTTCATCCATACTATATATTTTGTGATTAGTAAAGAGGAAATTTTATAAGAAAAGTAAAACTAAATATACGAAGAATATTTCATCATCTATATCTCTATATTGAGAAATTAATTTCTTATGTGTCGTTTTACGTTACTTTTTACAATGATTAATTACATAGATTAAACATAAATTATATTTTCAAAATAAGAAACCTAGATACCTTTAGTTGACATTTTTTTCATAATTAGTATTATTGAGATGTTTTCTTGATTTTTGCTTAATATTTAGTTGAATAAAAATTAAATAATTACAAAAAGTTATTATAAAATATATTTAAACTTATATAAATTTACAAAATATTTACTTTTCTTAAAAAAACAATATATTATTTTTTGCATTTGTATAATCCAATAACATAATAAAAGTACTTTAGAAAATCTGAATTATTGTGTTTAGGATCGATGATTTAAAATATTTTTCAGTTTCATTTACTTAGAACTTATAATTTTTTTAAAATTATTGTAAATATTGATATACGTTCATGAGCTTTGAAAAACTTGCCAGTTATTTTTATTTATGCAACTTCCTACTGATAATCGTTTTATTTTTTCTAATATTATGGGGAAATAAACATGTGCAAAAAAAATTCTTTCACATGCAAAATGACACACTGAACTAAGATGATAAATAAAACCATTCCTATCTGGTTTAAAAAATTTAAACGTAGCTATACTTCAATCTGATGGAGTATATGTAATTTTAGTATTTCCATGGTAAATAGAATAATTCAATTTATTATATCTAAATTTAGATGTTTAATTAAAATTAACCTATACTATGTATATAGTTGATAGTTTATTTATTTTTACAAATATAAATTACGAGATGACTCAAAAATATTAATAAAAAATAAAATATTAACTAATTGTCATAGTTTAGCTCTTTTGTAAAGTATATATGCATAATATTTCAAAATATTATGTTTATATTCATTTATATAATTTTGAATGATCGACACTTAGTTTTTTTCTCTCTCTTTAATTTTCAAAACAATATATATCATGTTACCCAAAATCTTACTTAGAAATATTTACTTACTCATCTAAGAAAACAACCAACTTAAATACATATAACAAATTAATCAAAATTTAAAACTATGTAGAACAAAATTAATTTTATAGTTAAATTAGAAGAAGTAAATGGAATATGGTATACCCAAATGATAATTAAATTAACTAGATATTATATATTCAAAATCACACTTCTAATTAAAACAAAATATTTTTTAATATGAATTATAAAATTATTTAAATTAGAATTAAAATGTTTATCAATTATTACAATAAATTTATTTTATAAATATTTTTATCCATGAATCAGTACGAGAAAAATCGCCCTAGCGTAAAATATTTTATTTTACAATAGAACTATTAGTTTATTTTCTATTTGTTTTTGTTCCTAGTAATTTTGTTGGGGCCTAGGGGTGCGCATCTATCATTGGGTTGAACAAATAGAAGAGTGGAGATGCAGGTTGGATGCAAACAGATGGTGCATATTGATCTCAAATTACTCAGCCAACAGAGACCGATGGGTAGTTGCCATTAAGGAGTCGTCCAAATATTCCACAAAGTAGTACTCAACGACCTTTTCATGATTCTCACTTTATTTTGTATTTGTCCTTTTTTTTTTGCATTTGTCTGCAACTTGAGCTTAAGTTGCTCTCTTATTGTAAATAAATATTGTACGCTTGTTTCATTTTGTTGTCTCTTCGAAAATAATTACGTACGTATATGAATTAATCATCCAAATGTTCATGCGTCAAGCGAGTGTCAAGCTGCGGTGATACTTCTTTGTCTTATTTTTCTTATTCGTGCATTGTGAGTGATTTTTTTAGCGGTTGTGGTTATCGAATCTTGAAGACTGATACACTCACAAATCACGAGTTACATAGGCACCACTACGAGATCACATGACTTGCAACCATTTAATAAAATTAAAGAGAATATCTTGGTTCATAATGGCAGTAAAAGTAAAGAGTGTAATGAACGAATAAAAGGCTCAAAGCGAAGCAAAAGACAATAAGAGGAATCAAAGTACTCTTGAGATGTACCTTTTGTACAAAAAAAAAAAAAACTGGAGCATTATGTGAAGGGAAGACCCAAGCAGGAACCTCCCGTCCATGCAAATAATAGCAATCATATAAAGTTCTTGATTCTACAGCTGGCTTCAAACCTTTGCTTTTTGGTTATTTTATTTTAAATAGATCTTAGCATATGGTCGATCTTCTCTGCTAAAATTAATATAATCAATATATACTCATTCTTGTAAACAATGTTTAGTTATCAATGTCAAAATTCATGGCTTTCTACATTGATCTAAATTACGTATCCATAAGGTTATGTTAGAACTTATAGTCTGTGTGAGTCTGTGATAAGAAGCCACATCCTAAATTTGAGTGTTTTGGAGCCTCATCAAATCTTGTTGTTTCATTTCATATATCATTCTGGTAAACCCTGGTGTGTAAGTTTGGATTCTAGAGAAAAAGCTTTAATTATTACTCTTAAAGTTAACTATCTTTGTTGATGTTGTTAATGTAAATTTAATAGTCTTTATTCTCTCCTGTTCATCTTTATATATGCTTACATGACTATTATGATGATTTTACGAGCAACAAGAACTATATACAAAGTCGAATCTGGTTATTTTGTATTCGTATATTAACCGACACAATTACCAAAACACATTCCATATGATTTAAGTCAAATTATTTAACTAGCTAGATATGAAAGCAACAAGGAAAAAGAATGAGAAGCTAGACAAAGGAAGTTGTAAAGAAAGATCGATTATCGATTACAACAACTAAGACAATCAATACACTCTCATAGAGCATTTCAAATAAATAAAAACCAATTTCCGTAGAATCGAATTATCCCTTGATCATCATAATCTTCATCATCATTCATAATCATGCCTTCTCGGATTGGTAAGGAGAGAGAGATTGGCGCTGGGACGCAGAGACACGAGTGGCATGAAACTTGGCGATAAAGGCAGACGCTTTGCGGTCAATACCTGGTTCAGCCACCCAGTAACGTTTGTCTTCATCACTAGCCATTGCTTTGCGAGTGTAAACGACGTCGTCCCAAGAAGCGTCTACTTCCACTCTTTGAGATCTTCGTGTTTTAAAGAAGCTGAAGAGACTGTGTGACATGTTTCCTCCCATTTGTTCTTGAAATTGTCTGGTTTTTTTGGAGCAGAAGAAGACGAGACACGAAAGATAAGAGAGAGGTTTTCAATAAGATGTGTTGAATGTGTTTGTGCCTTAAGTGGAAGATGTGGGTTTGCGCATGTATTTATAACTTATAAGGAATATGGGTCACCAAAACATTAACGAGTGAACCAATAATATAATACAGTTTAACCGGTCAGAAAGTAGTCAACTGAGACTTATTATTTCCTAACGTTTGTTGTCGCATGCAGCTACCACAAGTCTAGTACTGAGTTTAAAAAAAAGGCTAGTACTGAGTTTTTTTTCTCTAAGTCCAGTACTGAGTTATTTTTTTCTCCAATTGTATTAGTAAGGAAATCGGAGAATTTTAATTTTTTTTGACAAAGGGCTTTGTTGGAGAATTTTCATTCCATATAATTTCTTTTTTAATTTGGGCGTATCGTTTTACAAAATATGATAGAGGTTTAAATAAAACAAATTACCATTGATATTTTCTTTCCTTTATTTTTATTCTAGTGAGTAGTATGTCTTTTGAAAAATATATCAAGAAAGTTTGATATGACAAATTAAAGTTCGGTTCGCTTTAGATTAATTTGGCATAGCTCGTACCATATTATGCAACTTTTGATCAAAAGTATATCAAGAACCTGGAAATTTCTAAATGTTTTATCACGAAAAATGTTACTCAGCTGGAATTCAGTATGTTCACACTCTTAGAATAGACACACTTGGATACACAGACAATTTGATTGAATAAGTTTTACATTTGCTCAAAAAAACAATATCAAATTTTCAAAAGTATACATGCCCCCCAAAAAAACAAAAACCAAAAAAAAAAACAAAATGCATCGGTTAGGCATTTAAGTTCTCTGTGTTTGTTGTTACAAAAAAAAAAGGTTCTCTGTGTTTGTTTGGTCTTTTCTCTAATACTTTCTTCAATGCTTTCTTTTCTTTTATACAATAGTATTCTTTTTCTAGAACCATTTGTTCAAAAAATGAATTATTATTTGTTTCTAGTTACACTGGAATTTTCTTTTATTATTATCAAACTCAAACATACTCTCACTTTGTTCTCCTTCTTTTCTTTCCCACCAATCTTAGCAAACTCTTGCCTAACTAAGGCCACTTTCATTTTTCCAAACACTTTTCATTTTACTCAAACATACACGTTAGGACAATTATGAGCCGTCATACAAGTTAGGAAGATAATTATAACTTTAACCCGAACATTTAAAAGTTATAATTCTTCACCAGTTCAATTATTTATTCAGAACTCGTATATTACAAACTGTTTTATTCGTATATATACGTAACTAAACCATTGTGAATGCGTCCGAATTTCAAAATGACTAACCATAAGAATTAAGTACATTAATACATTTATCGAGGTATTGAATGATTCTGTTCAAAGTTGATCGGTCAAGTATGTTAATCATGTAACTTTTTTTAATACATTAATACATAAAATGATTGACATACTTGACCGATAAGAAATTTCCAAACTGCAGATAAGAAATTTCCAAACGTACCACGCATGACTTTCTAGTATTGTGGAAATTAAAGCTAGGTATGTGCTTTGTAATAATATTAAACTGAGCGTAACTGAGGGAACAGATAATCGGTTTCACATTAGCATAGAGGTTTAGTAACTGCATATACATTACGCAAAATGAAATACTGCTTGGATACAAAAAAGTATATAATTTGGTAGGAATTCAGTATGTTAGGGACAATTTGCTAGATATACACAAATGAGAACAAAATTAGCTAACTACCCAAAACCATAAAAAAACTCATTCCAATGTAGACAATTGTTTCTCTTTTTCTTTTTGAGATATTAGGTTCCATATACATACAAAAAATTAATATTAGCAAACTACCCTAACACTATTATTGATACTATTGATAAATCTATAATACAATATTGACCCTGCCCAAATTATAATGATCCTGTCCAAATTATCTCATCCTTCTCTCTCCTTCCCTTTTTCCGTATCTCCTCACCAAGCAATCTTCATCTTCTTCTTTCTCTTGTTCTTCTTCCATTTCATCTATGTCTCTACTCAAAACTAGGATTTACTCTAAAAGAAAGATCATTTCGAGAAACATTGCCAATTCTGTGTTCAATCCTCTATATCATGTCGATGTCAACGCTATCATCTCAACGTTTACGGCGGTGATTAGACGGACTGTGATTAATTAAGATCTTCCTGAAGCAGTTTGTGGCTCTTCTATATTACTCGCTGGGTTGCTTCAATTGGTGAGAAAATTGACTATATTGGAAACTCCTTTAGCTTGTTCATCCACTTTTCCGACCAAAACAGAGATGGTTTCTGTCAGAACTCGGACGTCAAATCTCGGGAGTTGATGGTTTGGTGAAGACCACAACGAAGATGATGGAGGTACTAGTCAATAGTGAGCTGGTAAATCTTTACTTAGTTGTTACAAAACATATTAAAGATATTTAAAATGATTTGTAAGATTTTAATAAGTAGCTGACATTGGGTGATACATAGACTGTTAATTGATTACCGGATCTAACAAGTCACATAACATTGCACGTCAAAACTTAGCAGCTACATTTTATATAATATGTTTCTATTAACTGATACATATTTGGTTAGCCGTTACAAAATATGTTATCGTTCTTTTAAATTGGCTGCCAAAATCTTAAAAATACATATTGATACCTGGTATATATTTTGTTAAATGATAAAAAAAAAGAATATCGTGTTAACATAATCATTTTCGATTCAACTAATATATTCTTAATGGTTAACAATTATTGTATTATATATAGATCAAACAATTGTATTATGTTTCAGCTTAGCATTATATGTCTATTGTTAACATTACTAATAATTTATTATGTTTCTTTTCTCCTTATACGTTGTGTGTTTCTCTCTCTTCTGAGATAGTTGCAGGTTGTTGAGCTTGTAAAATCTTTTGAAAAGTTTAAAGTTTAATAAGAAGAAGATATGACTATGTGATGTAGCTTTAAAGAGACTAAGTCATAATTTAGAAATTTAAGAAGAAGATCGATAATAGAGATATGAGTTCGGGGAAGAAAGAAAAACAAAATAGAAATTTAGGGCAGGGGTAAAAAAGAAAGGGACAATTTGCTAGATATACACAAATGAGAACAAAATTAAATATCTTTAATATGTTTTGTAACAACTAAGTAAAGATTTACCAGTTCACTATTGACTAGTACCTCCATCATCTTCGTTGTGGTCTTCACCAAACCATCAACTCCCGAGATTTGACGTCCGAGTTCTGACAGAAACCATCTCTGTTTTGGTCGGAAAAGTGGATGAACAAGCTAAAGGAGTCTCCAATATAGTCAATTTTCTCACCAATTGAAGCAACCCAACGAGTAATATAGAAGAGCCACAATCTGCTTCAGGAAGATCTTAATTAATCACAGTCCGTCTAAAGATGATAGCGTTGACATCGACATGATATAGAGGATTGAACACAGAATTGGCAATATTTCTCGAAATGATCTTTCTTTTAGAGTAAATCCTAGTTTTGAATAGAGACATAAATAAAATGGAAGAAGAACAAGAGAAAGAAGAAGATGAAGATTGCTTGGTGAGGAGATACGGAAAAAGGGAAGGAGAGAGAAGGATGAGATAATTTGGGCAGGATCATTATAATTTGGGCAGGGTCAATATTGTATTATAGATTTATCAATAGTGTCAATAATAGTGTTAGGGTAGTTTGCTAATATTAGTTTTTTGTATGTATATGGAGCCTAATATCTCTTTTATTAAATTATACAAACAAAAATGGGAGGAGAAACGCACACAGTCAAAAAGAGAAGTGAAAAGAATCCGTTGGAGAATAAAAGGACTCAATATTTTAGTAAGGCAAATTAGAGTTTCTCGTGCTTATTTGTGGAATATATCCAACAACTACAAGCTACATATATAATCAGTAATTAATATTTATTGGGCCACTTTACGTGAGAAGTATCATAATCTTCTTTCGTAATCCTTCACCTATAAACTGCAATTATCTAGCTCTAAACGGAGCTAAGTACAATTCACCTCCATCAGATAATTGGAGATGGTATATTGGTCTCTAATTTTGTTATGGGAATATAAGAATGGGTTGTTACTTGTACGTAACCAGTAGATATGGAAGATAACAAAGACAATTAGCTTTAGTTATTATATTATTTGTAAAGAGAGTGCGATTGAGGACGACTATAATTCTATTAGTCTATAAGTAAAGTTTAGTTTTAATTAATATAATATAATATGAACGCTGTACAATTTTGGAAATCTAAGACTAATATTGTTCTGGTTTGTTGTAAAAAATATTGAAGATCAGAGTTTTAACATGATTTTGATATTTGACCCTTCATTTCTTGTAGTAAGACTAAATCATATCACACCCCCTTAGATATATAGGGCAAAGCAAAAGAGAATGCATATATGAAGTTACTCTCAAATGATGGCTACGTTGTTTTGTAGATTGATTAGAAAACTAGCACATGCTCTAGCTCGAACTCGAAATAACCTGTATGCCTACTAGCCACTGCTAAATGTCGATGTAGGTAACGAGTAATAAAACAAAACAAATCGTAGAATTGAGAGCGCGCATAAACTTTTTTTTTCGAGAGTAGAAGTTCTCCACTCAACTAATCTTTTTCATCACGTGAACCCAGGCCCGACTTAAATAAATTTTGGACCTTGTGCAAAGTTGATTTTTTTGTCAAAGTATATGCATTTCAATAAATCAAGACCTTCGTTACTTAAAGAAAATTGCAAAATAAAAGATGGACCCTGTGCATAAGCGCCGTGAGCACATGCTCAAAGCCGGTCCTGCGTGAACCAGATTGATAATCAGAAGACGTACTCAAACGATAGCCAACAGATTGATAAATTAAAGCTCTAACTTTTTTTTTTTGTAGAATCAATTTTATTCATGTTGCTTTAGTTTACGATTCCATATTAACATTAGTTAGCTGTAATCAATTACGATTATTATTAGTAATGTTTTTTTGTCATAGAAGAAACAAATCCATGGCATAATTGTACACCCAAAAATAAAACACAAATCCATATTCCGTAACATATTCGATTTTCGATAAACAAATCCGTTTCGCGCTGCACACGTTATCAGATATAGACATCACGGTGTTTCGCACGAATCAAATAAAACGGCACACTGTATACGTAATAGGCAGCCTACAAAACGGCGCGCAGTTTATATTATCAAGGAAGAAACAACAACAACAGGGGCATAGATGATGGATGGTGATTGCTAACCGAGAAGGTTGTAACCGCACAGACTCTCTTCCTCTCTTCTTCCTCGTCAATTCGATCCTACAAAACATCATTATCAGATTAGGGTTTCTTCGGTTCTCCGCAATTTCGAGGTAATTCAATCTCCCCACTCTTTAATTCTAGGGTTCATGCAGCCCAATTCCCAATTTCGAAATTCCGACCAAAGTTGCATGATTCTTCCTTCTCCCTTAGCTATTCGATGTCGTTAGGTTAGTGTTGAATTGGACCATAAAGTTGAAACCTTTCCGTCTCCTTATACTCTGAATCTATCGCTTTCTGTATTGAATCGAAACGTTCTGTTATTGCCATGAGTAATGAGGTTCATGTCTCTAAAGCATTTGGCTTTGATTTTTGGTTCGGTTAGAATCTGAAAGTTTCAATCTTTTCGGTCTGAATGTTCCTTCATCATTGAAATGATACTGCTCTGCATTGATTCACTTGTTGAGGCTCGATTAGAATTCTGAAAAATTACAGCCTTTTCTGTCTGAATGTGTCTACATCACATGAAATGACACTGCTTTCACTTGTTGCATATCTTCTATTGTATCCGTATACTTGTGATAGGTAGATTTGGCTACTTGCTTTCGTTTATGTTTAGGTGTTAGCTTGAGAGCTCAGATTGTCACATTCCAATAGATGAACCATTGTAATTGCATTTGACATTTTAAGTTTTGTCTTCCTTGTTTGTTGCAGGACATGTCAGGGAAACGGGTGATAGCAATATGTATGTCCGGTGGAGAGTTTATAACAGAGAAAGGCGGAGCACTAACTTACAAAGGCGGCGACGCTCACGCAATAGACGTGGACGAGCAGATGAAATTCAAAGACTTCCTCTCAGAGATTGGAGAGATGTTCAACTGCGACGCTAGAGCGGTCTGTCTCAAGTACTTCCTCCCTGACAACAAGAAGACGCTCATCTCCATCTCCAACGACAAAGACTTGAAACGCATGATCAAGTTCCACGAGAACTCGAACTCCGCAGACGTCTACCTCATACCCGAAGAGCCTTCTCCAGACATCTCAAACATGCCTGCAAGCAGATCCAGCAGAACTACATTGTCTGAAGCGATTCCACCAGTTCCTCTGGAAGACATGATAGATGACATAACAGGACCAGAAGATCATCTCCCCCTCACAGTCTCAGTCTCAGCTCCTCCCGTTGTAACCATGGAGCAGAACCAACCTGAAGAAGACACACAGATCATCATCACACCACCTGACATAATGTCAGCCATTCTCGAAGCTCCTGATCATCCGAAAGGAGACATCCTCACAAAGGCGAGAACACAGCAGTGGCAGAACACTATCACAGGCGTGGGACAGAGGTTTAAAAACGTGGGAGAGTTCCGGGAAGCACTGCGCAAGTACGCCATCGCGAACCAGTTCGGTTTCCGTTACAAGAAGAACGACAGCCACAGAGTTACTGTTAAATGCAAAGCGGAGGGATGTCCCTGGAGGATCCACGCCTCGAGGCTGTCCACCACTCAGCTCATCTGCATCAAGAAGATGACTCCCTCGCACACCTGCGAAGGCGCGGGAGGGATCAACGGTCTCCAGACGAGTAGGAGCTGGGTCGCTAGCATCATCAAGGAGAAGCTGAAAGTGTTTCCTAACTATAAACCGAAAGACATCGTCAGCGATATTAAAGAAGAGTATGGGATTCAGTTAAACTACTTTCAAGCGTGGCGTGGGAAAGAGATCGCTAGAGAGCAGCTTCAAGGATCGTACAAAGACGGTTACAAGCAGCTTCCGTTGTTCTGCGAGAAGATCATGGAGACGAATCCAGGGAGCTTAGCTACTTTCACCACTAAAGAAGATTCTAGTTTTCACCGTGTTTTCGTCTCCTTCCACGCCTCGGTTTACGGTTTCCTCGAGGCGTGTAGGCCGTTAGTGTTTCTTGATAGCATGCCGTTGAAGTCTAAGTACCAAGGGACGTTGCTAGCTGCAACCTCTGTGGACGGGGACGACGAAGTGTTCCCTCTAGCGTTTGCGGTTGTTGACGCGGAGACTGAGGATAACTGGGAGTGGTTCTTGCTTCAGCTGAGGTCTGCTCTCGGGGCAGAGGTTTCCACCCCGAACATCACGTTCGTTGCTGATAGGCAGAAGAGTCTTCAAGAACTGATCCCGAAGGTGTTTGCTAACTCCTTCCACGCCTACTGCTTGAGGTACTTAACAGACGAGCTCATCAGAGACTTGAAAGGACCGTTCTCACACGAGATCAAGCGTTTAATCGTCGATGACTTCTACTCAGCAGCGTACGCTCCTAGACCTGATTCGTTCGAGAGACATGTTGAGAACATCAAGGGACTCTCGATGGACGCTTACAACTGGATCGTGCAGAACAGCCAGCCTGATCACTGGGCCAACGCTTACTTCCCTGGTTCTCGTTACAACCACATGACTTCAAACTCGGGAGAACCGTTCTTTTCCTGGGCGTCAGACGCTAATGACTTGCCAATAACTCAAATGGTGGATGTGATCAGAGGGAAGATTATGGGATTGATCCACGTGAGGAGGATCAACGCAGCTGAAGCTAACGGAAGACTGACTCCTTCCATGGAAGTAAAGCTGGAGAAAGAGTGTTTGAAAGCTCAGAGCCTTCACGTGGCGTCATCCGCGGATAACAACTTGTTTCAAGTCCGCGGAGACACGTACGAGCTGGTGAACGTTTCGCAGTGGGACTGCAGCTGCAAAGGCTGGCAGTTAACTGGCTTACCGTGTCACCATGCTGTCGCGGTTATCAGCTGTATCGGACGCAGTCCTTACGAGCTGTGTTCTAGGTACTTCAGCGTGGAGAGTTACAGGGTGACTTACTCTGTGTCGATCAACCCTGTTCCTTTGTTGGAAGGTGGGGAGATGGGTTGTAGAGAGAGCTCTGGAGGTTCTGCGGTGACGGTGACGCCACCGCCGACGAGGAGACCTCCCGGGAGGCCGCCGAAGAAGAAAACGCCGGCGGAGGAGGTGATGAAGAGGCAGCTGCAGTGTAGCAGGTGCAAGGGACTTGGTCATAACAAGTCGACTTGTAAAGAATTTCTTCTTGAATGTTAGTTTTCTACTGGATTGGTTCGTTATGTTTTTGTTTTTAATTAACTCGTCAACTGTTTATGATCAATCTGTAAGAAAAGGAGGGTTGATTGTTTTACGTTGAATACTTTTGTATTTTAGTTTCTTTCAATAAAAGTTCTTGCTAAAGTTTTCACTTGTGAGCTTGTCTAAGCATATAACAAATAGCAATGGATTTTAATGTCACAAGTGTTTGCCATATTACATCATCAACCTTTATTCACTTCAGTCTTCACTTTTCATGGGTTTTTGGTTTATGTTTGTAGAGGATGAGAAAACTCGAAACTCTCTTACAAAATAATAATAAAAACTTGGTTGACTTTTACAAGATCATAACCCCACATAATGATTCACTCTTTTCTCTACTCACTACAACAAACAAAGGGGTTATAAAATCATCATATTGAGATTGAATAATAGTAACAAAACAGAGGAGGTAGAATGAGAAAGAGATGTGAATTTCATGGACAGTTCCCTCCTCTAGTTTTTGTGTTTGCAGGTAACAGCAGATAATCACAAACTGAGCCATGGACACTGCTTCCTTGCATGTTCCGGTACTAACTTAGCCACCATCTCCACAGGCACACCTTTAAGCTCTGTTTTCACACAACACATTAATAAAATCATGAGTTTTATTTCACTTGTCTTCATGATACTTTTGAGTTATGAAACCAAGATAAATGTGAAGACAAGGACGAATGGGTAAGTAAAGTACCATGAGGCTTGAAGTTGAACAGTGGTGGAAAGAAACGTCCATTGGGCAACCGTGCATTAGGATCTCTAAGCTCGTCAAAGAACGGGTGGATCAATGCATCAAGCTAGATGCCAAGAACACACAATGTTAACAAATAAGGTAAAAGAGACAAGAGATATTGCAGAATGCAGGAAGGTGAGAGAAGTCGCAGATACTCACAGCAGAGCAACGGAGATTAGGAGAGTATTGAAGAAGCCTTGAGACTAAATCAACAGCTTCTGGAGGCATCCTCTTGTGGAATATCTGGATGACAAAAATGTTTCAGTTAACAACTACTCAAACAAACTGATTAACTTGTTAAACTCGATAATGGTTGCTTACTACCTTATGCCATGGATGAGCTTTAATCTGAGGGAACTTGAACTCTGTGTAATTAGGATTCATGCATTTGATCTCTTCCCTTGTTGGTGTCCCCAAAACCTTAATAATCTCAACAAGTTGATCAACGCCACTCTCACCAGGGAACAATGGCTGTGGCATGAATAAAAACAACAGATTAGGATCTGAAACAGAACAAAGATGTTTTGATTATGACATTTGACATTTGAAAGTTTTACTACCTGTCCGAGAAGAAGCTCGGCAAGAACACAACCTGCAGACCAGACATCAATGGCTGTAGTATACTCTGTAGCTCCAAAGATAAGCTCAGGTGCTCTATAATACCTAGAGCAAATATATGAAATGTTTGGCTCTCCTTTGACCTGTGTTTCAAGAATCAAACATTGATCAATAAAAGGTTGAGTTTCTCTGCTTTCAAGAGAGAGTATCAATCATCAAACAAACAAACAAACTCACCAATACTTTAGCACTTCCAAAATCACATAGCTTCACTTGATGAGTGTGTGGGTTCACCAACAAGTTCTGAGGCTTTATGTCACGATGACACACGCCTATACATCGGTGAATGTAACATAATGACCTGAAAATCTGCCGAAAAACATAGAAAGAGTTAATGAAATCTCCGTTTGCAATAAGAAAAATCTCAACAAACAAGAACTAATGTCTTACCTGATAGGTGTAGAGTTTGACGTAAACGATAGGCATGCGTTGGTTAAGTTTGTTGTAGTGTTTGATGACACGGTGTACTGTCTCCGGAACGTATTCGAGGACCAAGTTGAGGTAGAGCTCGTCTTTCTCGGTTGTTGAGAAGAAGCAGTGTTTTAAAGAGACTACGTTTGGATGGTCGAGTAGCCTCATTGTTTGTAGCTCACGGTTCTTGTACCTACGGTCTTGCAACACTTTCTTTATCGCTACAGTTTCTCCTGTTTCTAAACATTTCGCCTGGAGAAACAAAACAAAAAGAAAAATGACTATATCAGTGTCAAAGACACATAGTTTAATAGAGAAGTGAGGAACAAAAACTCACTTGGAACACAACGCCAAAGGAGCCGTGTCCAACAACACGCTCTGCCATGTAACTGATAGTCTGCTTTGGTTGGCCGTTTCTTCCACCAATGGTAGTCACTATGATATGACCAGTCTCTGTGACATTTCCGTTTACTATTGTAGCTTCCATTTCCTGGTGAGATCATCAAATCAATCAACTCAATTAAGAGAAAGAAAATAAAATAACTGAAGCCACAAAAAAAAGAAAGACGTACTTTATCATCTTGAATTTTCATGTGATTCATCTCTTCAGGTAACCTATCAACATCAGTAACAGCGTTTCCAGTAGAGTCTCTAACCGCGGTACTAGGCTCTACGCCCACCGTGGCCATCTCTAGAACAGAGGAATTTGTTTGTAAGAAAAAAGTAAAGATTCTTCCTTTGTCACTCTTTCAAATCTCAATCCTGCAGCAAAAAGTGATGGGTTTACTTTAGCAGATGATCCATAAAACCATATCTGTTATTACAGTTGCTTGGTCTTTAAATTAAATGAAGTAATCTCAAGACATCTCAAGACTCATCTGAAAGCTATCAACATGCAAAGTTTTGATTTTTAAACCAAGCAAGAGCTAAGCAAAAGAAGGGTATAGAACCCCAATAAGGAAAAAAAGGAAAAAGGGATAGATAGATCCATAAACATACCAAAAAGATAGCAGATTTCAATTCAAAACAAGAGAATTTAAAGCTCAGACAATTCAAATTCAAATCTTCTTGTCCAAATAGAGTAGATTATCAAGGTTGATTTATGAAGCTAAGAACATGAACTTTTTAGGTGGGAAAAAACTTTAAAAGATTCAGATGAATTTTTAGATGAGAAACATAAAAAGGAAGAGAGATTTAGAAACGTACCCTTGGAGGAAGAATCAAGAAGATATGATTAGATCCATAGGAAGGAAAGGAGGGAAGATGGTTTGATGATGAATGTCTCTCTCTCTGTCTTCTCTTCTGTGTCTCTTCCTTTTTTTGGATTTTGGTGTGATGAATAATAATAGTTTTGTGAGAATGAAAATGCTGAAGCTCTCTCTGTGGCTGTGCTTTTTGATGAGAGAAGCATATGCTATAATGCGCTGGTGACAGTCATATCTTTAAAAAATTAAAATCCACAAAAATATTCACAACAAGATAGTCTTTTTGGAGTTAGTAAAGTGAAAATAAAGTACATTGGGTTTGGTTTTTCCTCTTTTTTAGTTTTTGACCATTCAAACTTTGTTTACCCCACTCTTCTGTATTTATATTTACCTTGATGATCCATCTTATCTGTTTATTTTTGTGATTGGTTGGACAGACATACTACCAAAAAACAATCTAAAAAAATGCTGGATTTCTTGTGAAGAATCAGGATTTATATTAATTCATTTTGGATACAATTAGTGGTACATAGAAACATTAATTTAGTTATATAAGTTTATGTATTTGCTCCTTTATAGTAGCCCCATTCTAAGAACCATTTGTTTCCCAACTTTTTTAATAAAGGAGTCAAACTCATAATGTCAAAGTTGATAAAGCTAGATAGACTAAACTGCACTGATTCATTTATGATTTGTTATTTCTTTGACAGACGTCCAATAACTATTTCCTGAATGTCATACAATTGTCTGCTATAAAATTAAAAACTAAAGAGTATCTAGATCAACAACCAACAGCTATAAAACACTCCCTCCGTTTCTTAATAAGTGTCATTGTAGAGGAAATTTTTCGTTGCAAAATAAGTGTCGTTTTATGTTTTCGATGCAGAATTTATTGATTTTATTCTGCAGATTATTTTTCTATTGGTTGAAATATGAGTAAGTGTATGGATAATAGTGTTTTTATATGGAAAACATGCAAAATTAAATGATTTCTTAATCTGCGTGAAAAATGTCAGAATGACACTTATTCAGAAACAGAGTGAGTATAAAGTTCTTATAATTGTTTCTTAAATTTAATCGATGAACCGCATTAATATAATAATTGAAAAGGATGACGACATTTTGAAAATTTGGACAAAGCTGGAAGGTGGGGTCGGTGAGAAAACGACAACATCAGGGGTAATTTTGGTAATTATTGGATATGTTAGAATATTCCAAAGAAGTCTACAGTACAGGCTGAACTGGGGTCACGTGTCGGAGAGGCATGAATAAAGAATTCAAATTACCAGCAACATTGAATTGAGCTTTTAATGGGCATTAGAGTATATAAATCTAATATTTCGTAATGGGCCTTAAATTTGCATAAATATATATAATTAGGCCGAAAGTGTCTCATGGAAAAAAACCAAAATTTACCAGTGACTGAATTGGGCTTCTAATGGACCTTAGAAAATATAAATCTAATATATTTAACTACCGGTTTGCCGCCGGTTTTGCTAATATTATTATGATTTAACTATGATTTTATAATTTAGAAAATTTCTCAACAATACTTTTAAAAACAAAATATGTATATGATCTTATGGAATTTATTAATTTGATTGTAGTCTTTGCAAAATTACTTTGAAAAAAAATTTAAGTTTAAATACATGCATGACAATTTGAAAGTGTAATAGCTGAATTATTTATTATTTGATTGAAATTTATTAATTTAAATTTAATTTAGATAATTTATAAATATGGACTTCATCTTACAATGATTATATTAAATTAGAGTTTATGCATATATGTATATATATTATGTTGTGAAAATATTACTTTTCACATTATATATATATATATATATATATCAATAATTAGATATGATGGTATGCCTAAGAACTTAAACTGATAAATCCATGCTAGTTATATAAACTGTATTTTTTATTTATCTTTTATTTTGCGTCATCTCATTTGGAATAATCACGTTTTTTTTTTTTGATAAAATGTGAATATTATACCAAAAAAGGAACAAACGTTTTGTTACAAGGCTTTAAAACAAGGAGTTACATTTGGCTCAAAAAAAATAAAAAACCAGGATGGAACTAGGCAAATAATTCTGAAGTGACCAAGACAGAGGCTCGCTAGGCGAACCTAAACCATTGGGAAAGGAGACCTCGACAGCGCTTATGGGGTAAGCGAGCGAGGAGAACATCCCGGAGTGATCTGTCGATCTTCTTGAAGAGGACCAGCGCTGTGGCAGGTGGATTGGCATGCAGTCTACTGTTTCTTTCCCCCCAAAGAGCGTAGATGACAGTGTGGACAGCAAGTCCTTTGAGGACAGAAGAGAGACCTGCAGTATCTGATAGCAACCAATCAATCAGAGAGGACCAACTTGCAAATGACAGACCTGCTTGACCAAGTCGAGGCATGATCATATCCCACAACTGAGCCGCAACTCCACAATGAAGAAAAACATGGTCCCTTGTTTCTTGCGGTTGGCCACATAGACAACAAGTATTCGTATCACACATCCCCCATTTTGCTAATCTGTCACGAAGAGGGAGCCTGTCGAGGTTTGTAACCCAGAAGTGGAACGCGTGTTTCGGCACTGCGTACTTGAACCAAACCGCTTTCACCCAAGGCACTGAAGGAGCAGGCTCACGTATGGATTCCCACGTTGTTTTGATCGAGAACTGAGTGGCTCTGTTTCCAGCAATGCCCCATGTAAATTGATCAGGGAGGTCGTTCACTTGTGGCGGCTCAATGTCTAGCAGTGTGGTGCGCAAAGCAGCAAGAGACGATGACCGGCATCTAGCAGAGGGAAGTATCCATCCATTGCGGGAGCACCCTTCAAAGACCGTAGAAGAGAGTGGGATTCCTAGTCTGCAGGGACCAGTGGCACCAACAAAATCGATCAAAGGTCCTAGAGGGAGCCAATCATCACACCAGTAGCTCGCTGTGGAGCCGTTTCCAATGATACATCCTACGAGACGACGAGCCAAAGGCCTCATAGAGACCAATGTTTTCCAGACCCATGAATGACTTTGCTGAATAACGGCAGTCCAGTATGTACAACGTTTGAGTCGATGCTCTCTGTTCCAAGCAACCCACAAGGAGTTGGTTCCAGCAAACTGTAACCAAACCAACCGCAAAATCAGTGCCTTATTCCAAAGATAGAAGTCCCTCAGCCCTAATCCACCTTCACTTCTTGGGAGGCATAGGACCCTCCACGCAACTTTTGCATGACTGTGAGCGTTTGGGTTTGCAGACCACAAGTAATATCTACAAAGGCTTTCAATCTCCTTTAAACACCCCTTTGGAAGTACAAAAGCAGAGAGCCAGAAGTTAACCATGCTGTAGATCACAGACTTAATTAATTGCAGGCGCCCCGCATAACTGAGAAGCCTCACTTTCCAACTCTGTAGCTGCTTCTTGATGTTATCAATAAGAGGGGAGTACTCTGATTTCCTAAGCCGCCTACAGTGGAGAGGGAGGCCGAGATAGCGTATCGGCAGGGTACCTTGGTGGAACCCAATGCTTGAGACAGCAATCTCTTCCTGGCTGTCAAGACCAGAGTGGAACATAGATGTCTTTTCCTTGTTTAAACCCAGGCCAGATAGATCTCTAAAGTCATCCAGGGCCGCAGCAATGGCATTGAGTGAGCTCCCTTTACCATCAAAAAAGATCATGAGATCATCAGCAAAGCACAAATGAGATACCTTTGGGTTGAACCCTAGTGGGTGGTACCCAATCAGACCAGTGTCGAATCTCTCCGAGAGAAGAGCAGAGAAGGTCTCCATGGCGATGATGAAAAGCGCAGGGCTGATAGGGTCCCCTTGTCTGAGTCCACACCTGCCTTGGAAATACCCACAGAGCTCCCCATTTACGTTGACTGAAAACGAGGTTGTGCTAATGCAGTTCCTTATCCAGTTTACAAATACACTCGGGAATTCAGGTGCTTCCAGAATCTGCAGGATGAAAGGCCAGCTAACAGAATCAAATGCCTTCCTAATGTCTACTTTGAGCAGGCCTCGCGGAGAGGTATTTTGGGAACCAAACCCCTGCACCATTTCAGTAGCGAGAAGTACGTTTTCCACCAAGAGACGCCCTTTGACAAAAGCAGACTGAGAGGGAGAGATCATAACCGGTAGTACCTTTTCAAGACGCCGAGCTATGATCTTAGACAGAACCTTGTAAATGGCATTACAGCAAGATATGGGTCTAAAGCCACTCACCCGATCCACTTCCGTAGACTTAGGGACCAGCGTAATAGCGGTAGCGTTCCACTGCCTCAAAATCTGACAAGAGGTAAAGAATTCCTGAACTGCGTCTGTGAATTCCTTTCCAATTACCTGCCATGCTTTCCGGAAGAACTCACCCGTGTACCCATCAGGGCCCGGGGCTTTGTTAGCCGGAAGACTGAAGACCTCTTTTTTAATCTCATCGTTTGAAACAGGAGCCATGAGCATTTCCTTACAGGCGTCATCACATTGGAATGTGGTCAGACGGCTGATCTCACTACAAGCCTCAGACGAGAGAGTTGGAGGAGCTGCTCCCAGAAGGTTTGAGTAATAACTCACACAGTGGCTTTTGATATCTGCGATGAGGTCAAGCCTGTTGTTGTGATCATCAAGCAGATAATGAATCTGGTTCCCTGACCTTCGCTCTTTTACTGACCGGTGGAAGAGAGAAGAATTATTGTCTCCTAGCCTTGCCCAAGTCACCCTCGATTTTTGATATATAAACTTTTCTTCCGCCACAGCTAATTTAAACCAGGAGCTGTGAGCTTCTCTCTCACGTTCCGCAGAAGCAGTTGTCGGGTCAGTGAAAAACGCTGCCTGAGCAGATACCATAACCTCGTGTGAGTGCTGGACCCTTTTCTCCAAGTCAGAGTAATGAACTCTATTGATGTCTTTGATGACTGATTTCAGCTGCTTAAGTTTCTTAGATACCTTGAACATAGCAGTACCCACCACACCTGAGTTTTCCCAGAAATCTTTCAATCGAGGAATGAAGTCGTTGTGGTCTAGGAGGAAATGGGATATTTTAAACGGAGTCTTTGTCTTGACTCGGTTACCGATGATAACAGAACATGGACAGTGATCTGAGAAATCCATATCTCCAAAGTGACCATACGAGAGAGGGAAGGAGAGCATCCAAGTATCATTTACAAGTATCCTGTCCAGCTTTTTAGCAAGCGGTTTCGCTGTCTGGTTATTGGACCAGGTGAAGTGGCTGCCCCTGAAAGTGAGGTCAGAGAGACCCGAGTCAGCGACACAATCACGAAACCGAGCCATGCCCTTTGAGATTCTGGTGCTACCCGTGGAGCTATCCATAGGGTTTACCGTCTGGTTAAAGTCTCCCAAAACCACCCACGCCTTCGACGAGACAATGGGATCCAACGACAGAGCCCGAAGTTCATCCCATAGAAGCTCTCTTCCATTCTTACAGTTTACCCCATACACATAAGAAACAGCAATATCTGAGTCTGAGTTCGGCATCCTTACAATGCAGGTGATCAGTTGTTTGGACTTTGAGTGAATAGAGAGGGTGATGGAAGGGTCCCAGATCACCCATATCTTACCAAGGTCAGAGAATTCATAATTTGCCACGTAGTTCCATCCAGGAAAAGAGGATTGAATATACTTCGACGACTTGTGCATCCTGACACGAGTCTCGATTAAGCTACCAAAAAGAGGTTTCCTACTCCGAAGCCATCTCCTAAAACTCCTTCTTTTAATACTATTATTAAAGCCTCGTATGTTCCAACAAAAAGTGTCAACCGCCATATCAAAGATGGGTTTTTTGGGGGAGCATCCCCCTGCGCTTTTTCAGTTTCTGCTTCTGTTTTTTCGACAGAACCTGAGTGAAGTCTTTAGCCTCAACTGCTTGCTTCGCCTTTTCCGTGTCATCCGATTCAGACTCAGACTCTGAGGAAGACGATTCCGGTTGGTGTTCCGACCCTTCTGATTCAGAGGCAGATGAGGGGGAGAGATCAGATTCCGAAGCGGAGACCAACTCCGGTTGCTTCTTGCCCGAGTCCTGCTTTGCAGCTTTTTTCTTTTTAGACGTCGAAGGCTCTGCCAAGTAGTCTTTTGCAGTGCGGGGGGTATCCTTTCTAGCAGCCTCAGCCTTTAGAGCTTCAGCAGCTTTGGCCTTCTTACGTTGCTTTGCCTCCCTCTTCTTCTGTTTGCGCTTCTCTTTGGCACTGGTAAGACTTTTGTCTGCATCAGGGGACTTATCGACCACAGCTTGTTTCTTCCCTCGAGGGCACAAGTCAGTGACATGAGCAGTTGACTTGCAGTTCTCACAAGTGATTGGAGCAGAGGGGCACCGACGGATCGTGTGGCCAGTTTCATTACAGAAGGAGCAAGTAGGAGGTAACCATGGACATGAGACTCCCACTCGCACGACCTCACCAGATTCGAACTGGGCGTTAACTGCTTCTGGGAGAGGTTCGGTGAGGTTCACAACAGTGAAAACCTTCGCGACCTCCAAGTTAGTCATATTGATTGTTGATGGGTGCAAGTAGAGGGGGTCCCCCACGAGGCCTGCAATACGTTCAAGGGATTCTTCATTAAAGAAGTGTGGCGGGACACCTCGGAGCTCAAGCCAGACCGGAGCTTCTACTAGGACCGGCATTGTAGGGGAGACTCCAGGGGAGTAGTCAGCCACAAACATAGTTTGGCCTTCAACATTCCATATGCCTTGCGACAGAACACGGCGTCGAGTAACAGGGCACGGGACTTTGATGAGAACAGTCTTGGGGCCGAGCTTTGAGACCGTGATATCTCTGTTTTTGAAACTCCATATACCATTGAGGATGGCATGGAGAGCTCCATGAGAGGGCAAATTCCCGTTGAATTGACCAACAATGAAAGACTCCCATTTCTTCAGGTTCTTCTCGATAATCGCGTTAGGGATCGTGGTACACCATTCACCAGATTCAAGCTGAAAGGGGGTTCCTTTTTTGCTCAAGCGACTGGGGGAGCCTTTCGCCATATCCCTCCAGGAAGGTTTGGCAGTGGAGTTAACCTCGGCAGCTTCGGGGGTTGCGGAGGAGGAGTTAGGGTTTGGAGCAGTAGCTTCTAGATCGGGGTTGCTAGAGCTAGATCCCACTGGTAGCGGCTCCTGATGACCAAGTATAGTCGCTGGAGGCACAGAGGCGGCTGAGAGAGCTGGAGCTGGAGCATCCGACTGCAGGCCGGTCTCACCAGATCCAGAGGGTTTCGGGGGAGGAGCGGAGGACGATTGAGCACGGATTTTTGTAACGGTGGTTGGAGGAAGACGAGGGGGGGTTTTACGGGGGGACTTACGTTTGCCCATCGGAGCAGAAACGGCCGGGAACCGCCGTCAAGAGAGACGACGGTGGTTGAGAAAGAAAGGGGCTGCTTTTTCGCCTCTCAGTGGAGAGAGAAAGAAGACTTTTTTTTTCCACTAGGTATTCAGTTTTTTTTTTCAAAAAAAAAAAAAAAAAAAAAAGAATAATCACGTTTTACACTATCAGCTTTGTATTTGTTCGGTTTAACTCGGATTACTCTTCAGTTATCGGCTAAATGGAACCAAACCAAAAATCAAAAGTAAATGAAAATGATCTTGTTTTTGGCTAGATCCATAACTGAACCGATATTCTTACTTTAGATCGGGTTCGAGTTCGAGATTTATGCCTAGACCTAGTTTTGTATATTGGGGTGATGGGAGGTGTTATAATAGTTTGATGTTTTGGACTTCTCTAGGTTGATTTCATTGAATTATATTTTCTGAGCGGTGCTTATGATGATAATTTCAAATAATCATAGGTGTTATATTAACTGTTAGTTTTTTCTCGTTCTGGATTTTTCAAAATTAAGAAGTTGTGACTATATCAATTTAACCAATCAAATATATATTGATCGTAAAGATACATTCGAAGTTGGTACGGTTTTTAATCCTAAATCTTAGTATTAAGAATTTAAATTTTTTGATATTTATTGTTGTTGAATAATTTTTTTTTGGATGATGTAATTATGTGGCCATCTCTATTTGTTAAGAATATTATTTAATGTTTTTCTTGTGTTATATCGTAATAGGTGATAGGTTTATATATTTTGTGTTTGTGTTTTTCAATAATATGTTTTGTATATAATAGTAAAGCCTCTCATGTAAAGCATATTAAATTTTAATAACTTTGCATATGTTGTTTTAAGATTAACAGTTTAACGTTATAAATTGTATTTTATTTTTTTATTTGAATTATTTGAACATTATTCTATGAGATGTTTTGTGTTCTCTTTCTATATTTTGATATTAAGTCGTCACTATCTACGTATTTTGTTTACCTTTTTCCGTATGCTTTGCTTCTCACCCTCACCACTCAACTTTGTGTGTTTGTTCTTCCTCAGATTGTTTGTTATTTGTTATAGTTGAGTTTATAAGTTTCATGTTGTGTGGTTGTTACTCACAACGTTGTAAGTTGTTTCGGTCAATATTGGATGCTCCTTTTATTACTTAGATTTTGTTGATGTTAAGAAGTGCATCTCTTTAAGTTGGATCAGAGTCTAGTCGTCTTTGATGTTGATTTCTTCTTCGTTAGCTTACCGTCGATAATTCATGTTCGGTTGGTTTTCAAGATCTGGTTTTTGATCATCATACTTCTATGCTCTATTTCATAGTTTGAGGTTGACTCCACGATTCGTTGATTTCATCACTGTTCGCGTCTCTAATGGCTCTTTATTTTGCCAAATTTGCAATTCTAGGTTTAGATAATGTTTTTTCTGTGTATGCTCTGTAGATTTATAATGTTGTGTTTGGTCTCAAGTTTGGGTTTTGGTTTTTTTGTGGTTAACTTTCATTTTTCCTCCTTCAGGATGTATGTTTACTTCCCCTGTTTTTCTTAGTATAAGCGTGCAAAGTTAGATTTTCAGAATTTTGGTCATTTTTATCTAGAGTTTTGTGGTTCTCCGCTGGTATGAACATTTTTCTGTGCTTGTTTAGTTTGTGAGGTGCTTCGTACATCTTAGCTGTTGGCTGCACTTATGGTGTGTTAAATATTTGTTTTCTTGTTTTATGGTGATTTTAACTTTATTTTGAATATCCTTGCTCTAACACACTTTCGTAGTTCTTTGTATTCGAAAGATGCTTTATCTTAGAGTTTATCTTTCCACTCTTTTCCGACATCTCCTTGTTATAACCAAAAAATTATATGATAGTGAGCTAAGTTAATTTTTTGTTCTTGATATTGTTTCAGTTCTAAACATTTACTTAGTTAGTGTGTTTTTGGCATTCTGTTTTTCTTTATGATTTTAGAGATTTTATGTTTCGATCATGAGTTGTGTTTCTAGTTTTTTTTTCTTAACTTTGTCAATATTACAATAAATATATAATTTGTAAAATGAAATAATAGAAAATAATAACTAATAAAATAGTGAAGTTTATGTTATTTTTAGTTGTGAATAAATTAAAAATTAAAAATTTAATTACATTATTTATTTATTATTTTATTCATTTTGTATTTTGTAATTAATAAAATAGATTATAAAACTTAAAATGATGATATTTTTGTGAAAATGATTAGATATTACACAATTAGAAAATGGTGAACGAAACTATAATAATCTAAAAAATAAAGATTTATAATATAAAAAAATATAAGAAGAGGACACATATCAACAAAATCTCATTTCATATACCTAAAGAAGAAAAAAAAATCTGTTTTATATATATAAATAATGGGCCAAAAGTATAAGTCCCCACAGGACTCAAACCTGCAACTTTCGACTCATAAGACTGAGCTACAGGACCGATTTGTCATTAAAACATTCTTATTACTTTTATTAATACGATTTAAAGACTACTATATTAGAATAAAACATCCCAAGAAATAGATATATTACAAACCCTAGACGTTAGTTTAAGATTTTGGTCAACTACATTTTGTACAAAAGAAAAAAAAAAAGGTAAGAGAATACTATCTCTTGGAGACTACCACTAACATCAACATAGACATTGATACAACAATCTTGAATCCTGAATTGTCCCAGAACTTCTGTTTCTCCAAAGATTCTTCATTACCTTGTTGTTTCTCTGACATCATATCTCTTATCTCTTTGATCTCCATGTCCCTTCTTTCCTCTTTCTGTTCCATTCATCACACAAGAAAACGAGTATTGTTATACAAAAAAACCTTTTTTTCCAAACAAGAAGCTACATGAATGTGAGAGTAATGAACTTGATACTTACCCTCAGCAGCTTTCTGGTTTGGCTTCTAGTTTCTTGAAGACAGAACTCTAATTTCAGTATCTTCTTCTTCAAGTCTTGATCAGTTCTTCTCTGTTTCTCCAGCTGTTTTAATCAAAATGATTTATATAATATATTTGAGAAATCAACAGATTGTTTTAACCAAATAAATAAGAAAAAGATGGATTCACCTGAGATTCTAGTTCCTTTGTCTTATGTTTCCAGTGACCTGAAATTAACCTTATCTCATCTTTCAGCTTCTTAACCTCTTCGTCATTCACTTCAACTAGTCTATCCATCCTCTCAAAATTCACTGAAGAGACCTCTTCTAAAAGCTTCTGGAGCAAGCAACAATTGCTACCTATACCAGCCTTTGAAATGGACTCTGTCACCTCACGCTCTATTCTCCTAAGCTCCTCTCCTAGCTGCTTCTCTGAGCACTCTCTCAAGCACAGATCTCTCTGTAGGACATCAAGCTGATGCCCGAGTTGAGTCACACGCTGTTCGTGCTCTCTGAGAGAACGTGTTTTGTCGTCAAGTTGTTGTTTAAGCATTGAGCAGTGGACTTGTGCAGATTGAGCAGAATCAGCACTTGCCTCTGCGGTTTGATTAGTTGCATCCAGCTGTGATCTGAATTCCTCCAAGTCTTTAATAAACTGTTTACTCAAAATGAATGATTACATAATCAGAAACAGTAACCAAGAGAAGTATAATTCAAAGACAAGTTGTGACCACAAAGTACATTTCTAACAGAAACTATCATTGAAAGACAAGTTGTATTCTTTGTATTCTTCTTCATCTAGCTATGATCTTAGAGCTATTCAAGACCTCTAAAGTGAAGCCTTGAAACCAACCAATAACATGATATAGTCTTATAGACACTGGTTTGTAATGAGAATAAACCTTTTCAGCAGCAGATGCAGAAGCTTGAAGCTGAGAATTCCTTTCTTCCAACCTCTTGTGCAGTTTACACATCTCCATTTCCATGTTCTTTGCTTTTTTCTCTGCTTCCTGAACACACAACAAAAGAAAATCAAATCATTTCTAACTGATTCTATCATTTTAAATTTTAATAAGAAACCCTACCACTAATACAAGCAAAAAAGGAAGAATCAATCAGAAGAATAATTGATTATTAATTAAAAAGAAAGAGAAAGACTTTTTTACCTTTCTTGTTTGGGTTTCTTTAAGAAAGGACTGTTCTTGAGAAACCAAACGGCCTCTCACTTGCTTCAGCTCAGCCGCCAAAGAGACAACGTTCCTCCGGAAACTCTCTTTCTTCTCGTCCAAATCTTTCAAAAGCGGATCCACCATGGTTGTTTTGTCGGAACAAGACATCTGATTAGTTTCTCATCCAAAGTCGACGCCTTTATGATTTGGTCTGTTCTCCTCACAAATCACAAAACTCTGAAGGGGAAGAAGATGATAGGAACAAAAAAAAAGGGTAAGTTTTTTTTTTTGGTGTAGCATGTGAACAAAGGGGTAGTTGACCATTAATACAGAAGTTAAATGAAGAAGAGTCTTTAACAATTCAAATAAAAATTTTCTCAAAAAAAAAAAAAAAAAAAAAACAATTCAAATAAAAAACACTATAAATAATAAATACAAAGATAGTGACTTTACATGAGACTTGTGTGGGAGAGAAAGTAGATGTAGTTAACTTGTAGTTTAAAAAGATCTTCGGATAAATCAGATCTCTCTGGTTTTGGCATGAATCTAACAAGAGCAGAGGAAGGAGAGAGAGAGAGAGAGAAGGGAATGGAAAGAGAAGGAATCTGAATAAATGAATTGGAGAGAGAAGAAGACTTTGAAGTTCAAAAATCAAAACTTTCTAAAACTTCCCTCCAAAATCATCGGTAAACACATACCCATTAATATTTAAAAACAAAAAACAAAAGTTTTGAGATATATGATTCAAGTGGAAGTATGTATGCATTAACAACATTAATGATCCAAGTGGAATATGTGCATCAGTCAATGGATAATGACAAATGTGACAAAACAAATAGAGACAAAGAACGGTTTAAATTTGTTCATACGGTAAAGATGTGATAAATTGGTTTAGTATATTGAATTAGGCAAGAGCTATAGCTGTGATTAAGGGACATGTGTTTAAATGGGGAAAGAGACAATAGGGATGCCATGGTGGTAGACAAAGACAAAGACCGAAGCTGATCTCATTGTGGATCGTGGCTGTATATTCATTGGATCTCTGCCTCGTGTAGGATATTATTAATATAGTTCTAGAATGCAAGTAACAAGAATATATCTCTTCTTATTAGCTTAAGAAAACTAGCTCAAAAACTTAAGCCTCTCACAATCTCTCAATCTCTAAACTCTTAAGTTATGCTACATCACAGCATCTCATTATATAGGTATCTATTTATCCTAAACTCATTAGGATCAACACAACTCATTATTTCCTATTCTCTAACATAACATAAATAGGAAACTTATAACTCAAGTAATCTTCAAGCTTATCCAACATTCTCCCTCCTAAGCTTGAAATCCCTTTGTGATAACTCTTGCATCCCAATAAACTCTCTCATTTCTTTAAACTTGATTCTTCCTAGTGCCTTGGTTAGTATATCCGCCTTTTGCTCGGTTCCGGGTACATGCTCGACTTCAATCAACTCTCTCTCAACGCATTCCCGTATAAAGTGATAACGTGAATGTATATGTTTGCTCTTGCCATGAAAAACCGGGTTCTTGGTTAGAGCTATAGCAGACTGATTATCAATTCGGATGGTGACTCTTTCTTTTGGATACCCGGTGACTTCACTCAATACATCACGTAACCATATTGCTTGTCTCGCAGCTTCTGTACCTGCCATGAATTCTGCTTCACAACTAGACAACGCGACTGTGTCTTGTTTCTGTGAACTCCATGTGATAAGGCTCTTTCCTAGATAAAAGATGTGGCCGGTTGTGCTCCTTCCGTCATCTGGATCTGTGTTATAGCTGCTATCACTATAGCCCACCAACCGTGGGATTTTACTTGCTGATCTTTCAAAGTTCAAACCATAGTTTGTACTCCCTCGTAAGTATCTCAAGCATTGTTTCAAGGCGACTCCATGTGATTCTCTGGGGCTGTGCATAAACCGGCTTAGCACTCCTACGGTAAAGGAAAGATCAGGTCTTGTGTGCAATACGTATCTTAAGCATCCGATGTTTCTCCTGTAGCTCGTTGCATCAATCTCTTTCTCCTTCAATGCTTTGGATAAGCTTAGCCCAAGTTCCATAGGTGTTTGGGCAGGATTACACTTATATAACCCTGCATCTTCAAGTATTTTCTCCGCATACTGTTTCTGGTTCAAAGTGATCCCATGATCATGTTGATGGACTTCCATACCGAGGTAATATGTAAGTTTGCCCAGGTCACTCATATCAAACTTACTCGCCATGTTCTTCTTGAACTCAAAAATATGCCTTTGATTTGTCCCTGTCACGAACAAATCATCAACGTATACTGCTACCACAAGAAGCTCACCTTTCACCATATTTCTATAAACTGATGGCTCCTTTGAACATTTAGCAAACTCGAGCTCCATGAGTATCTGGTTAAGCTTGTTGTTCCAAGCCCTCAGAGCTTGTCTCAAGCCATACAATGCTTTATTGAGTCTATATACTTTAGCTTCACTACCGCTGACCTCAAAGCCCTCTGGCTGTGACACATACACGACTTCTTTGAGTTCTCCATGTAAGAATGCGGTTTTTACGTCGAGGTGGTGAACTTCCCATCCGTTGGTTGCAGCTAGACTGATCAGTAAGCGTATGGTCTCAAGACGTGCGACCGGAGCGAAAACTTCGTCGAAGTCGATCCCATGTTGTTGCACATATCCCTTAGCTACCAGTCTTGCCTTGTACTTACTAATGGTTCCGTCTGAATTTCTTTTAATCTTGAATACCCACTTTAATCCGATTGGTTTTGCTCCATACGGTAGATCAACTAGATCCCAAGTTCTATTTTTCTCAATAGACTCAATCTCTTCTTCACAAGCTCTTGTCCATTCCTTTGATTCTCGTGCTTCACCAAAGTTTCTAGGCTCGTTATTAAGTTGCAAGAGTACTTCTTCTCCAAGCTCTTCAGCTATTAATACATAATCATCAAGGTACGCAGGTCTTTTAACTTCCCTTTCTGATCTTCGCAATTGTTGTGGGGCGTCGTCTTCTTCATGCTCGTCATTAGTATGGATACCCTCTGGTTCTTCTTCCTTAATCACAGTGGACTCTGCCTTCGACGGCTCTGTTTTCTCGTGCTCTGTTTTCTCGTGTTCTGTTTTCTGGTCATAATGACCAAAGATTATCACAGAGTCCTCATCCTTACTTGCTTCCGAATTTTCTGCTCTCCACTTCCATCCTCTTGTCTCATCAAACACCACATCACGGCTAACTGTAATCTTCTTTGCACTTGGATCGTATAGGCGATATGCCTTTGACCCTGGTTCTGTTCCCAAGTGGACTAGCATTCGAGATCTGTCGTCTAGCTTCTTCAATTTAGCTCCAGTCACCTTTGCATATCCTATACATCCAAAGATTCGAAGATGACTCATGCTCGGCTTTCTTCCCCGTAGTGCTTCATACGGCGTCTTCTCTGCTAAGGAACGAGTAGCTATTCGATTAAGGAGGTACGTAGAGTGTCTGATAGCCTCTCCCCAGAGGTAGTTTGGCATCTCCATATGCTTCAAAATACTCCTCGCCATCTCCATTAGAGTTCGATTCCTGCGTTCTACCACACCGTTTTGTTGTGGTGTGTACGGAGCCGTTAGGTGTCGTGTAATTCCGCAGCCATCACAATATGCATCGAACTCTCTAGACACAAACTCTCCTCCTCGATCTGTCCTGAAAGTTTGAATTTTTTCTTTCGTTTCTTGCTCAACTATTGTTTTGAATCTCTTGAATCTTTCAAAGGCTTCGTCCTTCGTTCTTAATAGCATTGTCCACATATATCTCGTATGATCATCCACGATCACAAAGATGTATCTGTTACCTGCAATAGTGCTTGGTGTTATAGGTCCACAAAGATCCCCGTGTAAAAGCTCTAGTGGTTTTGATGCTCGATATGGTGTAGCTTTTGGAAAGCTCAGTCTCGCTTGTTTTCCAAGTAAGCAGGAGCCACATATCTTTTTCTCGATGTTAATCTTTGGAATACCAACGACGAGTTCCTTTTGAATCATAGAGTTGAGGGTTTCTGGGTTGATATGCCCTAGGCGTGCATGCCATTTGCTAGACTCGCTTTCTGCTTTCACTTGAAGACACTTTGTATCCTTTAATCCCATCCGAACCTTATAGAGTCGATTTCTCGATCGTGTAGTCTTGACCAGCAACTTTCCATATTGATCATGCATTGTTAGCTCCTCTCCTCTCAGCCGTACGTCACATCCAGCTTCTGTGGCCTGTCCTAAGCTGATGATATTGCTTTTTAAGTCCGGGATAAAGTATACATCGGTCATCCTTCTTGAGTCTCCATTCATATCAGTAAAAGAGATTGCACCTTTTCCCTTTATATCTATCTTCGAATCATCTCCAAACCTTACTTTTCCAGTAATCGTACTATCAAGTGATGAGAAGTATCGACGATCCCCTGTCATATGGTTACTAGCTCCATTGTCGAGATACCACATATCTTCTCCTTCAATACTTGGTTCGTATTTGCTTGGTATGATGTTCTTCTCATTTAAATACACTATCTCGTGCATCATCAGTTCGTCTGCTTCTTGAGTATCTGACTTAGTCTCTTGAACCTCTTGTAGCTTCAGCAACCGGTCAGGGCAATTGTAGGCCACATGACCTGTTTTGTCACATCGAAAGCACGTGATCCTGCTCAAGTCTCTCTCACCATTAAACCGTCCACGACCTCTTCCTCTGTTATATGATCTACCACCACGTCCTCTCCATCGATCATTGTAGTCTCGGTTGTATGAATCACCACGATAAGATTGTTCCTGCGAGCTTTGAGTAGCTTGACCTTGTTTCTTCTCTAGATTTGCATACATAAGTTTCCCCTGTTCTTCATCCTTCCTTTTAGTGGTTTTGAGACGCTCTTCGTAGACCTTCATGCGGTCCATTATATCCTCAAAGCCAGTTGTGTTGAGATCTAGTACCTGCTCTAGTGATGCAACAATCTGGATATACTTGTCCGGAAGACTCATAAGAAATTTCTTAACAAGTTTTGGTTCTTCGATGGTTGTTCCTAGAGCAGCTGACTTAGAAGCTAGTTCTGACATTCTTCCTCCGAAATCATCAATACTCTCTGTTTCCTCCATCATCAGACGATCAAACTCAACCGTTAAAGTTTGTAGTCTTGCTTCTTTTACTCGTTCAGCTCCTACATGTCTGGTTTTAATGGCGTCCCAAACCTGTTTAGCTGTCCCGAGCTCTCCAACTTGTAACGCAAGGGCTTCAGGAACTGATTGAACTAACAAAGCCAACGCCAGATCATTCTTCTCACTGCTATCGCTAGGTTTATCTGATTCTATCACTTCCCAGACCTTATGCACCTTCATCATGATCTTTGCTCGCAAAGCCCAGAACGTGTAGTTGCTTGAGGTAAGCATTGGACACTTAATTGATGAAGACCCATATCCATCTTTCTCTTTCTCTGTCTTCACAACGAGGTCTCCCATGATCGTTGAAAAGCTCTGATACCAAATATAGTTCTAGAATGCAAGTAACAAGAATATATCTCTTCTTATTAGCTTAAGAAAACTAGCTCAAAAACTTAAGCCTCTCACAATCTCTCAATCTCTAAACTCTTAAGTTATGCTACATCACAGCATCTCATTATATAGGTATCTATTTATCCTAAACTCATTAGGATCAACACAACTCATTATTTCCTATTCTCTAACATAACATAAATAGGAAACTTATAACTCAAGTAATCTTCAAGCTTATCCAACAATTAAGTGAAGTTTGCTTTTCAAAAGCCTTTGTGAACTCATTCATTCATCATGGTCATGTGTGATCAAACTTTGTCAACTAGATCTTCCATGATCATGGACTCTTGGTAATGGTCTATGTAATGGATCCGGAATAATAAGTTAATGGGCTGGGCCCATTAAAACTAATAGTAGAGGTTTAATATGATTCCCCATCTTGAATTGAATAGGTTATGACTATTCAGATACCTTGTTTAGAAGTCAGTGTGATTTGGTTTAATGATCATTGTCGAACTCTATTAAGTATTGGAGAATCTAGCCACAGTAGTGGTAATGTTAGTTATACTAATGGTGTGTCAGTTCATCGAAAATTTACTATAATTTCGTTGTTTGTGTAACTGTTTTCGGTACTATTCTATAAACAAGTGTCCTATTCCTTGAGGAATCTACTGCTGTAGTATCTTTTATTCACATCTGTGAAATTCGCTTTTGAGCTTCTTTGCCTTCTAGCTAGTATGATTTCAACCGCTGGATATAGAAACAAGTGAAACCTATATATCACTCATCAACACTAAAATTCTGCGGTTCTTGGAGAGAGAACAAAGTCATGATGATGAACGTTTGAAAAAGTTTCACCGTCAGAGCCATGAACTTTAGTCGTTTAGAGATTGTGACCACTGGATTCGAGAACATGATAAGTCAACAATTTTGGATGTAGAGAAGCTGGTATATATTGTCTTAGTTGAAAAACATGGACTCTAAACCAAAAAGGCAAAAGCCGTCATTGGTTCGGTCGGCTGCGTCTGGGGTCCAATGGTAAGTGTTAGACAAAGAGACAAATATCAGATCATGTCCAAAAGTTCTGATGGGTCGAATTTAAGGGTCAACGTGAATACGCTGAGAATGACACTTAATTCGCCGATGTTATAAGAAAATGACCACTCCTCCATAATGTAGGGGGCGTTTTTGGTATTAATATATGATACTTGTTAAGGGATCCCAAATATGGCAAAACATATTGACATGCCTAACATTCACATAGATTATTGTCGATTCTGTAAATGAGTTAAATCTTAATGCACAAAAAATATCAAATTTGTTAGGCGGACAAAGTCCATACTAGTTATCAAGATTGAAAAGCTACTTTTAATCTATAAGAATTTTATTTTTAAAAGCAAAAATGGATATCAGATCTTAAAACTATACAAATACAAATATATATATATATATATATATATATATATACATATTATTTATTCATATAATCAATATTTAAATCTTAAAATGTATATATATTTCAATCATATTTTTTTTATATTGTTCTTTGCTATTTTGTGTTTGATTTGGGTTTGTTCACAATACATTATCAACATTAATATGCAAAGCAAATTTTACGCAAAAAAAAAAAAAAAAACAATATGCCAGCAAACACTTTGTTTTGTTTATTCTTTTGGCATCTTCAACGGAGGCGCGGTTTGAGTTTGCATGTATTGTAGAATCTCCCTAATCTCTATTTAGAATGTTATAGAAGCACGAGGATAATTATAGAATCAGAAAGCGGTGTAAGTGTAAGAGGTGAGAAAGTGGTGGGTGGTCCTTGAGCCTTGAAGGAATCAAAGAAGACATCTCATACTTGACCCCAATTATTATGCCACCTTCTCTCTCACGTCTCCATCCGTTCTAGTTGTCATCTCTCTTTTTCTTGAGGTTCACCTCTTCAAACGTGTCATCTCTTTAATGGCCTTTCATCTTATAATTGTTTACGTGATCTGTATATCCGATATTTTTTTAGCCATAAACACATCATATTTTTCTAACATGGCTATCAAGCATCACTTTAAGAGTGCTACAGCATTTCAACAACAACAACCAATTATAATCAGCATCTTCTTTTTTTTGCCCTAATAGACTAATAAGTTGGATCTGCATTCCATAGTACAAGATAATTTCGTTCTACATAAATCATAGTTGTCATAGCAAAATAATTTTGAAGTGTGTATAAAGTCGACTTTGGTTTAATTGAAAAAAAATCGCCGTTTATTCGTCCTCGATAGCGTTTTTAATGGTTAGCATGCAAAAATGGATAAGATTCAACCTACTACACCACGAATGATCAAACACTTTAATTAATATATAAAATTCTTGCTCTGACACTTATTAATCAATATGTGACGTGGTTTCGATAAATTACAAGTTGATTTCATAACTTTTGCTAGTTAATTAATTGCTCTAGTATTGTTAGCATTCATAGGTCACCACTAGAGAAATGTCACGTTCTTGTTTGGCCTTTGGCGGAAGATATCACATTATTACTAGGTCGACGAAATAGACAAGGTATGATATATGCACTCATTTTGTTTAAATGTAGGACACACGAAAGTCATTTTTAACTTATTATCATTTCATTTGAATTTTGAAATTCGCATAAAAGAGAAAATAAAAAGCTGTTCGAGAAGAAACTAAATTCAGATAAAGAAGTTCTCACATGCGACGCACTTTGAACAAAAAGAGTCGGACCGTAGGGTCTGCATGCACATGCCTTCTCGTAGACATTCATACTTTATTTTCATTTTCATTTTTTGGCATATAGCTTATGATATCGAAGTAAATTTTCTTAACCGATATATTGAAACTGTATGATGGGTGGTGAGCCCTTGATTCTGTACTTCGATTTTTTTTAACACATTTTTTTTTCTCGAAAACTTAATTTTAGCTCAGATGAAATAACACAAAATCACTTATAACAACAACAAAAAATGAAAATATTTTCGTCCAATTGGTAATTAATTTTGACTTTTGTTTCAATGGTAAACAATTGATTGAAATAATGAGACATTCGGATTATAAATCCATTAAAAATAATTAATCAAAACAAATACTATTACACACCAACGGCTCATGCACTCGGCTATTAGGCAGAGCTGAGTATATCAGACGGCTGAAAGTCAGACAGAATTTTCGATAGAGCTGTCATGGCTCGGACTTGCATTTCCAACGCCGCTATGTAATCAGCCGTCTCGTCCAAAAGCTCCGGCAATACCGTTCTCCGGCAACCTGGCACCAAACCACCCAAAACTCTGACCCGATTTCCATCAACCGACAACGTCCTCCTCCTCCCTCCACGTCTTTGGACCGCCGAGTCCGGCTTTGTACTCTTGTGTCGCCGCAGACTCCTCCCAAGTCGACTCACCAAAATGGCTCGGCTCCACCGAGTCGTACCACGAGCCGTAGCCGCTAGCACTTTGTCGGCCGTGTCTCGGACCGTTGTGCTCCCACGCGATCGCTGGAGAGCGTCGTAGAGCTTTATGGAATAAACCTTCTGCGCCGCCGTGTCTCTCCATCTCCGGCTAATATGTCCCGCCGGGCCCTCTGAACTTCTTCTTGATCTACGAAGAGCCTCCAGTATCTTCGGAGCAAAAACCCTTTGCCCTCTTCGAGCCCTTGCCAATCTCCGGCCAAAAGGGACTGTTTCAGTCACTTCTAACGATCTATCTCTCTGTTCAGACATTCACAAGAACGATATTGAGATTTTTTTTTCTTCTTCTTTTGTTCAAGAAAGTTGATATTATGGAACCGTCAGCTCTTTCTTAGTTTGATAATAATTCAGAGTTGTTGAAGGGCTCTCTATATATATAATAAACATTTGAGAGAGGCCATTCTTAATGCAATTATATTTCTATATTTTATTTGTTTATTTTCTTTTGTCTTTTTCTAATTGAATCCATAGTTCAGATTTCTTTTTCTTGAATCATTCTACCTCTAATTTCACGCTGGTCAATTATGATTTACCTGATGAATGCAAAATCAGTTTCCTATACTAAAATCAATTCATTTCTAGGTTAAAAACATAATTGAAGCAACTAAAATATATTTTTGTATTTTTTTTGACGGCTGACAAAAATATCTATACGCATTGTGATATTAGATATTTTAACAGAAGACTAGACATTATGCTTTTTACATTCCTTTTTTTTTGTCATGCTTTTTACATTCCTATTTATGATTGTGAGCGGCGTAAATTTTGCATTATGACGTGGATTTATTTGATTTGTAGAATTGTAGTTATAAGAAGACAACATTGGCGATGGAATATATGGAGGAGTTTTATATATATATAATAGTGTGGAGGGCAATGATTGGTAGCAATATAACCAATAGATAGAAACACGTAGCTATAAAACAAATCTTAACATAAAGAAACAACAACATTTTGGAAAAGAATAGGAAAAGGAGAAGATGCATGTGATGTTGTTTTCTTTCACGACCTCCTCACCTTAGGTTTAGTATTGTGGCTATATATCATCCACAAAAATTTCGCTCAAGATTTCTCTATATTTAAATTTGATTCTTTTCAATGTTTGGTGTTTTGTGAAACATATAACATGTTCTTTATTATTCTCTTTTTGGAAAAAAAAAATTATCAGGCTGATTTTTTTCGAAAAATGTAATTTTGGTTTTGGATTGCATTTGTCAATCGGTGTATAAGAGAAGGACGAATTGTGTATGTGCCTACTAGATAACATAATATTTTTTCTTAAAATGTATATTGTATATCCGGCCATATGAAGAAATTATCAGTATCATGCTACAACAAAAGAGGACACACACATAACTCTCTAATGGAATGCCGACCATGCATTTGGTTTGTTCACCCCTCCAACCAGCTCATTACCATCAATGGCGAAATAACGTGCTAACCTTATGTGTATACTCGAAAATAATACTAGTCTTCTCGGCGTGGTGCCATGCAATGTACTCGTAAGTTTTCTGAAGTATTTATATCACAATAATTTTAAAACCATAGATGCAAAACAGTAGTTTAAAATTGAACAAACAAGAAAACATTCTAAGAAAAAGAGTTAGTCTTGTCGAATTTGGGCAAAACACAGGGAAAATTTAGTCGGCAGATGTATGCACGTAATTGAAGCTGTTAATTAAAACAAAAAAGGAATTAAGAAACAAAAGTATCTAATTTGGTTATTAAAAAAACAAAAGTATCTAATTTGCAATACAAATGTGGGGTGTTTAGCAATAAAAGGTGAGTCATGACAGAGAGATTTGCCTCCTTGCGTCAGACACGCTTTGATATAATCTTCTTTTTTTCCCTTTTTTTGTTTGTTTATTATTTTCAAATCAAATGATTAGTTGTTATCCTCATTGATTATTTGTTATACTTATCCCCTTTCCAAACAAGTACTCCCTCTGTTTTTAAAAGATAGTAGTTCTAGAATTTTCACATATATTAAGAAAATTCATTAATTTTGATTGTAAATGCATTGTTTTTTGCAAATAACAATTTTCAATAACTTTTAGCCAATATAAATTCAATAAACACCATTAATATTTTTGAAACTTACAATTTTTCATAAAAGCATACATTGAAAAAGTAAAACTACTATCTTTTTGAAACAAATTTTTTTCCTAGAACAATCATCTTTAAGGAACGGAGGGAGTATGTATTACTAATGATGACAATGATTTGTTTCAAGACCAAAGAAATACTACTATCAGACCTGTTTCATTTAAAATGAAAAACAAGTGTCAACATAAGCCATGATAATTTGGCCCAAACTCTAACCGGTCCGGTATGGTTTTGAAGACAATATAAAAACATGAACATGTACATAAACGACGTCGTCACTATATTTCAACTATCTTGATGTTACTATTGACTTGTCCAAGGTTTAATTTGTATGCACAGCAAATGCGATGGATAAGATTCCGAGACCTCTTCTAGATAGAATGGAGGTGATTCATCTCGTAGGGTATGTTACTGATGAGTGATGAGAAGATGCATATTGCTAGAGACTATTTTGTGAAAGGCACATGTATAGACTGTGGCATCAAGCCTGAACAGGTCTTATTGCTCTTTACTTACCCGTTAATTAGTCGTCATGATTCTCCAGTCAGTATTCTTTCGTTAGAAAATTACTGCAGAGAAGCTTGAGTTAGAAATTTCCAGAACCATATTGAGAAGATTTATCGTAAGGTATATGTACTCTGCAAGTTGACTGAACATTGCAAACACTTTACTTGAGTCTCAAAATATAATACCATTTGACTTCTTTGCAAACACTTTTACTTGAATCTCAAGAATCTAAAATCATTTGACTTCTTTCAGTACAAAAAAATATTAATTTTGTGACTACAATTGCCACTATGGTTGGTAGTTGCAAAGATGTGGTACTAACTTCTAACGCATCTGCAACTATTACGCGACAATGTGTGATGAGTTGTACGTTGGTTGCAATTTTGCTACTAAAACATGCGGCGGTTGCACATTTGGGATTCATTTGTACGTTGGTTGCAATTTTGCGACTAAAACATGCGGCGGTTGCATGGGATCCATTTGTAACTCTCTTGCAACTAAATTATGTAGTCATAAAATAGTTATAAGAAGAGCAACGTTAGTTAACTAATATTATAGTCTTACATGTATAGTTATAAGTTAGTCACTTATATAATTTAAATATCGTAAGTTGTAAAATAGTGGCTGGATTTTTGCTATATGTTTGTGACTCTAGTTTAAAGGAATGTCATTTTTATTAGTGTGTACTAATTAGTAATTAACTACATCTTGTTTGCAAAATAGTTACATTTTCGATATTTACAACTACCTGGTAACTATTGTTGCAGTTGTAAATATGATGTTTTCTTGTAGTGTTTGGCAGATTGCTCTTAAACTAGTACGCCTAGGAACAAGGAGAACGCAAAGGCTGTCTTCACACAACAGGTCAGCTCGGGAACCTGATGAAAGAAAGCACACAGATAGCTCACATGGTCGCTAGAAAAATCATGCTGGGGAAAGAGCCTGAGAAACTCTTCTTTGCCAACTCCAAGCTTCACCTACTTGCTCCTGCAGGAGACACACCAAATGATGGTCCAAGCGGAGGCTGCACAATGATCACTTCATCTACATGTTTCAGCTTTTATGTTGATTACACTAAAATGTCTCTCTCACAGGTTAAGGAGAATACTATAGCTGCGAGAAGGATTCAAGTGAGGATAATAATTTTTCCAGAGGCTAACTGTAGAGATTTTGATGACCTCCCAAGAAACGTGAAAGAAGGGCTAGATATGTGATAGAGTAACCGATAGGATAGAAACGATTGTTTAGGCTAAGAATTCCCAAAAGTTCCTATGAGTTTGAATCCATTGAGTTCAACCAATGAACTAGCCATAATCAAGAGTTTAAAGCCAAAAGCTCTGTTTTATTAAATCAATATTTGCGTGTCTCTTACAAAGCCAAGAAATCACTATATATAGTTAATAGAAAAGACATAAGTTTTTAGGGATTATGACCTAACACTTATCCATAAGTCTTATTTTTAATCTCTTAAACAAAAAGGAAGAACTAGTGTTTATCTGTAAAGTAAAACGTAACAGGAAAAAAAAGCTAAAACCAAAAGAGAAAAGGATGATCCACGCTGCATCAGGTCACCCAGAGTAGAGAAAGATCCGACCTCGGATCTTCAGTGTCATCCCGTGCTACCAGCGGAATGAGATGTTTGACATAGAAAACATTAGAAAATCGAGCTTCAGGTGGTAACATAAGACAATAAGCGTTAGCATTGATTTTTTCAAAAACCTCCAAAGGACCAACCTTACATAATTTCAACTTATTGTAATCACCAGGTGGGAAACGTTCTCGAGTAAGGACCGCCCAAACTAAATCACCAACCTTAAACTGTAAATCCTGACGATGACAGTCTGCACTAGCTTTATATTTTGTGGAAGAGAGTTGCAAATTATCATGAACCTGCCCATGTACTGCCGACACATTAGCCACAAAATCCATTGCTTGACCATGATCACGAGTGATATCCGGAGCAATGCCAAGATCAATAGGGCCGCGAGGAATCACGCCATAGACGACGCGGAAGGGACTGAAACACGTACTTTGTTGACTGCATGATTATGGACGAACTCAACTTGGCACAAAACTGAATCTCAGCTGCGAATATTGCTAATGACCAAACAAAAAAGCATATCTCCTAGAGTACGATTGGTTACTTCTGTCTGACCATCAGTTTGTGGATGGTAAGCAGAGCTCATATCAAGACTGGTACGTAATAAACGCCACAGTGATCACCAAAAATGACTAAGGAAACGGGAGTCTCTGTCTGAAACAATGGAAAGAGGTAGACCATGGAGGCGATAAACTTCATGAAAGAAAAAAACTGCTACTTGAACCGCATCAGTACTCTTTTTGCAAGGAATAAAGTGAGCCATTTTGGAGAAACGATCAACCACCACAAAAATTGATACCACAAACGATTGAGCTAATAATTCCCAAAAAGTAACCGATAGGATAGAAACGATTGTTTAGGCTAAGAATTCCCAAAAGTTTCTATGGGCTTGAATCCGTTGAGTTCAACCAATGAACTAGCCGTAATCAAGAGTTTAAGTCCAAAAGCTTTGTTTTATTAAATCAATATTTGTGTTTCTCTTACAAAGCCAAAAGATCACTATGTATTTTTCTAACGCTGATTTATTATGACATTGCAATTATGAGAAAAATTACAAAGACGATTCGACCACCGATAAACTATCTGCCTTATGAGATCTACACAGATCACTATGCATAGTTAATAGAAAAGACATAAGTCCTTAGTGATTATGACCTAAACACTTATCCATAAGTCTTATTCCTAATCTCTTAAATAAAAAGAAAAAACTAGTGTTTATCTGTAAAGTAAAACGTAACAGGAAAAGAAAGCTTAAACCAAAAGAGAAAAGGATGATCCAAGCTGCATCAGTATGTTCATTTTGTTGATGAGTATGAGCAGATTTTGAGCTAACCTTTGGGTATGATCACCACTAGAAGAAGAAGTCTAGAACGTACCCTACAAAGATGGTACACACCATAAATGGAAAGCCAAAAAGGCTCTAGAACGTACCCTACAAAGATTTCAACACCCACACATGATCTATGTTTGCCTCATCAGTCATCAATATATGAACTTTCATCAGTCATCAATATATGAACTTTGCATAATTATATCTTACATATTACATGTGTACATCATAGACATATCACTATAAAATAAAATCACGTGTGAATTTGAGTGTTATAGACAGTAGTACATAAAATAAGAACGTGTGGTATAACCTGTACTACTACTAATAACCCATCAGATATACTAAGCCAAAAGATGCGCCAATCTGACATTGATGATGGAGTGTTTCGCTTTCCCTTTCAATCTAGTGATCATAATTTTTAGTTAAAGTCCACGTTTACAAATCTTTATTGTAATGCTTTTATTATATTACATTAATTAGTAAATTGCGGAAGGAATGGGAGAACTTGATTTGTTTCCTGGATCCTAATTACACCCGGAGTACAAACTCTAACAAAATTATCATAAAATAAATAATTATAATTAAGAAAAACGTGTATATATATTCTCTAAGCAAGGCAATATATATCTGTAATTTAAATTATTGCTAAATTTAATAAACTATTAGTTTCAAATTTCAATACACTTAGAGAATATTTAATTATTTATCAATTAACTATTTTGTTTCAGTTTATTCAGTTTAAAATAATTATTATACATATATATATATATATGTCCTTGACAAAAAAAAAAACCAAATACATGTAGATATCTGAAAATATATATATGGATATATATATATATAGCGAGGCAATATCTGAGTATGCTGTGAGAAACCTAAAGCAGCAAAAGCCAAAACAAAACCTGAGAGGTGTTGTTGATATCATTGGATGATGAATAGAGGGGGAAAAGAACCTCAAGGTGGCCCTAGCCAATTAACTGAAGAGGTCTCTCTACTCTGCTCTTCCTATGCATTCTTACTAGATATGTTTTACTTCGTTATTGCCGTCTCTTCATGTTTTATGATTTTTTTTTATGTCTGGAAAACAATCAGGATTTAGGTTATAAGTTATTACAAATTGTTTTCTAGTCTAAGTTTGGTTTTAATATCCACTCACAAGTCACAACAAAGCTGATAGACTTTAAATTTCCCATGACAGATGGCTAAAAAGCTCATTGAGGAATCTAATGGAGCAACACCCCTCTGGTTTGGGGGTTTGGGAGACCCAGACACCCTGCTGGTCCAAGAGGTAAACTTTTCTATGAACATATTTGTAGTTTAGTCATCTCTATTGAATTTGATATGCTGACTTAATTCTCAATACATAGGACTTTGAACGAGATTACCACTCTTGTATATCTTGTGTTTATTTAATCATATTATAATTCAAAGAGTTATCTATATATTTCAATTAATATAATTTATTTATTCGTAAGTATAACCATTTTCTAAACCATGTTAAATCTTACTTTTTTAGTTTATTCATGTAACTGTGTATTATCTGCTTGCATATATTCTAACATTAACTTAGAAACTGTGTGTGTATGGTGTATTTGGCTTGCATATTTATCTTTGTTTTTTTTTATAAAACAATTCTATAAACTTACGATTTACTCTCTACCTTTTTCAGGGTCAATATCCACCTCTAAACTTGACGTACACACCAACTCAAGAACATTTCAACAAGATTGAATCCAAATTACTAGAAGATAGGCAAAAGCTACCTTATTCCACAGAGAACACAACGACCTTAACGACTCATGGAACTCCTACCAATATTGAAAAACCAAAGGCTATGAATTTTCAAATCTCCAAGATCGTAATTGGTGAATGGACTCACAAGTCGGTCTACCCGGATGATCTTAAGGCTAAATTCTACTTTGCAAAGAGGAGACTTATGTGGGAGATTCTCGATGAAGTTTCAAAACTTAAGAGAAAGATAGAGATCCAATGGTCTGATGTCTTATCTTTTAGAGCAAGTTATCCTCCACAAACTGAAACAGGAACCCTAGAAGTCGAGGTAGTATACAACACTTCTTATAGATCAATCTTTTACGCTTTTTTCTCAAATCTTGAGCTGTTTTTTTTTTATTTCAGTTGGGAAAATGTCCAACGTTCTTTATGGAGATTAATCAACAGGCAGGAAAACACACTCAATGGAAACAGGTGGATCAAGATTTCACCCTAGGTCAATCTGCTTCTAAATACAGGTTTCATATTCTCTATCTTTGACCCTTTCATTTTGTTCTAGTATCAATGAAATCGATTTATTTACAGCCTCTTTTATATATAATAATAGGATACATACAGTTTATGTTTCCCCTGGAGATCTGAAAAGTAACTTGGATAAGCTTGTGTCAGCTGATAGCTTCTGGTCAAAACTCGCCAAAGTCAATTTCCCAACTCTACCACAGCCTCTTTACTTCGACAATGGAAACAGTAACAACAATGATAACATCAACTTGTCTCCCTACGGACACTGCAGAACACTTGGCATCAACGGCAATAGTGACCTATGTCATGACTATCCTCAAGGTACTTAACTTTGAGCCTTACGCAAACTATTTTCGAAAAGTACTTCTATTGTTTAATGATTTCGATTTTTTTTTTGTCTTTATGTGTTCTTTTTGTTTTAATTTTTAGTACCATATATGAGATTTGTGTATGATTTTATACGTTAGCATGTGTATTAAAATAACCCAACCCATTATTTTGATAGGATTTGCTTATGCGCCAGCGGATAGCGTTAACTTCAGCATGACGACTGAGTTCTGCGCGAATAATCAAATGAACCCACTTTTTCAAGACAATCACCAGAATGAAACTATGAGTCAGTTACCTGGGATGCAAGTTACCCATCCATCATCTCAGCTGAACAACATGGGAAGGTCTATTAGCGGGTCACATTTTAATAATTCGATGATCCAAGATCAGGGCCAATGGAGTATCACAGGTGAGTTACGTGGAAGTCAAGCATCTGCACAAGAGACACAGCCTAACTCGATGATATTTTCACATCCGAACGACTTCACAAGATATGATGATGGACCGTATCTACGAGGCATCATAGCTCAAGAAGAAGCGATACAGAACACGAAATGCATGCGTCAGTTTCAGACCAACGGAGAATGTTATTGCAATCAATGCTTCTTCAACAACAGCAATGGTTCAGTGCCTCATGATTCGTAGATATGATTATGTATATCATTAGAGATTTAGCTCCTTCTTTCTCTGCTTCATCTTCCCTATAAGTTCTTCCTATGTTTTTTTTAAGAAAAAAAAATTCAGTACACCTTTGCAGAAAGTGTGTAACTTGAGAAATCTGTTTGGTGGTTAAACCCTAATTTTGGGAGATTGTTTTCTTTGTCCACTAAACATTCCATGTATATATCACATTAATACAACTAAGCTTACAAGTTGGAATGTTTTATGTGGCACCATGGGTCTACTACTACTACTATCCTCACCATTATCCATGTATTCTCTTTTGATCAATAAGTCAGTGAGTCACACCATACATGGTCTTTAGTGATGTTGGTATGTGACTAAAGACAACTTACAAAAGTAAAAGAACACAATGCACCGAATTTTTTTTAAGTCGGTTGCATTCTAAGCTTATTTTGTTGCTCATCACAGATCACAGAGTTAACTGTAGCCAGTAAAAAAATATGTTATATGTACCCGGTAACGCTTTTGTCAATGCCTCTAAAAGAGGGTTAAAACTTAAAAGAAACAAACTGTTTGTCTTAGTCACAATGAACGATAACGTTATGCAATGTCAGGATACAGAGTTTCAAACTTTTGGATCTAAAACGTTACAAGATAAAAGACACAGCATGATTAAAATGATGATCCTCATGATTTTTTGGAAGATCCAAAGCCTCCAAATCCCATCATCTCTGCAACCTCAGGATCCATCTCAGGCTCCTCTTCTATCACCTTCCCTTTCTGAATCCAGATATTTTGAGAAACCACAAGTCAAATTTCAAAAGCCAATCAAAGAAGAAAAAAAAAAAAAAAACAGAGAGAGCTCAAGGACAATATATAAATATATATATGGAAACTTTACCTTCTTCTCTTTCTTTTTCTCCCGCCGCTGCCGTTTATGTTCCTCCTCTGCTTCTTCCTGTTTCCGGATCCGTTCGTCCAGGTCTATTCCCAGATCATGATCAAAATCAGTTACCAAAATTCTACTATGCAGCAGACAACGTAACTAAGAGAAGGTTTCTCCTCAGAGGTCTTACCTTGTTCTGAGAAAGTTCCTGGCGTTTTCCGCTTCTTTAGCACCTCAAACCGCTCCTGGACCTAATGCATTCAAACAAGTACCACTCTATGTCATATATGTGACACACCATGGAAGCATTTAAGTATACACAATGCATGGGAGAAAAAAAAAGAGTTTACCTGTTCAAGAGACGATCTCTCCACCCGCATAGACATTCCCAACGCTCTTTGATCTGTATGAAACAGAAAAACAAAACCGGCTACTTCAGTACAAACTGATAAAAGACTTAATATTCAATCAAACGATTTCGTGGCTTCAGAATGAATCAAGTTTGACATGTTAGAAATACGGTGAGTAAAGAGTCGCCACTTACGTTTTTTTCCATTAATGTGATCCAAGTAGTTTGCTGAATCTTTAACAACACAGTCACAAACGCGACAGAAATAACCAGCCTGTAGAAAGACAAAGATTCATTAGCAGATAACCACGTGGATTGCTTAAAGTCATGTAAGCGAGTTAAGCTAGAAAAGCCATTACCTGCTGACTTAGAGGCGCTACCGGTGTAACAACCTGGTGATATGAACAGCAAGAGCATTAGAATTTAGAATATGGAATTAAAAGGAGCCCTCAAGTTGAGAAAATTTCCAAATCAGAACTAAATTGATAACCAAACTTCTAATTTTGATTCAGCTCATATATACAAAAAAAAAAAACGCTTTTGCAATAACCAATTCAAACATCAATGCCATCCCTGTAACAACAGTAAACAAGATAGTGGGTGATCATTCACAACCTTGGTCTGTTTTCATGATACATAAGAACTGAGCTACCAAACTTGTACACAATCAAACACCAGCTACCCCCCTCCACAAGAATCAATATAAGAATCTGGTGATTCTAACACATCCCAAGTCAAAACCTTGTTGAAGTGGAAATATGTAAACGAGACCCACCCAAAGACAGAACAGCAACCGTAACTCATCTAAGTAGAAGAAGACTAGAGTTTCGTCCAAGAACTAGTAGACACAAGTTACTTTCATAAAATCTTTTATCTTACACATAAAACAAAATCTAAGCTTGCAAACGTATACTCAACCTAAATGCTGTAAGTGCCAGCATATACATACAACTACAACTACATCAAAAGAGGGGTAAGAGAGATGAAGTCACTCACCTGGGTCTTGCCCAGACGAGACTCTAGGTCTACATGATAATCTCTATGCTTCAAAGGAGCTCTTTGCACAGGAGGTCCTTTAGCTGCCAAAATATAAACAGCCCCAAATCAATCATACCCAGATCTCAAAAAAATCAAAACTTTATCATAACCCTGAATCAGAGAAGTAAACCCTACACTGAGATTTAGACCGTTCCGCCTCCTGCAATCCACAATAAAAAAAAAACCTTTTCAAAAAAACAATCCAAAATTGAACAGATGAGAGATTGAAAAAAGAGGGAACTTTGGAAGAACCCAAACCTTCCTTTCGCGTTCACGTGCACGTTCCCGATACTCTTCCGTATCGAACTTCTTTCTGAACGTATTATCCACCCCTGTAGTCTACAAAATCGAAACCAAACACACACACAAAATCAATCTCAGAATCGTATCGTTATCTTAAACCCTAAGTAGTTAGAGAGGACATGAGGATCAAGCGTATACTTACGGTGTTGCTAGAAGCCATTGGAGAAGGCGATGAATGAGAGGAAGCACTGGTGTGATTCGAATTGATGAAACATATAGACTTCGCACAATGATGAAGTTAGTTTTTTTATTAACGTGTTTGGTAACCGACGTTGGGTGTTTGGTCTAGTGGTATGATTCTCGCTTCGGGTGCGAGAGGTCCCGAGTTCGATTCTCGGAACACCCCTTAGTATTTTTTAATCTTTCCTCACTTTCATTGAGACGCCTTTCCCGTTTTCACATTGTGAACTAGAACTCCATGCTATTTTTAAGTTCCCCTGCATGCCTACGGCTCGTAATGGATTTTAATCTTTTCCTCACTTTCACAGAGACGCCTTCCGTTCTCACATCGTGAACTAAGACTCCATGCTGTTTCTAAGTTCCACTGCATATACATATGGCTCGAGAGTGCTTTAGGCGCCATCACCTGAATCGAGGCATGTTTAAAACTATATTTGTGCCACTTAAGAGATATGTTCAGTGAATGCCTATTATTTCTAAATTGTATAGAAACAATTATTTCTAGAAGAAGACAACCAGGTCGTTACTTAGAAACACAAGAGAAGATCACTAACTAACTCATCAACTAAATCAGACAAAATCTCTTCTTCAATCTCACTTCCTTCTTCGTAAACCTCTCTCTTGTAATCAAGCCATCTCCCTTCAAAGCTACTCATCTCACTGTCAACTAGCTCATCCATCATCACCATCTCTCTCATCTTCTTCAACCTCCCAATCTCTCTCTTCACTTCTTCAGCTAAAAGCTCTGTCCTTTCAAACACCATCCCATCTTTACCTAACAACCCTCTGCAGCTTCCCATGTACATCTTCTCGCATTTAACTGTTAAGCACTCATTCACAAACTCAAACAGTGTTTTCCTCTCCAGGTGTCCACGTGGATCTCTCTTACCTTCGAGTTCATCGAAGAGGCTCCAAGGTAAGATATCAGTAGCCATCCCTAAGGAGATTTCTTTAACCATCATTTGCCCAGAGGCTATGATCTCGGTTATGTACTCTAGCTCCCAATCATCATAGCCTTCTTCAGTTTCTGCTAAAGTAACTGATTCTGAGAGTTCTGTCTCTTCAATCTCAGTGTGTGAATTTGAGATTTGCAGATCCTCAGCTTCTGTTCCAAAGCTGTTAACTTCCTGCTCTTCTGCCTGTATCATCAAAATTTTCAAGATCAGAACAACTAATAGAAACAGTGAGAAGCTCTGTCTTTGCGCCAAACCTGGAATTTTCTGTTATTGTAGAATGATGAAGTACAGTCAGAAACAGATTCGCTCTCTGATGAGACTTTATCAAGATCATCTGATGGCAATGAGATCGTCCCATTCACCCAATCCTTTGAAATGGAACCTGAAGACTCTCCCTCTTGGGTAAGGCCACTGCTAGATGACTCAATCTTAGAGGTTAGCTCCCTGAGCTTTTGTTCCAACAGAATGTTCAGAGAATCACCGTTGATTGCAGCAGTTAAACTAAGTGCAGATTCTCTATCTTGATCGGTCTTTTTAGTGGATGATATACCCTTGATAGGGGATGAGAAAGTGAATGATATCACATCCATGTCCTTCTTTCGTTCCCCTTCCCCTGTATTCATCACTCCACCATCAACACTGATGTTACATTTCTTCAACTTTTCACCCCTTTTGATCCGTTCTTGCACCCCATTTGCTGGTTTTTTGTTGCGGGGAAGATTCCTTTTCCCGGACAAAGATGAAGAAGTGCTTTTATCCGCAGGTGTTGCTGTAAAGGCAGGCTTTTTAGATGTTGTTCCACTATCCACAACCAAAACCTTGTTTACAACTCTGTTCATCGCTTTGCCGCCTTTCTGCTTTGAAACAGACGTCACAGCTGTTTGGTTCTGTTTCTTGTTATCTTGCTTAGCCACAGTTTTTCCATTGCTAGCAGAAGATTCTTTTGGATCCTTTTTAGCTGTGCGGGTCTTGGTTTCTATCCTCTCCTTTTGAGCTCTGTTGCTACTTGAGGACGTTGAGCTCTCTTTCTTGTGAATAGAATTGGTCTTTGTGTGTGTAGATACAGAAGGCTGCTTTACTTTACCCTTCAACCCATCAAAACTGTTTTTACCCATTAACTTATTTGCCTCCTGTGTCTTGAGTGACGATGTAGTTCTCTTATCTTCGTTCTTCCCTCTTAAATACTTATTGTTGTGGTTACCGTTAGAGATTTGTGGACTTGGTTTCTTCTGTGAAGCTTCTAGTTTCTCTCTCAAATCTCTGATCCTCATTGGAATCGATGAAGAAGAATCAAATGACAAACCCCGTGGTTTAGCAGCAGCTATCCGAGGACTAGGCTCAATCATTCTCGAAGCTGCTTCCATTACTTGAGCAGGGTTCCTAGACTGAACAAATCCAGGACTCCTGATAGGTGACAAGAGCCTGTTGTGAGTGACAGAGATCGGTTTAGCCGACTTTGGAGGTAACGTTTCGGTTTGGAAGCGGTTAATAGGCCGGTGAGACTCGTTGTTATTCGTTCTTGATTCCAAATGATCCCAAGAAATGCCATCGTAGTGACTGCGGAGATTTACATAACCCAAACTCTCATATGCATCCCATGTGCTAGCCTTGAAGAATGGATCAAAATCAGGATTAGACCGAGGTTCCAGGAAACTTGGCACGGGTAGAGACTCTAGACCCATGAGCCTGGCGACCACACTAGGGGCTCTAGACCCTTGTCTGTCATCGCTAGTGACAGTGGATGTAGAGCAACTAGAGTCCCTTCTCGGACTGTAAGCCAAACTCTTTCCAGTCTCCTCAAGCTCAATCTGTTACAACATATCAGATCAAGGACTATGATTCATGTATTCACTAGACCCAAAAGAAGAAAGAAAAAAGGTAATGAGAATGCTTACAGAGGGGGATGACTTTGAGGAGTTTTGAGCATTTTGTTTCTCTTGCTTTGATGCTTCTCCTACAAACAAAGAAGACAAAACTTTAAGCTACTAAACAGGAAGCTAAAGGTAGATTAGAAAGTGAAATTCTTTGAATCAAGAAGTGCATTATCTTCTTCATCCACACATATCTACACATTCAAAGTATCAAGTCCAAGGGCTCCAGGACAAGAACCGTTATACAGTTAAACCAGACATTGGGTAAGAACCGATAAGAGTGACTTTTTGTTGTGTAGACATTACCGGAGGGTCCAGAGGTGGTGGTAGAGGAGGAGAGGAGCTTCTTCCGGGATTTACCAGACCAATCAAAGAGAGTTAAGAACCCTCCTCTGGATCGTTTCCTCTCAACAGCCTCCGTTTCTATCATCTACACATCACAGCAATTCAATTAGATTACTAACAGGGAAATGCATCATTACTGTACATGAAGATTGGATTTTTATTAAGAGCTCTCAGCCAACTAATTCAGACATGAGGACAAAAAAGACCAAACTTTGCACAGCAACAGGATAAAACAAGAATACAGACAAATCAAATGATTCATAAGACCAAAACAAAAACAAAAAGATTTAGAAATGAGTACCGAATTCGAAATTTTATAAACGTTCAGGAGAAAATGTAGGCGCGGAGACGAAGAAACCCAGAAGCTTCGCACAGCTAGATGGTAATAAGAAACTGTGATACTGAAGAATGAAACCCTAAAATCAAAGAAAGTCTTTCACTTTACCTCTCTCTCTCTCCTATAAAAACGCAATTGGGTAATATCACGAACAAATCCATGGAAAGAACAAAAAGATGAGTTTTTTTTTGAGAAATGGGACGAAGAAGAGAGAAGAGAGTGTGAGGACGGAGAGAACAGATTCGTCAATTTAGGATTTTTGATTTTTGGGATTTGGGATTAGAGCAGAGAGAGAGACGTAAAGGAGAAGTAGCGGAGAGAGCGCTTGTGAAAAATTAAATCGATGCAAGAGTGTGTGTGAATTGATGTGACTTCAAGAGAGAGATAACTTTGAATTTTCCCCTCTTTTCTCTCTCTCACTCCACCTCTTGAATATTAAATGTGTCATTGTTTTCTGTATTTAAAAGTGACTGAAGACTTTTTATGCTGTGTGATATGATGGGTTTTTTTCTTCTTTTTGGCTTATTACAGGTGAGAATTTTAATGGTAGAAAAACATTAAGGAGGGTATTAAAATTCTGATACTTGTTGGTTTTTCAGTTATATGATGTTAACTCATCATATGGAACTAATCGGGCTAACGTGATAGAGTTTATTGTTTAGCGGGTATAATTCGACTTCTAATGTGATAGTGTTATACACGTGTTAAAAATGCTAGTACAAAATGATTTTTCAAAAGAAAAGTTAAGTAGTGACTAGTCACAGCAGTAAACTTGTATGGATTATCATTTGTAACCCACGTATTTTTTTGTTCAGGTTGAAAGTTAAAATCATCAATTATATTGGTACATTTATTGCATATTTCAGTATGTAAACAGGCCGAAGTTTTCTATCTTTTGTCGCCTTACAGGTGAATTTAACTCGGATCACTTACGCAGGGCATTCAATATCTTTGTCGAATTTGATTTTGATCTACAAACCACGAAAAAATCCAAAGAATGTTGTTAGTGCTGAACGCACTCATCACCCTTCTAAATCACGATAGTACCTTTTATGTATAAAAAAATCATATTTTGATAGTATTTTCTAAGCTTCTTAAATATTATAATGCAGTCAAAACTTCCTAAATTTTTGTGGGTGTAGAAATTAAAGGCGCTTGGTCTGAACAACCTAGCTCTGATGAACGACTCTGCAATCTGCAAGAGGCTCAGGTAATGACAAGCAGCTGAAGAACGCTTATGAGTCATGTGTGAATAGTTATAGCATAGCAATCATGCTTCTGCACGCAAAGATCACTATGGTCATTTGAACAAAACTATACATCCATAACAGGTTGAGTAATCAAAAGATGTGAGTAAGATTACTTTAGCTCTTTTCACAGTTATCACACGGATGTAAACTGCTTTTACAAATCCTTCGGTCGAATGACTCTCCAAAGTGGTCTAGTAACATCTGTCTTCTGCATTCTGTCTGAAACATTCGTTGATTAAGACTTGGTTAATGATAAGAAAAAATCTTAAAACATATATAGTAACCACAACAAATACAAATAACAGCGTTTCCTTTGCGATATTACCTTAAGCTCACAGTATTGCTGCATCTTCTTGGCCTGATCCATGGCTGACTTGAATCTATCCATGTTTCTTCCCTGTCCGTTACGCAGCATGCATACGACTCTGCTAAAATCTTTCTTCTGGTACAAGCATATGCACTGCGCTTGAAGCCCGTCCCTTCCTGCTCTCCCTGACTCTTGGTAGTAGCTTTCTATCGCTTTTGACAATGTGTTGTGTATAACGAAACGCTGCACCAAAAAACGATTAAGAAATTAGAGGAAAATGGCAGAAATTTGGTAGCAAACAAACTGCAATAGCTAAGAATATGCTTGACTTACCACGTCTGCTTTGTCTATTCCCATCCCAAATGCAATGGTGGCACAAACAATCCGAACCTCTCCTGTTTGCCATTTCCTCTGAACATCAACCCTCTGTTTCGCAGGCATACCAGCGTGGTAATAAACAGTCTTCACTTTGCATTTCTCGTTCAGAAACTTTGCAACATCAACACATTCGCTTTTGGAGAGACAGTAAACGATCCCAGACTGATCCTTGAAGCGGTCTTTTAGCAGGTCTTGCAGCTGTTTGAGTGGCTCCTTGTTCTTGACGATCACCTCGTACTTCAAATTGGTTCTGTCAAAGCTCATCTTGAGAACCTGAGCCCTGGGGATTCTCAGACTTTTTAGTACGTCCTGTCATGGGGCGAAAAAAACATTCAAAATGGTGATCCAGTGGCCTTCAGGTCATGATGAACTATGTATATCTTACAAAATTGATGGGAATATTTTCTAAAGTTCAATCAAGAACAGAATCAATGGGAATCCTCAAAGCTCTTAATCTGTTCCAAATTCCAATGAATATCAAGAAAGATCTAGTCCTGGTGATAGTTGTTACCTGACAGACTGAATCAGTTGCCGTGGCTGTAAGAGCCATCACAGGAACACGGGGAAAGTTATGTTTAAGACATCCCAGTTCCCTGTAGTCTGGCCGGAAGTCATGTCCCCATTGACTGGAAACAAAGAAAATATAATAGTCAGTTTTCTGATGCAGAGTGAGTTTTAACACTTTGATCAAGCCTATTGTCATATGCGGTTGAAAAGAAATTAAAGTTCCAACCAGTTTTCAACATGCGCGATCAGTATGCTATAACAAGGTTACCAGAAAAGGATTTTGTAGATGTATTTGAACTTCAAAGAAATTATTCTCAGGTCGGAGCCAGAAATTTTAATACTGATGTTGAAGTGCTGGTGACTGATAATCAGAGAACATTCATGTAGATCACTATATTATAATGTCTTAGAGAAGGGTAGAACGATAATGTACCTCACGCAGTGAGCCTCATCAACCACAAAACCTGCGAGCAGGCCCTGTTGTTAACAGAAAGAGATGTTTAATATTTTCCTCACAGCTGGAAGCTTTTTGATCAATTATGCAACAGTAATAACTAATAAGAATAAAGCTTAACAAAATACCTTGCGGTCTAAGCATCTTAGTGTCTCCAAAAAGGAGGAACTTCCAGCGATTTTCTCAGGTGTCACATATAAGAGTTTACATGACGGATTATCACTTCTGCAAACAAAATTTCAATGCACATGAAAGTTTGTTTAACACATTGAGATGATTAGATCTACATAGAGAAAATAAATAAATAGATGATGCCTGGGATATTGGGAAAATGAAAGAAACGGTGAGAGGATCTTCACCTGAGCTCTTGTAATACAATTGCTGCTTGGGAAGATGTTTGCTGAGAGTTCAGAAACGTCGCTGGTACACCAAACTTAAGGTTCAGCGCAACTATCTGATCCTGGATGAGGGATAAGAGCGGAGATATAACTATGGTAACTCCAGCTTTCAACGTTGCAGGAAGCTGTAAAACAAACAAACAAAAACATGAATTTTACTATGCAGCCTATGGTAATAGAAACTAATGGTAATGGGATTAACTATTCTTAGACAGAATCTAAATTACTAAACCTAGATGTAGAGGTAAGGGATCCTGACCTGGTAACACAAACTTTTCCCACCTCCCGTTGGCATTAGGACAAAGCAATCCTTCTTTTCCATCGATGCTCTACATGCTTGATGCTGCAGGGGCCGGAACACCTTGTTCCCAAAAATAACCAAGTTCGCGAATTCCAGATCATCCAACGCCTGCAACTCTTCGTAGCTTGGAGTTTCATGGTCCTTGTCTGATGTCTGTGTAGAAGATTTTCTGCCTGAAATTGTTGAGACTGAATCTTCCATGGAATATTCCTTCAGAACACAACAATTCATAAGTTTCAGTGTAAGAAGACATCACAAATTAGTTACTGGAAACACTGTCCAACAAATGAAGAGAGAAAGCAATCCCAAAAACTGTCAAACGACAACCCAAATATAACTCTTTTAAATTTAATCATATGCACCAAAGGCAAACAAATGTAAAGCCGAGTCTCTGTGACTCTTTTGCAAATCATTGACCTCGCAACCAGATTGGTTTGTTGTTGTCTTTATCCACATAATATAACTGGTTTCTGAGGACTATCTTCAAGTTTCAGATAGACAAAAGCAGACTTATAAAACACTTATCCTTAGATATTAAGATCTACTTTCAGTTTCAGCTTGCATTCACAACCAGAGACAGCTACCCTCAATAACAACACCCTTATCTCGACCACAAAATCTAATGTATGTAAAACGAGTCTACTACCATGAAAAACACTAAATGTAGTGTTGAATCTTTACCATGGATCTCAAACCTGTCCTTGGAACCTTGAACTGTGTATCATCATCTTCAAAATCACTAGAAGAATCCAGCTCCATTACGTCAGGTTTATTCTTTGAATCGGGAGAATCCTCAATGACATGAACTTGGGGAGCACTTGACTCATTATCATCATCAGTTTCGAATCCGTTATCACTAGTGTTAGCTCTATTAAACATCCCAGCCAACGTACCCTGAGCTTCCGTCTCCAAAGCCTGCACGTCATCCCATTCCTCAGTCCCTTCCTCAAAATCAGCCAACGCCGCGATAAAATCGTCTCCGCATAACGCAACAGTGATGAAATCTCGTCCATCATCACCTTTTTTAAAAAACCAAATTTACAAATAAATAATATATTCAGAGATAATACTGATTCAATCGATTATCAGTTTCTCTAGAATCGGATTTTTGGGTGTACCGTAGAGATCGACGAATCGGTCCAAGCATTTCGTCGCGGATTCTTCGTCGAATCCGAGTCTGGTAGCTAGGCTCAGCAATCGAGCTTTCTCCACTTCCAGATCCTGACCTTTCATCTCCGGCAAAAGGAAGGTTGCGATTTTAGCACGACGGCGATTAGAAAAATTTGCAAATTAATAAATGGTTGAATCTCTTTTTTTTTTAGACACACCTCCGCGCATTTAACCTTGAACTGTGTTTTCCCGCCATTTTTGCAGCGTTGCCGTTTTATCCATTAGATGGGCTTTTCAGGCCCAACTATTCTCTCTCTTTTTTTCAAACCCTGCTTAAACGGTAAGTGTGAGTTCGTTAATAAGGTGATCATAGTCCATCTCTAGTAAATGTCGGTTTAGATTGATTGGTGAGAACATCTCTTGGGGAATTCAAACTTATGTTTCACTGTCCATAACATTTTATCTGCTCTTAGTTTTATAGAGTTAGAGTTTGTTTAAATATCATTTGGGATGTAACAAAAAGGTAAACACAAGGAAAAATAGATGAAGGTCCTTTTGGATATCGTGGTAAAGATGCGACATTGTTATCAGAATTTTCTCTATGTAACGAGGCTTAGCTGGATGGGTTGGAAAGGGTCCAGATTAAAAAAGTATGGTCCCAACTTTTCAATTTAGTGGGGGCAAAATTTACACCAAATTCAACGGTGTAAATGGAAGCAATTCCTTAGTTTTCATATGGATGTCTCCCTAAATCTATAGAGGATATTAGGTCCCATTCATAGCTTCGTAGCTTGGGGACGTATCCACTTGATTCTTAAAGGAGGTCCACTACTCATTAGTCATCTTTCTCAATATTTTGTTTTGTCTAGTCTCTTGTATAACCTAACAAAAATGTATAGCAATAGTATTTTGAGAAACAAATTATTGCACATTTATACAAGAGCAACAAGTATGTTGGTATATAGTTAGCGCATATTTACACAAGAGCAACTAGCATCTTTGATTTTCACTAGGCTGAATCGTGCATTTGTCAGAAAATAAGTGCATGCCAAGACTAATGTGGAAAACAAATCACAATGCATGGGAGTACGTATTTCCATGGAAATAGGTTTGGACAGAAACGATTGCATCAGTCTTTGCCTAAGTGAAACTTATATCGACCAAGTGATGGTTTATGCATATGGTACTGTTTATACTTCCATTTTTGAATGTATATTTTGCATTTGCTATTTGATAATCGACGTGGATACAAAAATTAGCGTCCACCAACGGTTACAAATGAAACTAGATTTTGACCCGCCCTTAAAAAAGGCGGGTATATTTTTGTGAAAAATTATTTTACGTAATAAAAATTATGATTTTTGATAAATTATATATTTTAACTTTTTATGAAATATCTCTTAAATTTACTTATATTACTTACTTTTTAAAAAACAAATATGACTAAATTTTGAAGACTCTAAATAATTTTAACCCGTTATATTATTTTATTTATTTAACCCAAAATTAAATTTATTTTACACTGATTTTTTAAAATTCAAATAAAATATTTTATATATTCAACACTCTATGTATTGAAAAATTCATTTGTGCATTTCAAAAAAAAATTATATAATTTTATTAAATTTATTTTAAATTTATTTTATGTGATTTTAAATGAAACTATTTTTTAAGGAGTTGAGATAATTCAGACTCGTATCATGATTTTGTTGATTTAATAATTTATTATTTCAGCTTGATTTTATTTTAAGGTTCATTTAATAAATGCTTTCAAATAATTAATAACGTGAAAGATCTTATAAATAATCACATATATTATATTATTAAAATTTAATGTGAAATATAAAAACCATATTTTAAGTTGGTATATGAAATTGGTCTTCCTGTCGTATTTTCCTTATATATATTGAAAACATTTTTTAATACTGGTTATTGGAAAATATTTTATTAAATAAATTTTTGAATATATGCATATGTTAAATCAATTTTTGATATAATTCAAGTTTAAATTATTATTTTGATTTGAAATATTTATATAAAATTATAAATTTTATTTTATGATTATTTTAGTCAAACAAATGTCTTTAGATTAGTCTATTTTTGTATATTTTCAAACTGATCCAAGTAGGTAGTTTTTATCATATAATGGATTTCCAATTTTTATTAATAACATATGCCATTACTTTTTTCTTCTTGACATAATTTTATCCATGTTTCAAAATTTTAATTGTTGCATTAGTTTTCTATGAATTATTATTAATTTCTGATATTTCTTTTTTGAAAATTGAACTCTTGAAATTTTTATGTTTGACTAAACTAAATAAGGTAATAATATTGTATTTAAAACTTTTTTATATAATATAGAAGTCCCTATAATATACTATTTGTATTTCAGTCTGTGTTTTTATTTTTACCATAAAGAATTGTAAATAAAAATAATTGTAAATATAATGACAGAATTGTAAATAAAAACAAATATAGAAAGGATAATGTTTAATTTGTTGTAAAACAATGGTTAAATATGTAAATAAAAAGAAATATTAAATATGTTATTCATGTTTCTAAACAATTTTCATTTAATATTAATTTATTGAAAATACAATAACTAGATATGTAAATAAAAGAAAGTACACATCTTTACTATTCATGTTTTCAAACATATCTTATTTATTCTATTATCTTTGTTTCCAAATATAGATGCAATCCAACTTCATGAACAAATTATGTTAAAGATAATGTAACGGCGATTCACATTGATATTTAATTCGACAAAAGGTGATATTGTGAATGTATTATGTATGTAAGTATTCATGGCTAAGAAAAATAAAGAAAGTAGACAGGACACAAACCAACTTCATTATTACCAGAGGAAAATAACATGCAATATGATCTTATAAATAGACATAGAGTACTGAAGCAAGTCATTAGCTTCGTACTATTTTATTTTGTTTTATTTTAAAGAGCAAACAACACTCACGCATACACTTAAATCCAACAAACCACCACGCTTACATTCTTATTTTTATAATTCGATACGGGTTTATTAGTAAACTTCAGCAGCTTAATAATGACCGTAGCAATGACAATGGTCGTCATGGTCATTTGTTAAATGTACTCCGTGGTGGTGATCATGATCCTCACACTCTCCTCTGCATGACTCGTGGTAATACTCAGCGCATTTGGCTTCGCAGTAGCTTTCCTTGCATGGGTACGACAATATGGCTTCACCTAAGTACTTCGTACACGTCGCCTCGCTCTTCGGGATTCCTAATAAATATTCAACATTTCAAAGACACATACATCATACATGTTTTCAGATTTTCTTATTATACATATATGTAACATATATATAAGGTATGCATGCATATATATGCATTTTTCAAAACATTAGAACCAAAATTACCAGCTGAAATCAACAAGACAACGAGCAGAAGAGTGGTGAAACAGATGGAACTGAGGATTTTTGCCATTTTGTAGCTTTTGCTTCTTTTTACACTTAGTTTATTGCTTCTTTTCTGTTTTCAGAAACTTGGGTGATATTAATGAATGGGGGTTGTAGTCTATTTATAGCCAAAATATAGTTGACTTCTCACCAGATTGGCGACGTTGTGAGTTCTTACATCGGTTCGGCCTTTACAGCTCATCTCTTAACTTACATACTTTGTTACAAACCCCATTAATTTGAAAATTTCTTTATCAAACAGCTTTTTGCTATCGAACGTATTTGTCAATTGTATTCCTGTTTTCTTACTAAAAGCGAGATAGATAACAACGGTATAAGTGGTAAAAGCAAGTCATTCTCAAACATATCATCTTAGTTTTATTTTGTGTTCCTAATATAACATGACACGATAACAATAAGTATATATAGTACCTATTTAAAGTTATATCCTAGAAAGTTCTAGTAGTTGTATAATTTTGAAAAAAAAAAAACATTATATGTATGTATTGCATTTTCAAGTTAATTAGAGTGAATGTATATGTGATCAAAATACACCATTAACACAATTAACAAAAGGAATAAAACAAATGAAATTGAATAAAATACATATATGCATGCATGATTTTAAATTTTAATTCGTTTCCTTTTAAAATCAAACTACTGAACAGATGATACACATCGGAGACCTATATTCCATGAATAATCTTCGAGCATTGGACCTTAATCCACTTGCAGCTTTTTCTCCAAGATGTCTTCATCTTTCCCTCAACTGAATAAATCTTGTACTTCGCCACTCGTCTCTTTCTCTTCATCTCCGGATCGTTCCACCATCCTACAATTAGTACGTTTGCAAACAAACATAACCATATATACAATGTTAGAAACATTTTAAAATCCCATTTAAAATGTTATAGCAATCACACTGTTAACCGCAAAACGGTGTGTTCATATGTCTGTACAGTTGTACAACTAGACTCATCATTTTAAATGCAGCAACAGAATGATTCATTTCTTTAAAAAAAAGTTTACCTTTGAATGATGTTGAACGAGAAGAAACCCTTCTTGGTCTAGCGGGCAGGTCTTTGTAAGAGATCTTGCGCCATAGGTCCGATGTCATAGGAGATCGGTTGTGCTTTGATTCCCTAACGACATAGATCCCTCTCACCGGTTTTAAATCGGCAGGATCAACCAATTGGAGGTTCCGATCTCCTTCATACGATTTGTAAGACCGTATTCTTGGAGATTGGAAATCCTCCATCTCGGTATTGGCTCTCTTTTTCTACTTTTTGTTATTTTTGTTTTGTATTCCGATGAATTAGAATCTCTATAGTGTTTGGCTTTAAAGCTTGCATTTCGGGAGAGCTAAATATGTGGTGGAAAGTAGCCCAAACAAGAGAGAAACCCGTTACAACAAAGTGATCAGAAATAGAAAGAAAAATAACTTTCAAACGAACAAAAGTTTGACAATACAAAGCATCAACCGTAGTCTTGATGACCTTAAATAGATATGATCTCCATTTCTTGCCTAGCTAAGTAACTCTTTTTGTTTATGTTAGGTTTGAATATAATCTAGCATCCGTTTTTTTTTTGCCAGAGCATAGAGCTCGAACCATATTGCACTGGAATGTCTACCATACAGAAATTCTCTAAGCACATCGAGCTCTAAATCGTTTTTTTTTTTTTGCTGGAAGAAAATTAAAAGAATGTTCTTAACGAGTAATACGATAAATAATAGAAAGAGAAAGTGATGTTCATCTAGCTGAAAGAAAAACACAGTGCATGTTAGTTGAATGGAGGTTATCAACTCTTTCATCTCTATCCGTCCTCTCTCTCTCTCTCTCTCTCTCTCTCTCTCTCTCTCTGTAAAGCTATTTATAGAGTTACAAAATGCAAAACACTAAACCAAGCACCAAGTATTTCAACATCTTCACTTGGTATGAAGTCCTCTGAATTTTGACATTCCAACTGATCTTGAATATTCTATTTTATTTATACTTTTCCTCTTTTCATAAAATTAGTGTATTTATTTTGTTTGTCCTATAGTCTTGGCTCAGTTGACATCACTGGAAATTTATAAGTTTAAAGAGGAATTATAATTTTACTCAAATTTGATATAATCCTAAATTATTTATAGCTGTTTAATAAATTTTTATGAGTTTATAAACTTAACCATTTTTTCTAAATACTAAACCCAAGTTTTGGTCTCGGTTTTGACGGAAAAAAATTGCATAAAATATGATTTTTGCTTTGAAAAAATATGTAGTTTCATGGTATTAAATTTTAAAAGATCATTTTTAAAATTTATAAGGTTATGTTTTTTTTATCGTTTTGGCCTAAACTAGATGTCATATGCATCGAGATACTCTATAAAAACTCACTCTCATTTGGATGAGAATTTGAAAGATAAAGTTAGTTGATTCATTTGAATGTTAGATTTTAATGCACTAAACAAACATTGATTTGCATTTTTTTTTTGATAAAGTTACCTGAATGAGCAAACGAATAGTACATGAAATGTGTTTTTAAAAATGGTATTCAAACCGTTGTATTTCAAGCAATGTTTCTATTTTAAGAGTGTTTACGATCAATATATCTGAACTCATTTAGTACAAAAAAATACTCGATAAATAGTTGGATATATCCATGTTGTTGTAACTTATAATTGGGGCCTTAATGTCTATCCAGATTTAACGTCTTAGCCCAATGGTCAATATCCCGAAACGAATTTTAGGCGGGAACGAAGCAGCGTGCGCGCTTTTTACCCGTGTTCTCCCCAAGTTATCTTACAAATTCGAATTTATACCCCTAATTTTAAAATATTTATTTTTGACACCAAAACTATATAATTTTTTTTCCCCGTCATATATAGCGTGGGGCCTCTCTCGTTTGCTTTTCCTGGATATTTGATTTTTGATTTTCACCAAACCGTCGATCGAAAATCAGGTTGATCAAAAGATGAGAGGAGGAACAACGAGCTGGACGACGACGTCAGTACGGAGGAGCGGATACAAGGCGGTGGTCGACGGAATCGGGGGACGGCGACGGAGAGAGGAAGACATGGTGGAGATCCGCAAAGCCAAGCGAGAGGAGAGCTTGCTTAAGAAGCGTCGCGAGGCTCTTCCTCATTCTCCTCCTCCCTCCGACGTTTCTCTCGATCAGAATGTCGGTTTGCTTATTTAATAACCTCTCTTATAACGAGAACCTGGAGATTGATAAACATGCGATTGATTGATAGATGCATGCGTTCTCGTGTTAGGATGATCTTATCCAGTTTCCGATCGATTTTGATGTATCTAGATCATGATCGATTTTGGTGTATGATGAATTAGTATGTTCTGAGATATGATCATGTAGTGCTAGAATCATATGAGTGAGATCTGACCTCTGAAGGATCTCCAATGCTCTGAAATTTTGAAATACGATTATTTAGTTTTCATCTGGAATTTGAATCTCTCAGAATGTGAATGTACGTTTTGTTTAATTGATTGTTAATGTTGGTTTTTGAGTAGTTCGGATCTTTTGATTTGGTTACAGTTGATAAGCCGTATCTGGTCTGACAAGAGGGACCTGTTGATTGAGGCTACTACTCAGATCAGAACGTTACTTTGTGGTGGTGAGAGACATCCCATTTAATTTCACTTATGTTAAGGCTGCAGTGAAATTTTTAGAAGGGATGATAATGTAGGCTAATGTGAAAGTAAAGTTTATTCGCCTCTTTCTAATGCTATACATGCTCTTTATTTTTGGTAGAAATGTTTAATGTACATGTTGAAGAAGTTATACAAGCTGGTTTGGTTCCACGCTTTGTGGAGTTCCTTACGTGGGATGACTTTCCCCAGCTTCAGGTTAGCTTCCATACACATGTGCTTTCAATTCACTAGCTTCACAAGTTTGATATTTTTTTTTGTTTTATGGAAACATTGACATAGTTTGAAGCGGCTTGGGCCTTAACAAATATTGCATCTGGAACGTCTGAGAACACTGAAGTGGTGATCGATCATGGAGGTGTTGCGATGCTAGTGAGACTTCTATGCTCACCATATGATGAGGTCCGTGAGCAGGTATATCTTCGTGGTGATAAATGATCACGTACTCTGCTATGTGGTTCCAAAATTCTTTAGAGCCTGTGGTCACTTCTGCAATTGAATAAGAGATAAAGAAAATGACAACGATCAATAAATGCATCTGTATTCCTGAACAATCAGGTTGTTTGGGCATTGGGAAATATTTCTGGAGACTCTCCTAGATGCCGTGATATAGTCCTTGGACATGGCGCTCTACCTTCTCTGTTGTTACAGTTAAACGATCGAGCCAAACTTTCTATGCTTGTAAACGCCGCTTGGACTTTGTCTAATCTTTGCAGAGGGAAGCCACAGCCTCCCTATGATCAGGTTGGTTAACAACTTACCTGAGTTTTGTTATAGCTCCTGTTTCCATTGCACACTCAATATTGTGGCTTAGTGTGGATAAAATACATCTTGAAAAACTTTCTCGCTTATGTCTACAGGTGAGTGCTGCATTACCAGCTCTTGCACATCTCATTCGGTTAGATGATAAGGATCTCTTGGCTTATACGTGCTGGGCGCTGGTGTATCTCTCTGATGGTTCAAATGAAAAAATACAAGCCGTTATTGAAGCCAATGTTTGTGCGAGACTTATTGGTCTTTCGGTGTGAGTTTCAAGACTTTCAGCTAACCAATAAAATCCTGACTCATCATTCTGATGGTTTTTTTGTTTTCTCAACAGCCATCGTTCGCCTTCAGTTGCCGCTCCTGCTCTTCGCACCATTGGCATTGTTGTAACTGGAAGTGATAGTCAAACTCAGGTAAATATGCAGCTAGAGATTTAAAATTTGTATTTTGCTCACACCTGTTCTTTTTTACTTCCTTTTGTTGAGTATACTACTATTACTGGCTTTTTCTATTTGGTTTTGAATCAGAACTTTTTTCTTTGTGACTTCCATAGTATATAATTGATCTTCAAGCGCTTCCACGCTTGTTAAATCTTCTAAGAGGACCCTATAACAAGACCATCAGGAAGGAAGCTTGTTGGGTAGTCTCTAATATTACAGCTGGTTGTCAATCACAGATTCAGGTTTAGTCAATATGTAATACCTGAACTTGTCTTTTTAACCGTTTCTAATCAATATGTTGCTCTAAATGTATGTCTGCAATTCTTTATCTCCTTTCGTAGGCTGTATTTGATGCTGACATATGTCCTGCACTTGTTAATCTGCTCCGAAACTCTGAGTTTGATGTCAAGCGTGAAGCTGCTTGGGCTATCTGCAACGCTGTAGCTGGAGGCTCTTACAAGCAAATCATGTACGTAGAAGAAAACTCAGTACATCTTCTCACTATTAGTTTTCTCCGTATATGTTCGGTTGTCCATTCTGAAAGAGATCTTTTATATATATAGCCAATAAGACATATTCAGTAGTCCGAATATAGTGGCATGAAAAAAATTCTAATAGCAGAACCAAACCTCACACATGATCTGCTCATGTGTCAGGTTTCTTGTACAGCAAGACTGCATAAAACCTTTGTGCGATATTCTTACATCCTCGGATACTCAAGTCGTCATGATTTGTTTAGAAGCACTAGAGAAGATACTGAAGGTGGGAGAAGCTTTCAACACGAGACACGCCAAAGGTATTTACCAATGCACTCAGACAAATGTAAACCCACATGCTCAGCTTATAGAAGACGCCGAGGGACTGGAGAAAATGGAAAGCCTGCAATCTCATGAGAACAGTGACATTTATGAAATGGCGGTGAAGATTCTAGAAACATACTGGTTAGAAGAGGAAGGAGAAGAAGCAGAAGAGGAAGATAAACGAAGACAAGACATTGTGTATTTCCCAGTTGACAACTTTGCGAACATGCCAACACCCTCATGTACTCTCGGCGAGATGTACTGTGGACCTTAAGAGGTACATGTCCCACCTTTCCGTAATTTCTTAATACCATATTTGCTTTCACATCAAGAGCGAAGCAGGGCTGGAATTTTGGTTGGTTTAGAACAGGTCCGGTTTGATTTTGTGAAGTTTAAGAGGAACTGTTCAAAATCAAGCCGATTAACTTTGATTTGATTTAGCTTAGTTTGCTTTAGTTCTGTTAGTATTTTATGTCCAATTTTACTTGTTTCATATCTTGTTCGGCGTTTCTCTGATGAACCAGGACAGGCGGCTTGGCAATTACACTCAGCTCATTGTCCATACACTAACAGATAATCAAGGTTAGAGGTTATTACAATGCTTTGGTGCACAAAAAAAGGGTAAAGAAAATATTGGTCTTTGGTAGTTTCTTAAACAAACCATAATCCGTACAGTTCCTATATGCTGTCTTTTCTTTCATAGATTCTTAAACATTGTAGTTAATATCTTCTTTACATGTAAAAAAGCCATTACAAAACTCGGTAACATCCACAAACTTACAAAGACTCAATACAACAGACTAGTGATACTGTCCTATGTGAACCCCAGGAAACATGTTTTGATATTAAAAGTGCAATAAGAAACTAAAATATCAGAAAAAGCTGAGGTAAAGCAATGGAGCAATAAAGACAACACAATCGAATTTTTCTTCAGACCATTTGGTGCAAAATGTGGGGTTCCAACCCATCATAAAAGAATGAAAAAATGAGGGATCAACCTCGTTTCTTGGTTCACAAGAAAATCTCCTTGAGGATTAAGAGAACTAGCATGATGAAGCATAGGATGACAAGAACAGACGCACATTTAACCATTCCTCCACTTCTCTGTGTACGTTCTGCCTATGGAGATACACCAAACAAATCCACTTTAACATTTTAGTCATGAAACGTTGAATGAGAGAGATGGTCATATAAGAGGTTCACCTTTTGCAGCTGTTTGAGACCATCTTCAACTGTACTAGCAACGTTCTGAATGTTATAGTCAATCCGATCAACTATCGTCCCCTGTCACGACATGTTTTTAGTTTCAAATTACTTACATTTCTAGAACAAGGTAGAGAATAGTTAAATAGCAGTTGTTATACCTGGTCTATCACAAGCGCGGAAAGATCCTTCATTATCTGAGCGAGCTCGTTTACGGATTCAACAACCTGTAGATTACACAGAACCAAGAATAGGTGATAAAGGTTCCTTCTATGAAGCGCACTAAGAGAGTTGCAAAAGCAATTAACCTGCTGAATCTCTTTCTCCCTCTCTACAGATATTGCCTCGCTCTTTTTGACCTTGCTCATCTGATGCTCACTAAATAACTGAAACGAAAAATTCACATGTTGCATATTTACATATCATATAATACATAAGGGGAACAAGGGTTGTAGATTGTAATAAAAGAAGTCATACTATATCATCGAAGTCATCATCGTCTGCTCTAGAGCTGCTTCCGTTTAGATTCATTTCTAAATCCCCTCCATCCTGATGATACATCTAAAGCTTTAATTCCCCTCCAAAACTATACAAAGTAACAAAGATATGCATACTTCTTTTTGTAGTCTCAAGCGTTTAAGATACGTAGACTGTTTCTTGCGAAGCTCCATAGAAAGTTGTTGGAGATCAGTAGCAAGAGACCGCTGTTACAAAAAAAAACACATTTAAGATTCATTGTTTAGACGGCGATGTAACAAAAGTACAACCAACCCTACTAACCTGCACGTTTTTTCTAACACTCGAATCCTCAGAAGGTCCACCAGCAGAAAGCCTCTGAAGCTGCTTCTCTGATTTCCTCAACAAGAAAGTAACCTCCCGCGTCAGAGACTCGATCTGATGCTGATCCTCTTTACCGTCCCCAAACGAAGGCATCAACGCCTTGGCGTGAGCCTTTCCAAGCTCAGCCATTTTGGTCTTCGCACGCTGAATGTTCACTGATATCTCCTCAGAGACATCAACCCAATCTGGTGGTAACCCCACTGTTACTGTTCCTTTACTGTTAACATCCAAATTTGATTCACAACACGCACTAGTAACTACCTCAAAGTGATTAATTACTTATGCAAATCACAAAGAGAAGTTGTATAATATACCTCGAGTTCCCTGGATCTTCGGTACTAACTGGAGTATAGGAGCGTTTGGGATTTAGTAGAGATGTGCTTGCCATCTCGATCACTGGACCTACGCCGGATTTCGATTCCGTCATCGGAGTGCGGACGCTCCTTAAGGAATTTCTGTACTTTCTAAACAACAATGTACGATTCCGAGTCGCCATATTAGCTCGGATATCAATCAAAAACCCTAGAAGAATCTCAGTAATCAAAGATCTCGATGTGTAGATAGGGATTTTCGAGCTTCCTCTCTAATCGGAAGCTATAGATCTGATCAGGTTCGCGGGACGAATTGTGAATAAACGACGGCGGAGAGCTACTCGAAGCTGTGTGGTTGATCGGAGAATCGCGGGCGGAATTAACCTTCTCCGACGGAAAAGTTAGCTCCCAGATTTACAAATCGAACTGTTTTTTTGTTATTAGATAAGTTCGGGCTTTGTTTCGAAATACTGAATCTTAATGGGCCTCAATCACCTCACCTCTCGCGTGAGTCTTAAGGGTTTGTTCTCCCTCTGTTTCTGGTTCCTCTGAAACTGGTCTTCTTGCGATCAAGATCACTCAAGAGTCTAAGATCCGATGAGATTTTTATGCTAACAAGAAAAAATTTAATTACTGGATTTTGGTGGAGGGCTGCGCGAACGCAAACCCTCCCTGCCACAAATAATGACGTAGGCTCTTCCACTTGGGAAGACCTTAAGCTAAGCACCCTTCCGGTATGTGCAATGGAAGTCACTAGCCTAGGCCACTCGTCTTCTTGATCACGAGTTGACCCCGTCCAGGTAAGTGATTTGCTTATTACCAGGGCTCTTCTATTTATACCCAGTTTCCAAAGGCTTCTCCTTCTCTCGTAACCGATGTGGGATGTTTGCAAATTCTCACACTGTTCGCCGTTGTTATTTGTTTATTACGCACAGAGTGCCGTTTGTAGTGCTTGCCTTTTTGAACGACGTGTCGAATAGGCTTTGTAAGTACGTGAAACGGCTACACTTTTGGAACTCTTTTGTGGGCTGGGTATCCTTGGTGGCCCAAAAGCTATCACTGGTACAATGTTAACATATTCATACGAGCATCATTTTTTAATTTTTTTATGTTTATTATGACTCTTTTGCATGCATGTTGTTCATATACATACTTTGCGCAAAAAAAAAATTCATATACATACAAGTGACTTCAAGTTCACAAAATATCTTAAACCACTTCAACTAACATAACAAATGAGGAAACAATAGGACAATGGATGAATCAATACTATTAATTTTCCAGCATGACCTATTGATAAATATTAGGTCCAACTATTTATTTTCATGTTTTACTCTTATAAATGTTGTTACAAAGATTAAACCGTTTCTTCCACGTTTTACTCCATTAAATCAAACTGTTTCCCGTCCGATACAGAGAAGGGTCTAATGGATCTGTGGAACGAGGATGGGCGGTACAGAGAAGGGGTCAACGGGGTAGTATAGTTGATAAAATTCATAATTGTCGTCATGAAATTTCGGTTTGGAGGAAGGATAATCCTTCACATGGCCAAGGAAAAATTAATACGCTTCAGAAAGCGCTCGAGGAAGTACAAAACGATATGACCAAAACGCACGAAGAAGTGGTTGAAGTCTCTCGTAAATTAAAGGAGGCTTATAGAGACGAGGAGCTACACTGGGAACAAAAAAGTAGGAATACTTGGCATATTTATGGAGATAGGAATACACAATTTTACCATGCTCTGACTAAGCAAAGGCGGATACAAAATAGGATAAGTGGATTGTACAATGATGAGGGTGTGTGGAAGAATTCTGAGAATGAAATTGAGCAGGTAGCGGTTAAGTATTTTGGGGATTTATTTCAATCGACTTCACCGTCAGCCTTTGAAGGTTTTTTAGAGGAACTGCCTACGTCAGTTACTGTGGATCAAAACAGACGGTTAATGGCTGTGGCATCGGAAGAAGAGGTAAGAGAGGCGGTTTTCATGATGCACCCGGAGAAGGCTCCGGGCCCAGATGGGATGACGGCTTTATTTTATCAACAATCTTGGCCGGTGATAAAATATGATGTGGTTAAAATGGTGAATGATTTTTTGAGATCTGGAATTTTTGATGATAGGATTAATTTGACAAATATTTGTTTAATTCCTAAGACGGTTCGACCAAGTCGAATGACTGAATTACGTCCTATTAGTCTATGTAATGTAGCTTACAAAATTATCTCAAAGGTACTTTGTCAACGCCTGAAAGGTTTGCTTCCGAAGCTTATTTCAGAGACTCAATCTGCTTTTGTCTCTGGGAGATTAATCTCGGATAATATACTCATTGCCCAGGAGATGTTTCATGGGTTACGGACGAATAATTCTTGTAAAGAAAAGTTTATGGCTATTAAGACTGACATGAGTAAAGCTTATGACAGAGTTGAATGGTCCTTTATGGAACGTCTCCTCTTAAAGATAGGGTTTTGCCCAGTCTGGGTTTCCCGAGTGATGACATGTATATCTTCGGTTCAGTACAAGGTGTTACTTAATGGACAGCCTAAAGGACATATTGTTCCGGAAAGGGGCTTAAGGCAAGGAGACCCTCTGTCTCCATATTTATTCATATTGTGCACAGAGGCTCTTATTGCAAATATTAAGAAGGAAGAACGGGAAAAAAGATTGACGGGATTGAAAATTTCTCGAGGGAGCCCTGCGATTTCACATCTTCTCTTTGCGGATGATAGTTTATTTTTCTGTAAAGCGAATTCTATGGAATGTGGGGTTATTCTTAAATTACTCAAGGATTATGAGGCTGCCTCAGGGCAATTAATAAATTTCGATAAGTCTTCGCTTCAGTTTGGACATAAGGTACCTGAGATCAATAGATCAGAAATTAAAACTCAACTGGGAATCACTAAGCTAGGGGGAATGGGAAGCTATCTTGGTATTCCAGAAAGCCTTGGAGGTTCAAAAGTACAGGTTTTTGGTTATGTGAACGAGAGGATTAATCAAAAGATTAATAGTTGGACAGTAAGATTTCTTACTAAAGGGGGAAAGGAAGTTCTGTTAAATACAACAGCGAATGCAATGCCTAACCATGTGATGTCTTGTTATCGTTTACCTAAGGCGGTTACAAGAAAAATTACAAGCGCAGTCTCTCATTTCTGGTGGGGTGGAATGGGTAATAAAAGAGGCATGCACTGGTTATCTTGGGATAAAGTGTGTAAACACAAAGATGAGGGCGGTTTAAGCTTTAGGGATTTACAAAATCATAATACTTCTTTACTGGCAAAACAATTATGGCGTTTAATAGATAGACCAGATTGTCTATTTTCAAAAGTATTTAAAGGACGATATTTCAGGAATACGGACCCTTTAGATACACACAGATCTTATTCACCATCTTATGGTTGGAGGAGTATCTGTTCAGCTCGATCTCTGGTTAAAAAAGGGCTAATCAAAAGAGTGGGAAACGGACAGTCCATTTCAGTATGGAATGATCCATGGCTTCCTGCTCCTCTCCCGAGATCAGCAACCCCAAAAACTCTGACACAGTCTTTACAGGATCTTAAAGTTGAATATTTTATTGATCCAATAACTTTTTCTTGGAGAGTGGATCGGCTTGATGAGTATATTCATCCTGATGATGTCCTCATTATTAAAGGTCTAGCAATTAGTCGGCTATTTAGACCTGACTCAAATGGTTGGGCTTTCACAGACTCCGGCAGATATACGGTTAAATCGGGATACCAATTAGAATCAAAATATCCAGATAAAGGTTTTCAAGCACCTTTTTTTGGACCAGATACTAATGCTTTATTAAGTCATGCATGGAAGTTAAAGTGTTCTCCCAAATTACGACACTTTGTTTGGCAAGCTATTAAAGGGATCCTTCCGGTTGCTAAAAATTTACGGGCTCGAGGCATTGCTTGCGAACCAAGATGTAGTCTATGTGGAGCAGAGGAGGAATCTATAAATCATGTTCTATTTGAGTGTCCACCGGCGTTACAGATATGGGCTTTATCGAAAGTTCCTTCAGCTCCTGGTTTTTTTCCAAATGAATCTTTTTTCTATAATATGGATTATCTTTTTTGGAGACTACCAAAGGAAAATAATTACGAATCCTTTCCGTGGATTTTATGGTATATTTGGAAGAATAGAAATAATAAGATTTATACAAATAAGACTGGTGATCCGCAGGAAATTCTTCGAAGAGCGGAAGTGGAAGCGGAGGTTTGGGCAGATGCTCAGAAAATGGTACCAGTTAAGGGACATGTGGATAGCTTGTCTCCTCACTGGATGGATTTGGAATGTTCAAGAATTTGTTTTGTGGATGGAGCATGGACAATACAAGACAAATTCTCAGGACAAGGTTGGTTTTGCAGGAAAAATGGATCCACAGAGAAGATGATGGGAGCTATGAATCTCCGAAGAAGCTTATCTGCTTTGCATGCCGAATGTGAAGCATTGATATGGGCTATGGAGTGCATGAAGACCCTAAATTTCTCAGACGTAGTTTTTGCTACCGACTGTTCTCAACTGGTGAAGATGGTGTCATCACCCGGAGAATGGCCAGCTTTTGCTACACACTTGGAGGAGTTCGAACGCAGTAAGCTTTTCTTCCCTACCTTCAAGATCCGACATATTCCAAGAGCGCGCAATCTAGTGGCGGACAAGTTAGCACGAGGTGCTAGGCGTTCCCCTTCAGCTATGTTCTATGTCGATTCTATGCCGCCGGCTTGGTTCTCTGAGTCGGATGTGCATACATCTTAGGATTTAGTTTTTCTTAATGTTGTCAAAAAAAAAAAAAAAAAAAAAAACTGTTTCATTACTAACTCATATCACTCTTCCCGTTGGTTTAGGGAAATTTACATAACCATGACTATTAATGTGGGCAAAATATTCATAGTCTTATAGTTTTTCTGAAATCCTTCAATATTTTTTATACGAAGGTTTAACAGGTTCCAGAGATTTTAAATATATTAAAAATACACAAAACAACTATTGACTATTTCAAATATCCACGGGTCAATATATTTGGAGAACAATTTCTAAATATTGAAAATATTAAAATATTGAAATATTTCTCTACATTATACAGTTCCATACCTATGAGCAGAGTATATGGATGTATTGATATAAACAATGTTTTTAAAACCAGACTAGAAAATCAACTGGGAATTTGTTTTGATCACGGGTCAATCCAGTCCAACTTATTAAATGGGTTCATAGCACAATGGAGATTATATAAATAAAAAATTGACAAATTAATAAACATGAAAAATTATTAAAAAAATTTGGTTCCAAGTTAGGAGATGATTATGATAACAATTTCTAAGAAAATCATATATTTTATGGTCCCATCAGAATCATAAGTTAATAATTTATATAAGTACAAATTTTTATTGAATTGTTTACTTTATATTTGGTCGACTAATACATGTTTAATAATTAATGTTAAGTAATATATTCTTCACTGCCCGATGCAAAATATAATTGACAACGGGTTCATCATAATCTAATATCTTTAATCCATGTAAGAAAATAAGAATATATTAAATCACAAGCAAAAAATACAAAATTAAAAATTATATCACATAAATTTGGTTTGTTTCTATTGAAAAAAATAGTTTGTTTTGATAATAAAAATATTAAAACTCACTCAGTTTAACATGTTTTAAACAGATTATTCGATTAAAAATATTTATTAAATATGATTTTACGTAAAGTTGGTGAAGATTATATTAACCCATTTACATACACATATATATACACATATTTAACAGAATATATTAAATATATTTTTTCACATTTTTTTCAAAAAAAATGTTCGGCCTTTGGTGCGGTTGGATTTAAAATTGGTTTTCGATTATTACATATTAAAAACTGTACGAATATATAGACCATGTTTAATAGAATATGAGAATTTTATTTTCGAGTCGATTTCGGAGTCGGGTTTTTTTGGATACCATATGAACCAATTTATATATATATATATATATATATATCTATGTGTGTGTGTGTATTTAAGAGAATATATTAAAATTAAATTTTACAAACATTAACAAAAAAAATTTTTGGTTTATAGTGCATGTTGGGTTTGATATTGGTTTTAAGATATAACACGTTAAGAACCATTTGAGTATATAGGTCATGTCTAATAGAGTATGAGATTTTGATTTTTGGATAGATATTAAATTTGTTTTTTGGTAGAAATGTTCTTTGACTAATTATGTTAAGTAACTACTCAGAAAATATAATCTGATGCAAATTTTAGAATTGTTTTTTAAATATTTCTCAAATAAATATAGCACAAGTGTATGGTTATGCAACTTAATATATTAAATATAGTTATCAAAAATTATATTAAGTTAATTTAATATTAAACGTAAATATGATTGTAAAAACACAAATAAAAATTAAAATTTACAAAAATTAAAAAAAACACATATAAAAATTAAATTTCTCAAAACATAAATATAATTATAAAATAAATATAAAATATGATTTTATAAACACAAAAACATATAAATTATATTAGGCAAAATCATTTAAAACAAAAAATATACCCACCCTCTTGAGGGCGGGTCAATCTCTAGTTACCACTTAAAAACCTAGTTAAGAATAACAACATTTTTTTTAGAATAACAACATATTTGCAAGTGTCAGATCTATTCAAGTGATCGTATGTGTTTTGACGAGGACATCAAATCAGTATCAACCCTGAAAAAAAATCAAGAGAAAATCAGTGGAAAACATGAAACTGAAGCAAGCTAAAGAAGCCAGCCAGGACATAGGTGCACTTAAAACGCCATACCTTTCTAATCATAAAGAATTTATCAATGAAACCGGTTTTCCTGGATTCTAAACTCAACAAGAACACACGGCGAATTGGTTTCATATCAAGAGAATTAATGGTTTAGAAGATATGTCATTTTCAAGTTAAAATTGGCCCGACTTGCCTTGTCTGGAAGATCATGAACATGTATTATGTCAAACTCATTGTTGGCATCTAGGCAACTTTGTTCTAATTTTAGAAGTACTCCTCAATCCCTTAAGAAGATCTATACCACACATGATCAGGCGGATCATTGATCAATACCATCAAATCAAACCGGAGCTAAATAAGGAAAGTTGGATCTCAATTTGGTTTGCAGTTTACCAAACCAAAGATTTGGCGACCAGGATTGATTTCTTACAAACCAAGGAACCTTGAATACATAAGAAAGGCCAGCAAAAACGAGGAGCTCAATATGCAACGACCTTCCTTATCTGGGTTCATGCATATTTATGACTGGATTTTAGTGGGGGCTGCGCGAACGCAAGCCCCCTCAACAAATTATGACGCAGGCTCTTCCACTTGGGAAGACCTTAGGCTAAGCACCCTTCCGGTATGTGCAATGGAAGTCACTAGCCTAAGCCACTCGTCTTCTTGATCATGAGTTGACCCCGTCCAGGTAAGTGATTTGCTCGTTCCCGCGACTCTTTTATTTATACCCAGTTTCCATAGGCTTCTCCTTCTCTCGTAGCCGATGTGGGATGTTTGCAAATTATCACACTTTTCGCCGTTCTTACTTCTTTATTACCTTCAGAGCGCCGTTGTTAAACGACGTGTCGGCCAGACATCTGTTTAGATCCTTTAGTGGGCCGCAGTCACGTTCTTACTAAAATTGTATGAAGGTTCGTATCCGAGTTGATTAGCTTAATTAGTGGAATAATAAAATCAATTATTTTTAATAATGAATCGCCCCCCTTCCACTTTATCTGAACAAAGAGTCAAAGAAATATCAACTTTCTAACAAATCTAAACAATTGAAGCTTACTGGAGCTCTAACCTCAACCAATGGGGTTGTCTTGTGTCCAGAGTCATCTTAACTATATCTTCTACAAATGAATCAAAAAAGATGAGCAGCACCCTTTCATCAGGCTGCTGCTGCTGTTGTTGTTACCACTGCTGCTCTCAGGTCTCATATCATTGTGAGGACACGTCACTGACGGCGGGACAAGGTGGACTTCACTGCTCTTGTGTTCCTGTCCACAAGCTGCCAGTATTGTGTGTATTGAGCACGTGGAAACCTCCTCAAACGTGGCTTGACCTGAACAAGACAGTGGAAATGGTACCCAAGAACTAATCTGGACAGTCCTAAACATCATCACTTCATGCCCAAGCTGTCTAGAATCAGAAAGTTCAAAGAATTAATCCCAACCATTAAGCCAAAATCCCTCCATCATCTCCAACGGCTAGTTTCTTTTTAATGTACTTTGATTTTATTCTCTTTGCTTTTTACTTGGGCCTATATAACCTGATATTTAATTATCTTCTTTGTAATTCACATTTCAATCAACCAAATTTAAAAAAAAAAAAATTATCTTGTTTTTATCCAAAATTTTGTCTTTGCATAAAATCTGTCTTTAGGATTCAAAGAATAATTCTTTGTAATTCTACTGATTTTCGTGAGTCTAGTTTGTTTGTGTGATTCAAACATACTTAGTACACAGATTGAGAGAGTCAATCAAACCCACAGATTGAGAGACTCGAGCATTATCTAACCATATTCCATCCATCAAGATCAGTAAGCTGGTTATACGACCATTTGTTTGTCTTCCATCGACAATCCTACCAAGGCCCATTCTGTGCATGTATCATGTTTGGTCTATATACTTACATAATTATACAATACAACGTTGAGTGTATTTTGATTTGAGTCACGAGCTTATGCTATCAAATACTGGCATGTCATTGTCGAAGTCGTCAGACCGATTACTTTATTTGTTATCATATACTGAGTGGTGATGTTGTTTTAACGTATGACTCATATACAGTAATGCACTAATGCTAGAAAGCTTACGATCCATTGACAACCCAACCACTACTCTCTACCTAATGGAAAAACTGCAAAGAAAAGTTTTAAGTGGGATCATTGTAGCTTTTGAAGAAAGCATGTCAAGCCAACGCTTCAGTAAGAAGAACAGTTATTTTATAAAAAAAAACGAAAATAGAGTAGCAAAAAAGTTGAAGGTGATTAGTGGATGAAGCTATAGTTTTTTTTTTGAAAAAAATGGATGAAGCTATAGTTTCCATCTTCACTAGTAATTAGCGTTGCATGAATAAATATCTGTTTCTTGATTTGGAACCGACATGGCTCCTAACAACTAGGCTTTTCTCTGACTCTTCCTAGGAATCTGAAGCTCTGTCTCTCTCTCACTCCCTCCCGCGTGTAAGTTTTATCCTTTTAGCTTTTAGATTCACATAAGTTTTAGTGTGTTTGATATTACCCAACATTTGGAGTTTTAAACTTGTTTCCTACGCAACCTTCGTTTTATAGTTTGTTTCCTATCTGGGACTCTTGTTTGGTTTTGGTTCGTTACAAGATATCAGTTTCTGTGTCTTATCTCAAAAAGCTTGTCTCTAGGTGATGATTCGCTTATGGGTTTCCTCATTCTTGTGGTTTTGTGTAATACTCAAATCCCAAAGTCCTTACCCTTTCTCTTACAAATCTTCTCACTTCGGTTCTGAAGTTCGACAAAGATTTCACATCGAAACTCTTTACTTCGCTGACTTCTTCTTTTTCTTTACAATCCACAGGAACATATCTTTCATCCTAACAACATCTAATTCTGATTTCTTGTCATTTTCTTCAGTGTTTGTGTATTAGATTTTTGAAGATGGCTATGCAAACTATGAGAGAAAGTCTTATCTCTGCTCCACAGCTTCCTTGGTGGAATGCTTTTGGATCTCAGTATTTGGCTCCAGCGAGTCTTTCCAGAGACTCTGACTCGTTCCATGTCGGGTCTGCAGGAGAGACAGAACATGGTGTGGATAAACAGAGCAACTCTGCATCTCACTTAGCTTTCTCACTTGGTAACTCTCAACTTCCTCTGTCTTTTCTCTATGAATGTATTTACTAGTTACTTCAAGATGTCTAAGAGTGAATGTAACTAACCTAAAGTGTATAAAGACGCCACAAAAGATGAAAGAGGAAGACATCTTGTGGGCTTCAAACTCTCTTTTATGCTTTTAGGTGGTGTAAAGAGTTCAAGAGTTATGTCAAAGCCTCATGGAGTCGCTTTCTCAATGCAACCCCCACCTTGCTTGGGACTTGGATTTTCTCAGCCACAGGTACAGAAGAAAAAAACATCTAAAAAACATATGTCCGTTTGATTTGTTTCTCAATGTGTAGTTCTTGTTTGCTGTGTTCTTCCTTTGGTCATTTAGATCTACACAAAGTATCCTCATGTGGAACAAGAATCCTACGGAGTTGTTGATTCAGCTTATGATTCTCAGAGCAGACCAATGCTCCCTCTAAACATGGAAACAGAAGATGGAACCATCTACGTTAACTCAAAGCAATACCTCTGTTCTTGATCACAACAAACTGACTAGCAGATCTCGTAAGGTATATATTACAAACTATATTAGTATTCTTTTGTTGCAAATGATATAGGGTTAATATATATATTTGCAGCCATACATGCATCATCCCTAACCTCAGCAAAGTAACTCTAGGAGTTCTGAAGTTCTTCATCCTGAAAGCGAGATCATGAAGTTATTCACACGGACTAAATGTGTCGGGATCAGAAGTTAAGAACATGAACTACTTTCTAAGTTCTTTCGTCCATCCTCTTGGTGGTATGGTAATGCCTAGCAAGTGGTTTGAAGCAGCAGCTGTGGATAATGGCTGCCGCAGTTTCAATACCTCCATCGTTTGATGTTCAGTTGTTGTGTTCTGCCTTTCTTTTTGCGTGTACGTTTATATATGTGTTTCTGAGACAATTGTAAGACCTTCTAGTTATGTGGCTTAGGTAACATATTTCAAGTGATTGTCTTCAATATTTCTCTATCTCATTGGTTGAAATCAAAATACACACCAAACTTGTCCCACTTAGAAGCTTCCGTACCTTTTTACGAAAACAGAACATGCTCCAAATCCCATAACGTTGACCTTGTTATTCAATTTACACTATTAATCATCTATGACTTGACCAACGCTCTACAGAAGCCGCCGTACTGAAGTGAATATTTATGACTGAGATGCTGGTGGGGGCTGCGCGAACGCAAGCCCCCTCAACAAATTATGACGCAGGCTCTTCCGCTTGGGAAGACCTTAGGCTAAGCACCCCTCCAGTATGTGCAATGGAAGTCACTAGCCTAGGCCACTCGTCTTCTTGATCACGAGTCGACCCCGTCCAGGTAAGTGATTTGCTCATTCCCACGTCTGTCTTATTTATACGGAGTTTCCAAAGGCGTTCCCTTCTCTCCTAACCGATGTGGGATGTTTGCAGATTATCACACTGTTCGCCGTTCTTATTTCATTATTACGCAGTGTGTCTCCTTGTTAAACGACGTGTCGGTTAGGCTTTGTAAAAACGCAAAACGGCTATGCTTTTAGAACTCCTTTATTGGCTGGCTGGGTATCACTAGTACAATGTTTAAAAAAAAAATGTTAACATATTCATACGAGCATCGTTTTTACTTTTTTTTTTATGTTTATTATGACTCTTTTGCATGCATGTTCATATACATACAATTTTTTTTTTTTTTTTTTTTTTTTTTTTTTTTTTTTTTTTTTTTTTACGATAATATATACTTTTATTAATCTTCCCGAGAACGGGCATTCAATTTTGATTACAAGCTCGTTTTCACCAAAATGGTTTAAGTCAAAATACACCGGCTAACTTCGCTCAACCACCCAAGCCGGCGCATTCCACTAGCCGGTTTCTAAATTCCTAAACTATCCAACACCGTTCTCAACCTTTGATGCGAACCGCAAGAGGGTGGCGTTCACCTCGTTTAATAGGTTACCGGAACTCTAACGGCACCTCGGGAGTAGCTGGTGTTAGACGGCTTCTTCGAGCTTGAGCTCTCCATTGATCTTTAAGCGCAAACGAGATAGATAAAAGGGAGAAGGAGCGTACCACACAGCAAGCACTGCACCACTAGAATCCACCGGCAGGATTGGAACAACCGCGAGTGTGAGAACCACACAGCAACGAACAACCCGAGAAAGACAGGTTGCGGCAAGGCACTACCAAGGAACAAAGCTCCATGTCCTGCAAAAGAATCGAAACATTAACCTGCTCAAGAAGCCAGCTGGCCAACAGAGCACTGGGATGGTTAAAATCCCACTAGGTCTCCTCGCCGGAAGAGCCTCAACTGACCCAATCGAAACTCAAAACCGACGCCCTAGCCCGAGCAAGAGAACCCGACCCGGTCTTCTTTGCGCTGAGCCGCTACGCCACGTTGGAGAGACGAGACAGATACGACTGAGCGGACACGGAGAAAACGAGACACCGCGGATGACTCGAACACAAGGACCTTGCGAAGAGAGAAGCCAGACAAACAGAGAGAAGCTTCCAAAGACGTAATTTTATCCGCCATAGACGACAGAGCAACCGACGACTCGTAATCTTCATACGCCGAGATCTCAGACAAACCGCAGCCACACAACCACCAAGCTGACTGAGCACGCACCACCAGATCAAACTGATGCCTCCATTGAGAGTCGGCTAAACCGTAGGACGAATCAAGACACCAAGTTCCATCCCACGGAGATCCGACAAACCTCTCCAAACGATACACCAGATGGACTATAATAAAAAGAACAGAGGAGAGAGTCTGACCAAAGCCCTCACGCGCCACCAACCGCCGAGACATTAGCCAGATCTACAAAGAGAAAAACGAGATCTGACCTAGCCTCACCCTAAAAGCCGACTCCTTTCACAGCCCAACCCTTGCCGGCTCGCCGAGACACCAGAAACCAATCTCATCAGCCAGATCTATCACTCCCCGGGAAGATTTAGGGTTCTGGAGCGAGACAGAGACCAGGGCCTCAAACATGTCGACGGACGAGGAGAAGAGAGGAAGAGAAGCAAAACAAAAACAGAGGCAAAGGAGAGAGAGAGCGCCTCCGGCGCCGGAGCTAACGCGAGCCTAGACCGTAGCCGAGGCCTCCGGACACCGGAGCAGTGACGGAAGAATGATGTCTTGCGGCTAGAGATGGAAGAGAGGAAAAGGAGGAGAGAGGTTTTTTACATACAATTGACTTCAGGTTCACAAGAAAATCTTACACCACTTCGACTAACATAACAAATGAGGAAACAAAAGGACAATGGATGAATACCACTTGAAAACCTAGTTACGAAACAACGTATCTGCAAGTGTCAAATCTATTCATGTGATCGTATGTATTTTGATGAGGACATCAAGTCAGTATCAACCCTGAAGAAATAATCAAGCGAAAGTTAGTGGAGAACATGAAACTGAAGCAAGTTAAAGAAGCCAACCAGAACATAGGTGCACTTAAAACGCCTTATCTTGCTAACCATAAGGAATTTATCAATGAAATCGGTTTCCTGGATTCTAAACTCAACAAGAGCACACGACAAATTGGTTTCATATCAAAAGGATTAGTGGTTTAGAAGATATGTCATTTTCAAGTCAAAAGTGACTCGACTTACCTTGTCTGGAATATCATGAGCATATATAATGTCAAACTCATTTCGGCATCCAGGCAACTTTGTTCTACTTTTAGAAGTACTCCTCAATCCCTTAAGAATGTCTATACCACAGGATCAGGCGGATCCTTGATCGATACCATCAAATCAAACCGGAGCTAAACACGGAAAGTTGGATCTTGAATTGGTTTGCACTTTAACAAACCAAGATTTGGCGACCAGGATTGATTTCATACAAAACAAGGAACCTTGAATACATAAGAAGGCGATTTTGGCGATTTTGGGGGCGATTTTGAGGCGATTTGAGTACGGTTTCGAGATGGATTCGGCTACTTTGCCGAGCTCATCGGTTCCACCAGAGAGAGATCGAGAGGTTCGAGGGGATTCAGCGGGTCTTATTATGGGGAAAGGTTCGGGTGAAATTGATGTGAAGATTCAAGTTGGATCTCAAAGGCGATTGGGAAAAGGGTTTTGAAGAAGTATGAGGTTGAGATGGTAACAAGGGAGGGGAAGAATAAGGTGGAGTTTCCGGAGGAGATCCTATCTGATTCAACCCCGCTGTGGGAAGAATTTGTGGTTGGCAAGTTCCTAGATCTAGCTCCACATATTGCTAAGGTTCATATGATGGTGAATAGGATCTGGAAATATGGGGATACCAGTTCGAAGATTGAGGTATATGATGTCGATGCGAAGACGATGAGATTCAAGATAACGAATCCAAAGTCTCGAGAGAAAGTGATTAAGAGAGGGATGTGGAATATTGCGGGAGTTCCTATGATAGTGACAAAATGGACACCAAAGGCGGAAGAAGAGAAGCAGGAGGAAGAAGCTATTCCGATGTGGGTACATCTAAGTCAGATACCACTACAAACTTTCTCTTGGGAGGCTCTTAGCTTCATGACGAGTGTTGTGGGGTACCCGGTTAGACTTCATCCAGAAACTTTAGCATGCTCAAACTTTGAGGAGGCGAAAGTTTTTGTAAATGTTGATGTCTCGAAGCATTTACCAAGGGAGGTGGATTTCTCTATTGGAGGTAAAGAGTTCAAGCGCAGTTCTATTATCCTTGGTTGCCATCTAGATGTTCTAAATGCGAGAAATGGGGGCACTCGGAGGAGGTGTGTGACAAGAGAAAAAGAGATCAAAAAAGAAAAGAAGAGGGTGAGAATGTATTGGAGAAAATAAAGGATAGTACAGTGGAGTCGAGCAAGGAAAATGAAGTGGGGGATGTGGATAATACAGAAAGGTCGGGGCAGAAGATAGATGGAAATAGTGAGGAAGGGCAGATTGTAGATACTACCTCTCAGGAGTCAAATTCTGTGGGGAAATCAGTTGATAAGGTGGATAAGGAAGCTAGTCCAAGTATGGTAGTGAAAGATGGCAGTGATTGGGCTCAAGTTGCATCTGATAAAGTTGGGCGTGTAAAAACTCCTTTAAGAGATGTAGAAGAAGTTATCATTTCGGCTTCGAAGTTCTCTGCTTTAATGGATGAAGTGGAGGAAGGAGAAGTTGTAGAAACATTTGAAGGGGATGAAGAGAATAGAGAGGATGATAGAGAGGAAGATATAACTGGAGATTTTAAGGAGAAGATGTTGGAAGATGAGATTTTGGAGCAGAAAACTAAAGAGAAGGATAAAGCAGTAATGCAAAAAGGGGGTCGTAGAGTTCAGAAGACAAAAGCTCAAGAGGTTATACCTAAGAGTAAAAGGTCTTCTCGACGCAAATTTTAACATGGTGTGCTTTTTCTGGAATGTTCGTGGGTTTAATAAAGATGTGAAACATTCCGTAATGGCTGAGTGGATAAAAAATAAAGAGATGAGATTTGGTGTATTTTGGAAACAAGGGTAAAGGAAGTTAAGGCAGAGAACATCATTAAAAAGGTCTTTCCAGATTGGTCTTCAATCACCAATTATGAAGATAGTCATGGAGGAAGAATTTGGTTGCTTTGGAGGGATTCGGTCCGTATGTCTCCTGTATATAAATCGGATCAAATCATTACTTGCCTAGTGGAGATGATGGGCGAGGAACCTTTCTACTGCTCCTGTATTTATGCAAGTAATCAGGCTGAAGAGAGGAAGGTGTTATGGGAGGACCTAATGTCTCATTATAATTCCCCTAGTTTTCATAAGAAAGCTTGGATGATTATGGGGGATTTTAATGAGATTCTGGATGGTGTGGAGAGTTCTAGGTTTGAAGACATGAATAGAGTTCCGAGTGGAATGAGAGAGTTTCAGAGGTGGCTTTACGTTGTCATCTGGCTGATATGGCATACCAAGGACCTCTTTTTACATGGTGTAACAAGAGGGAATATGGAGTTATATGTAAGAAGCTGGATAGAGTTTTGTTAAATGAAGAGGCTCAACACAGATTTAGTAATGCTTACTCAATATTTGAAGCTGGTGGCTGCTCTGATCATATGAGGTGTAGGATTCAATTGGCAGCAGTGAGTGAGAAAATAAGAAGGCCGTTCAAATATGTAAATGCAATAGGGAGTATTCCAGATTTTCTCCCTATAGTTCAGAGATATTGGGACTCGACAGAGAGACTGTTCCACTCAACTTCTGCCATGTTCATATTTTCAAAAAAGCTAAAGAGTTTGAAGCCTCTAATTCGTGATCTTGGTAGAGATAAGTTGGGAGATTTAACTAAAAGAGTAAAGGAGGCATATGATCTGTTATGTGGCAAGCAGAGTAACACTATTTTGAATCCCGGGGAAGAGGCAGTGCAAGAAGAGGCAGCAGCATATTGTGATTGGCTACATGTTGCTAATCTAGAAGAAGCAGTTCTGAAACAGAGGTCAAAAAACTCCACTGGTTGGATGTTGGTGATAATAACAACATGACTTTTCATAGAGCTGTAAACTCTCGGATAGCTCAGAATCTAATAAGAGAAATTCGATGTGGTAATGGAAGTGTGGTGAATCAACACTCAGAAATAAAAAAGGAGGCTGAAGAATTCTTTTCTACTTTCCTCAACTGCATTCCAGAGAGCTATCAGGGAGTAAATGAAGATGAGTTGCAGGAACTAATTAAGTTTCGATGCTCTCCTGAGGAAAGTAGGATGTTGGAGGCTGAGGTTACTGCAGAGGAAATTAAGAAAGTGTTATTTGCTATGCCAAGCAATAAATCCCCAGGTCCTGATGGCTTCCCCTGTGAGTTTTTCAAAGCTACTTGGTCGATAATTGCTCAGGATTTTGTCACAGCAGTGCAGTCAGTTTTCAGATTTGGATTTTTGCCAAAAGGAGTTAATTCTACTATTCTTGCGCTGATACCCAAGAAAATAGATTCCATGGAGATGAAAGATTATAGGCCGATAGCTTGCTGCAATGTTCTTTATAAAGTTGTGTCAAAAATATTGGCAAACCGTCTGAAAGTGCTCCTATCAGAAATCATTCTAGAGACTCAGTCTGCTTTTGTGAGAGGAAGGCTACTCATGGAGAATGTTCTTCTAGCGTCTGAGCTCGTAAAAGACTATCACCAGGACACAGTCTCTCCTAGATGTTTAATGAAAATTGACATCTCAAAAGCATTTGATTCGGTCCAATGGGATTTTGTCCTAAAGAGCTTGAGTGTGATGGGATTCCCGGAGAAGTATATTCATTGGATAAAGCTTTGTATCACAAGTCCTTCATTCTCAGTTCAAGTAAACGGTGATCTTGCTGGTTATTTTCAGAGTTCAAGGGGGTTGCGTCAAGGTTGCTCTTTGTCTCCTTATCTTTTTGTGCTCTGTATGAATGTTTTGTCCATGAAGATTGATAAAGCAGTGGTTGAGAAGAAGTTTAAGTTTCACCCGGGTTGCAAGAATCTCTCTCTCACACATTTATGTTTCGCGGATGATCTTATGGTCTTCGTGGAGGGGTCAAGAAAGTCGATTGAAGGTTCTCTCTCTGTGTTTGCTGAGTTTGAAGTCTGGTCAGGGTTAAGCATCAGTCTTGAGAAATCAACAATTTATATGGCGGGGGTTCCAGAGGCTGAGAAGAGGAGTATTCTGACTAACTTCCCGTTTGCGGTTGGGGAATTACCAGTGAAATACTTGGGTTTGCCACTAATGACGAAAAGAATGAGGAAACAAGACTATATGCCGCTTCTGGAAAAGTTAAGGAGTAAAGTATGCTCTTGGACAAACCGTTTCTTGTCTTATGGAGGGAGATTGCAGTTAATAAACTCAGTCTTGCTAAGCATTATGAACTTCTGGTCAGGTGTGTTTCGACTTCCAAATGCGTGTGTGAAAGAGGTGGAACAAATTTGTGCTGCTTTCCTTTGGACAGGACCAGCTAGCAGTGCTAAAGTAGCTTGGAGTGATGTTTGCTGTGCAAAAAATGAAGGAGGTTTGGGTATAAGAAATCTTGGAGAAGTTAACAAAGTAAATGGTCTGAAGTTGATTTGGAGATTTCTGTCGTATGATTCTTTATGGGGTAAGTGGATTAGAGCTAATTTGCTCAAGGGGAAAAATTTATGGGAGATAAATTCAAAGACTCAATCAGGTTCTTGGATGTGGAGGAAAATGTTGAAGCTGAGAGATGAGGCAAAAAAATTTTATAAAAAAGAGGTGGGTAATGGAAGACATATCTCATTCTGGTTTGATATATGGTCAGATAGAGGGGCGTTATTTGATCTGTTGGGTCCTCGTGGTATGATTGAGTTGGGGGTCAGAAGAGAAGCGACTCTAGAAGAAGCAGTAAAAGCAATTCGAAGAAGAAGAAGGCATCGTTTGGATGTGCTCAATGATATTGAAGCAGAGCTAAATATCATTGCAAGGAAAATTGATCATTTGAAAGAAGATAAAAATGTTTGGAGAGGGAAAACTGGTTTTAAGCAGAAATTCTCAACATCTGAAACTTGGGAGTTATTGAGGAAGCGTAGTCCGCTTTGTCCTTGGGCTCGTGCAATATGGTTCACTCAATCTACTCTTAAGTTTGCCTTCATGGCATGGTTATCTATGAGAGATAGAATGTCTACAATGGATAGGATTGCAAAATGGAATCATGGTCAAGATACTCTCTGTGTGTTATGCAAGAAAGATTCGGAATCTCGAAATCATCTGTTCTTTGAGTGTGACTACTCAGCTCAGCTATGGGAATATATTGTTAAGGGGATTCTGGCGAGTGCATACACAAAAAAATGGTCTGAAACTGTCACACTCATATCAGACGAGACAAGGGAGAAGAAGAGCAGGTTTTGTCTGCGATATTCATTTCAGGCAGTGCTTTATGCACTATGGAGAGAAAGAAACAAGGTGGTTCATGGGGATAAGTTGTTGCCAATAGAAGTATTAAAGAAAATGGTGGAGAAAGGGATTCGAAACAAGATCACACTGGTCATTCGAAGAGGAGCTAAAGGAATGGATACTCTTATGCAATACTGGTTTTATACTAGAATGTAAATATTTGCAATAAATTTAACATTAATTCCAAAAAAAAAAAAAAGAATACATAAGAAGACTAACAAAAACGCACAGGAGCTCAATATGGACCGACCTTCCTTATTTGGGTTCATGCACATTTTTGGTCAAAAGGCTACAACAGCTCTTTCCTTGTTTCTATGGAGTTATGAAGACACAAGACACGAACCTGGACAGTCCTAAACATCATCACTTCATGCCCAAGCTGTCTAGAATCAGAAAGGTCAAAGAATCCCAACCATTAAGCCAAAATCCCTTCATCATCTCCAACGGCTAGTTTCTGTTTTAATGTACTTTGATTTTATTCTCTCTGCTTTGTACTCGGGCCTATATAAGCTTTATCTTCATTGTAATTCACACTTCAGTCAACCAAATTTATATAAAAAAAAATCATCTTGTTTTTATCCAAACTTTTAGTCTTTGCATAAAATTTGTCTTTAGGATCCAAAGAGTAATTCTTTGTAATATTACTGATTTTCGTGAGTCTAGTTTGTTTGTGACATTCAAACATACTCTGTACACAGATTGAGAGAGTCAATCAAACCCACTGATTGAGAGAGTCGAGCATCATCTAACCATATTCCATCCATCAAGATCATTAAGCTGGTTGTACGACCATTTGCTTGTCTTCCATCAACCATCCTACCAAGGCGCATTCTGTGCATGTATCATGTTTGGTCTACATACTTACATAATTATACAGTACAACGTTGAGTGTGTTAGGAATTGAGTCACTAGCTTATAATATCAAACACTGGCATGTCATTGTCGAAGTCGTCAGACCGATTACTTTATTTGTTATCATATACTGAGTGGTGATTTTGTTTTAACGTATGACTCATACAGTAATGCACTAATGCTAGAAAATTTACAAAGGACCACGATCATAATAAACATCCATTGACAACCCAACCACTACTCTGTACCTGATGGAAAAACTGCAAAGAAAAGTTTTAAGTGGTATCATTGTACCTTTTGAAGAAAGCCTGTCAAGCCAACGCTTCAGTAAGAAGAACAATTATTTAAAAATAAAACGAAAATAGAGTAGCAAAAAAGTTGAAGGTGATTGGTGGATGAAGCTATAGTTTTTTATTTGAAAAAAATGGACGAAGCCATATGGAAACCGGAACTACAAAAACTATAGCTTTCTTACAATTAGTTATGATCGGACAAGGTAGTTCCGGTTTCATTTCAAAAGATACAATTATGACTGGATTTTGGTGGGGGCTGCGCGAACGCAAGCCCCATCAACAAATTATGACATAGGCTCTTCCACTTGGGAAGACCTTAGGCTAAGTACCCTTCCGATATGTGCAATGGAAGTCACTAGCCTAGGCCACTCATCATCTTGATCATGAGTTGACCCTGTCCAGGTAAGTGATTTGCTCGTTCCCACGACTCTCTGATTTATACCCAGTTTCCAGAGGCTTCTCCTTCTCTCGTAGCCGATGTGGGATGTTTGCAAATTATCAAACTGTTCGGCCGTTTATGTTCTCCTTGTTAAACGACGTGTCGGCCAGACATCTGTTTAGATCCTTTACTGGGCCGCAGTCAAGAATTTTTACAAAAATTGTATGAGGATCGTATCCGAGTTGATTAGCTTAATAGTGGAATAATAAAATCAATTATTTTTCAATAATGAATCGCCCCCACTTTATCATATACAATGGCTAAAAATTGAGGTTCAATATCTGAACAGTCAAAAGAAAAATCATATTTTCTAACAAATCTAAACAATGGAAGCTTAGTGGAGCCCTAACCTCAACCAATGGGGTTTGCCTTGTGTCCAGAATCATCTTAACTACATCTTCTACAAATGAATCAAAACAGGAAGAGCAACACCCTTTTATCAGGCTGCCGCTGCTGCTGTTGTTGTTGTTACCACTGCTGCTCCCAGGTCTCATCATATCATCGTGCGGACACGTCACTGACGGTGGCACAAGGTGGACTTCACTGCTTTTGTGTTCTAGTCCACAAGCTGCCAGTATCGTGTGTATTGAGCACGTGGAAATCTCCTCAAAAGTGGCTTGACCTGAACAAGACAATGGAGATTGTACCCAAGAACTACCATCAGAAGGCAGATGAAGAGGTTTAATCAACATTACAATCCAAAGGGTGGAGTTATGTAAACAATAAGCTAATCTTAGCGAGAGTTAACGAGTTGAAGATTTGTGCCTAAAGCCATTATCAACATTTTCAATGATTAAAGATTATTAAACTTGTCTACAATATAAAGCAAAGAGTAACAGAATACTAGCATGGTTAAACCAAGACCTTGAAGAGGGGATTAGATTATGTGTACCTAAGTTGATTTGACGTGACAAATTCATGAGACGGGCTTTAACTCTTTGTTGCAGTCGTTCTCCTCCCGTCAAAGACATTGTGTCTGGCATGTAGCTGCGTTCATGTTGTTAGGTACCAAACAAGGAATCACCCTGTCACCCTGAGCCAGTCCATGATGCATTCCTACATCAATAGGTCGATCGCCAAGGACTGTATTATTTGAGAAACGTCTTGCTGCTTCATCGCTTCCAAAATGATCCAACTTATTGTATGTGCACTGATGGATGTTGTATGTGTCGAGTTATGAGTTGGGTTTTGTTGTTCCTAACCTTTTGTTGTGGTTGCGGTATTATGTACCGGATATCTGTAATATGTTCTCACTAGTGATATTCCGGCGCTACGCGCCGGATTCTTAATTATTAGTAGCGCCAGATTTTTAATATTAGTTGTTTATTTTATTAAAATAATTTAGATATATAACTAACGGTTAATATATTTTGATGGAAATTAATCGACAACATACTTTTTTGCTTTAACATTTTAGAAAGTTTAAGTATAATAAATATAAATGTATATTAATAATTTTATAAAAATTTATTTAGCCTTTTATATATAAGTATTTTGTATTAATATTTAGTGCTTCAAAATACTTTGTAATGATTGGATATTATGTTTTATATTGTAGGAAGAGACGTGAATTTCGGATAGTAGTATCTCATTTAACTCATGATTATCTTTACAACACTAAAAAATGAATTTGTTTTGTTACTTTGAATCTCTAATGGATCATAAACCAAATGAATACTATTTTAAAATATATAAGTGGTCCGGTACACTTTAATATTAGTACAATGGATGATTTATAATCTAGACCAAATAATATAAAGCATACTTTGCATATTTTGGCAGAATACAGTTTCTGAAAAACAAACACACAAGTATATATCATCGACACTGAAGTCTCATAGTCGAGAGAAAAAATATGAAGTATACTTTTTTGTCAAATCATATATAAATTATTTAAAATAGAATAATATCATCAAAAAGTGATGTCTCATAATCAAGAGCAAAAATTATTTTGACTTGGCTTTACAATTATTATATAACTAATTCATATTCAAATATATTTATTATGTAGGTTTGGTTGATGTATATTTTATTATGTTTAGAAATATATAACTTTAAAAACTACCAAAGCTACGTTTGTAAGCCTCAAGTCACATGCTACTATACACTTCGTTAAAAATGTGTGTTTACATTGTGAAGAACTTTGCTATGTTTCTCTGGCGCGAATAAAGCGGTTCTGGTGTCTGAAGAACCCCTCACTTGTTTGACCTTTACTGTTGCAGGCTGGTCTTTGCCAAGTCCCCTTCTGACTTCTAGATTACTTTCTTGTAGCACCTTTACTGTTGCAGGCTGGTCTTTGCCAAGTCCCCTTCTAGTTTGAAAATTTAGCGACCAGCCTGTTGTCCAAGGAAAATGATAAGTCTGCTTTGTGGGGTACATTTTTTAAGGTGTTTAACATATTATTTCTCGTACCGACTCAACTCTAGTTATGGGGTTTTTTTATGTTCTGGTTAGTATTTAAATTGCGTTGAAGCAAGTTCACTCATATTATTTTGTTTCAGGTCACGACTGTTCAAACCAAGAGGACTCCTTTTTAAAGCACCACCACCAGGCATGTCATCACCAGGGTGCTCATCACAACCCTGCCCATGAGTGCAAAGAACAGTCCAGAACAGGAACACGTTGCACACACTTTATAGCAGCATTTTAACTTGCGTGTTTCTCAAACAAAGGTAGTGGTTGTTGGTAGTGAAGTTGAATGGAGAGAGCTTCAATTGAAAGGACAGAATGCTGCCAACAATGTCTGCTAGACAATGTGATAGCGGCTATTCAGAAAGAGCCGACCTGTGTGCAAGCCAACCACATATGAGATGCTAATACCGCTTACAAAGAATTGTACCAACAATGAGCAGAACAATAAGTAAATGTGGTTAACTAACACTCTCGTACAGGAGGCAAGCTGATGGTAAGTGTGAGAAACATTCGGAACGTTTGCTGGAAACTATTGTAGGGAGAGGTGAAGAGAGCGCTGGTGTTTACCTCCAACTAACGTTGGGTTTATGTTTGTTAGCACTACGAACTTTGGTCCCACACCAGAGGAAGCAAACTTCTCATTGAGTAACTTAGCAAGGCCATCGAATACACTGAGGTACCAGCTTGACTCCCTGAATGAATCTCCAAACCAAGGTAACAGAGATAAGATGACCGGTTCAGCATATTAAAACTTGTATAGTTGGCAAATACCTTTCAAATTTCATGGTTCCGATGATGCGTTGAGTACTTTGGTCTCCTCATTGGAAAACGTTTTGATGTGTTGTAGCTGCAAAATCAAAACCAAAGAAACTAACTTTTCTGTAACCACAGACTAAACAACAAACATAGCAGTTTAATGCGCGGAGTGGAGTAATCACAGGAAATGGAATTTTAAGAGGGTTGCTCGAAAACAACAGTGCTTACATTCTCATGGATGAGCAACATGTCAATACTGATCGGTTCCCCGCCTTTGTTGATATTTGTGGCCTTCCAAAACCTCTGCAGACGGACCTCTGCGGTGTTAGAGCATCGTCCGGCTCTCAGATCGGCAAGAAGAGGGTAGGAAGATGCCATTGTAATCGGTTGGTAGGAGGAAGTATGAGTCTGGGTTTCGTTTGAGTTGAACTAAACATCGCAGAAAGGTCTGACATTTATAGTGGAGGCTTCGGCCGGTTACGGTGGAAAACGAAGCGTCTAGATTGAATGCTCAAGTGGGGCGGGGTGGAGTAATAAACAAAACTCGTAGTAATAAACAGATTTATTGATGGTGATACCGGATACGTTACGAAAAAGCTAGACGTCGCTCACAGTTTTGGTTGAACCTCATCGCCGTCGCAGTGGAAAAGGAAGACGGGACACAAAGCCTAATGGGTCTCTAACATAGCTCAATCTCTGGGCCTACTCTTGCTATTGTAATAAAAGCCCAAGTAATATTTGATAGATCAGAGAGCGTTGAGGAGCAAAAATCGCAGGAGCTCTAATGTCGCGACACCTGTCGCAAAATGCCCCTACCTCCAGAATGACGTGGCAGCAGGAGGTGAGAGCTCAAGTCTCTTTTATTTATTAAGATGTTATATAAATCAATCCGTGTTAAAAAAGATAAACTTTTTTGATAAAAATAATACTCAAAATTTATATATACGTCTCTTTATATATAAAGATATGTATATGTATATATTAAAGTTCATTTTTCTTTAACTATAATAAAATGTCAAATGAAATAAGTGTTCGAAAAAAAAAAAGAAATAGTGTTCGAAGAATGTGGAATATTACATTATTACTCGGTTTTATGATGATAATAATAAAAACTAGAATAAGACCTGCGCGAAATATTTATTAAAATTTTATATTTTTATATTGTAAAATTTGTTTATTTCTTCGGATCTTTACGGGTTTGGTTTGGTTTGGGTTGGATCGAATCTTTAGGGGTCTGGTTTGGGTTGATTCTTATGTACTTTAATTTTTTCAAAATCTGCACTTTTTGCGGAATAAATATTTTATATTTATTTTCTGTTTTCTGCATATATGAAATAATAAAATAATAAGTATATATATTAAATAACTAAGAAAACAATTACTATTTTATAATAAATTGACATGTGTGTAAAAATTAAACTATCATTTATGTTTATTCGCAATCATTTTAGGGTAAGTAATTCAAAACATATATATTACACTTTTAATGTGGATATTTATTAAATGAAGTTTTACTCACACGATTTTATGATTATGTGCATATTTGTGTAACAAAATTTTACACCAATGATTTTTTTAATGTGGGATAGTTTCAATAATTTATAATCATTTATAAAATATTAACTTTTAAATTTATGTTCAATGCAAATATCAAAATATAAGTCTACATTTACTTATGATGTATAGTTTAGTAGTTTAATTTAAACGATACGAAATATATATATATATATATATATATAACATAAAAACCTATTAAAATAATGTTTTTCTTCATATGGTCTAATAATCATTTTATATTAATATAGAAAAAAATTAAACCTTGATCATAAACAAATTATGCGAAACTTTTAACAGTTTTAGTAATTTATACTCGTTTTGCAAAATTGAAAATACAACATATACGAAAAAATCAGATTTTTATTATCTGATTAATAAAGTTATGTAATTTATTTTAATAGTAAATAAATACACAAAATGATAAAAAGTGTATATATTGTTCTCAAACCTTCATTGTTTAAAATCATTAATTGCTATATATATTTTAATCACATTAGGTAATTCCGTAGGTTTTATTTAAGGCAAGTCTGTAAAACAATAAATATATGGACCAACTACAACTTTCATAATATTATTTTGCTAGAGAATATAATTTTTAAACTATATGTTATATTAGGTGCTCTATAATCTTTTGAATTAAAATTTAGAAGCCATTTAGATGTGCCACATAGGATTGGGTAATTTTTTAATTAGTACAAATTTGAAGTTACATCTTTTTAAATGATCCTCCTTTAATATATAAGGGATTCACTAGGAACTTATTACACGAAGTTGTTAACAATACTAAGAGGCAAAAATACGTACATTAGCCTTACTGTGTTTAAAAAAGTAATGTACATTAACCTTACACTAATCACTACGACATTAGGGTAATGCAGATGGTAAAATATTGTAAAAGAACCACGCGTCTGTGGTCGGGTGGTCAAGGCGTTCCGTGGATCTCAAAGGAACCCGAGTTCGAATCCGCACCACACCAGATTTCCACAACGTGTGGCCACCGGGGCTTTCACATTCTCTCTCCGGAGAATGGTTTACCATTTTTTTTTAGAAAATATTGTAAAAGATGCTCAATGAGTGTAAGCCAGTTAAACAAACCGAAAAAGTAAGATACATATTATATATATATATGTATCTCTAAACTTCGTTCAGTTGTCTAACATTTACAATTTTCATCAACAACAAAGAAAATTTGGACTTCGGTCAAATTTTTTTTTTTTTTGAAAAATTACAAATTATCTAACTACCTAAAAAAATAAATCTTGGGTTTTGTGAAAGAACAACTGATATTTTTTAATAATTCCGTAATATCTAAAGTAAATTAATATATTTAATGCCAATAATCAGTGCTTAACATTGAACTTATGTTTATTATTATTTTGATACTCAAAAAAAATAGTGGACATCTTATATAACGACAAATACTTTATCTGTTTCACAACTATAATATTTCTGAATTGTTCACAGATATTAACAGAGTAACTTAATATTATTCCATTAACTAATAAAAAATTCATAGAAAATAAAGGTTTTATTTGTGTGAAACAATTCTCCCAGAACTTTCAACTTTCTAGAAATGAGGGAGTATTAAACAGATTTCATAAATTGCTAATTACCTCATTGATAAATCTATCCAATGTTTACAATAACTACAGAAGAACAATGTTATAGTGCAACAATTATAGTAAAAACACCACTAAAAGAAAGGGAAGAGAGATGTTAACGCAAAAGTATGATTCATCGGCTATGGTACACAAATATATTATCACTATTGAAAATTTTGTATTCATGATATTAAGTAAAATCTAAATATTATATTCAGTCAAATATCTAAAAACAATCAACTTGCATGCTTAACGAATAAAATAAGACATATTAAATAAATAATTAAACAAAATAATATAGCTAGGGAAAATTAGAAGATATGAAGACATCAAGACAGTGCAAAACCACACGAAAGAATGTAACGAGATTCCGAGATAAATCAAATATAAAACACCTAAACTAAAAACACCCTACTTCTACATATCTAATTCATTCATTTTGAGAAAATGGCAGACCTTATAAATGCAATAAGACTGTGTTCAAATAAATACGATCCCAAGAAATTACAATAATTAATTTAGAAAATGTGATAATATATTCCCAACATAGTGTCACCCCAATCGGTTGGCTGATGTTTCAAGAACAAATATTTACCAATAAAAATCAAGTTTTATTTAATTTGATGAAAATTATAAAAACAAACGATATTTAACTTAGAACAAAATAACAAATCAGTACAATGGCTAAGATGGTTGAGAAAAATAGGAAACATAGTTATGCAACAATGGATCCAAATAATCAGCTAAAGACTTGCATGTATATCTTCCCTCTCTATACATATAGATATGAATTGTCAAAGACTAACCTCAATTGTCCTAATTAATTTATTTTCAGCAAGAACTGATGTAATGCCACCCCAAGTAAAAAAAAAAACCTAACTAATTATCAAAATAGCATAGTTTTTCTTTTAGAATTAAAACACACAAGTACATAATTTAACTATTTTTTATATTTTTAGCTAATAAAAATCAAAACTGTTATTTACTCAAACTATTTAAATTATCTTCGAATATGCATCTCGTCTGTAGGGCGGGCCGGTCCTAGTTTACTATGAAGTTATGCAGAGAACAACTATGTTTGAGTAGAAACGTGATCTTGGAATGGATGTCACGGTGAGAATAGTACTTTTAAAGCTTTCTGACGTTTCTTAATGTTGCATTGAAGAATGTTTTGTATCATAACCTGACCGAATAATTATTCTACACCAAACCACGTGTCTAAGTAAAAATAATAATAATAATCAAAACAATATTTTACGAAAGATTTACCTCTAGAATCACTTTCTATAACTCATATTACACTATATATCACTTTATACTACTTAGACATTTTTTTCTAACTTAATAGTTGAAAGAGAACTAAGTTCAACTAGTGGGTCATATATCTTCTTTCTCCTTGTCTTCTTTCTCAAATCTTTTTTTTTCACAGATCTAAACAAAAACGCTTAACTCAATTTTCAACAAGAAACATGATGACTTTTTTCTGATGACATAATTAATTTCTGATAATAGAAAAAAAAATCAGATGAACAACAGTTTGTGAAAACAGAGCAGAAAAACGAATTAAGACAACTTTAGGAGTAGTGAAGAAGCTTTGGTTTATCCTCCAACAAAGTGTAGTAAGAGAGCTCCAATTCGTCACCTCCTCTCCGTCCAAGATACCGTCAATGTGAGGTCTCATCGAACGTGGTCATCGCTCTTCGTCGCGTTTCTTCAACAACGGCTTCTCAACATCTCAAGCCCATGACCTCTTCATCTCCCAGTCATGTTCTCAGCCTTCACAGCCCTGTCTTTGCTCCGTCGTAGACGACCCATCAACGAGATCCGGTGAGGAGTACGATCTGCAACATCAATGGAGGAATATCACCATTTTACACATTTGGTCCTCTAGTTTCCTACTTTTTACACAATATGCTTCAAACTTTCAATCTGATCAAAGATGAGCAACTTGAAATTTTAAAGTATTCTTTTGTAAGAGATGTGTTGTTTTTTCATATAATCACAGTTTTTACATTATGACATAAAGCTAAAATGTTGGTGTTGTATTTGGTTGTTGACACATCTGAAGCATTGACAATAACAGAAAATTAAATCCATTTATATCTTTGTACTTGTTATACCAGTTCATATACACTTTTCTTTTTTGTTTTATTTCACAGTAAATATTAACAAAGGTGGACCATATGTCAGGAACAATGGTAGTACACCCTTTTGTACACGTGGATATGTACACCGATGTACAACCAATTTATACATAATATTTTGTACATATGGATATGTAAACTCACGTACATATAAATATCACTACAATGTTGTACATGTGAAAAAATTAAATGAGATTTGTACTTTTATTCACCTATGATCTTCTCATCTCTGCAACAATCAATAAAATATACCTCTTATTTATATAATAGAGATCTCAAAAGATGTAATGTTGTTTGGCTTTAAAAGGTAAAAAAATCTTCTTTAAAGTCCTAAGTGTACACTTTACCATAGCATAACATTACTCATATAGATAATTTACAAGTTTCAAGATGTGTACTTCTATTTAGAAACAAGATATTAGAAATATGTTTATACCTTACTATAATACTATTTTTTAGATTCACTTTTGATGTACATGTGTACGAGATACATAATGTACGCAACCAACACAATAATAAATTTACATGGAAGCATGTATTCATGAGAAACAAGATTTTATAAGATAAATTTTCTAAACTTAGCTTTCATATCATAACCCCATCCGCACGTTGAATCTTTTTCCACAAACTTCGACCCCTGAATCTATTCCAAATATGAAAACATGATTCTATGTAAAAAGATTATAATTATGTGTGAAATTTTGTGGTGTACACAATGTTTCGTGTACATGTATACAACATAGACGAATTAAAATATGTAAACATGTTTTTCATGGTTTTAGTTTTTCATTTTAGATTAGATTGAATTTGCATAATAAGCTTCATATAGTAGAGGTTATATTTCATAATTAGATTTTAAACCGTAATTGATAAACAATTACACAAATCTGAAATTTTTAGATCCAATTTGTAAACAGTTGAAAGCTAAAAGACTAGTCATGCAAATATAAGAAACTTGATTTGGGAATTGATCCCTTTGTGGTTCGACAGATCGGATTGTCCCCCGGTTTGGTTCAGCGATGGTTGGAGAGGAGAAGAGGTCACAGAGGAAAACACGACAGAGCTTGACAAATCAACGATTTGAAGATGCAGAAGATGAGACGGCGACAGTTCATAGAGAAACGACCCAGCGACGATTAATAGTACACTCACCGCAAAAGAGAAGTTTGGAAACGGAGCCAGAGATTGAACCGGCGGCTCAGTCAGTTTCTAATTTTGTTTTGCGGCGGTGCTTGTTGCAGAAGAAAAGTCAAAGTGAAGAAAAGGGTGTAGATGGAGAAGAAGAAGAAGAAGACAATTTGATTTTAATTTATGGTCTCGAAACTTACGGAAGATAAAAGAAATAAGCAAAAAGTTAAAAAGATTTTAATAAAAATAAGAAATTAATAACAAAAGAGAAAAATAAGAGCAAATGGAATCTTTGTGTAGTTATGTCTAGTTAAGAAAAATGAGAGAAAATTTAGGAAAAAGTGTACCAAAAGCAATAAGTGACCTACTCTGTAACACAAAGTCATAAAGTGAACTGGAGTGAAATTATCTCATATATATATATATATATATATATATATATATATATATATATAATTTGGGCTTTATTTCGAAATGCTGAATCTTATCGGGCCTTAATAACGATCTTGTGAGTTCTACGGGATGTAAAACTTCGTAAATTCTCCCTAAGTTTTAAATTCATTATCATTCTTTCTAATAATCAAGGGCGGTGTTGACTAAGTAATAATCGGAACCAGTTCAAGTTCCGGTTAAGAAAAATTGATTACTTGATTATTGCCGGGGCTGCGCGAACGCATACCCCACAACAAATTATGACGTAGGATCTTCCACATGAGAAGACCTTAAGCTAAGCACCCTTCCAATATGTGCAATGGAAGTTACTAGCCTAGACCACTCGTCTTCTTGATTACGAGTTGACCCCGTCCAGGTAAGTGAATTACTAGTTCCCACGACTCTCTTATTTATACCCAGTTTCCATAGGCTTCTCATTCTCTCGTAGCCGATGTGGGATGTTCGCAAATTATCACACTGCCGGTGCCATCCTTTTTTGAACGGCGTGTCGGCCAGACAATTTAGATCCTTTAGTGGGCCGCACTCCTTTTGGGCCTTAGTCAAGTATATTATAGTACTAAAATTATATGAAGATCCATATTCGAGACGATTAGCTTAATAGTGGAATAATAAAAATCATTTTTTATAATGAATCGCCCCCACTTTATCATATACAAAGAGTCAAAAGAAAAATCAATTTCTAACAAATCTAAACAATTGAAGCTTAGTGGAGCCCTAACCTCAACCAATGGGGTTGTCTTGTGTCCAGAATCATCTTAACTACATCTTCTACAAATGAATCAAAACAAGAAGAGCAACACCCTTTCATCAGGCTGCTGCTGCTGCTGCTGTTGTTACCACTGCTGCTCCCAGGTCTCATCATATCATCGTGAGGACACGTCACTGACGGCGGGACAAGGTGGACTTCACTGCTCTTGTGTTCTAGTCCACAAGCTGCCAGTATCGTGTGCATTGAGCACGTGGAAATCTCCTCAAAACTGGCTTGACCTGAACAAGACAGTGGAGATTGTACCCAAGAACTACCATCAGAAGGCAGATAAAGAGGTTTAATCAACATTACAATCCAAAGGGTGGTTTTATGTAAACAATAAACTAATCTTAGCGAGAGTTAACGAGTTGAAGATTTGTGCCTAAAGCCGTTATCAACATTTTTCAATGATTAAAGATTATTAAACTTGTCTACAATGTAAAGCAAAGAGTAACAGAATACTAGCATGGTTAAACCAAGACCTTGAAGAGGGGATTAGATTATGTGTACCTAAGTTGATTTGACGTGACAAATTCATGAGATGGGCTTTAACTCTTTGTTGCAGTCGTTCTCCTCCCGTCAAAGACATTGTGTCTGGCATGTAGCTGCGTGGACGTTGTTGGTTACCAAACAAGGGACCACCCTGAGCCAGTTCATGATGCATTCCTAAATCAATAGGTCGATCACCAGGAAATGTATTACTAGAGAAACGTCTCGCTGCTTCATCGCTTCCAAAATGATCCAACTTAGGAGACAGAAGCTCAGGTTCATGGGAAGAAACCAATGGATTGTTGTTACTGTGGAGTCTTTCCTCAGAGATTGTATACAACGACATCCCTGTAGGTTGAGGAGGTTCTCTATCTCTGCCATGACCCATTTGTGTAGTCAAGAAACCATCACTCGAGTTAGCAACCATCGATGTTCCACCACTTCTACTTCCCATATTAATAAGCCTATCACTGTTGATAATATTCTGTATGTGTCTATGAAGCGTCCTTCTTCTTGATAACGTGGTCGCTCCTAATCCAGATGGAGAAGAAGAGCCTTGAACATCACCATTAGAAGGAAGCCTTGAAGAGAAAAGGTAGTCTCCACTGGAAAACGGTGTACGTGGGGAGACTAGCGAAGACGGATCTTGATATTGCCCTGAAACTACAAGAGGTGACGGTCTACTGTAAAAGCCAGTCACCCTTTGTGGCTCTGATGTAGCATGCGTCTGGGAGATAGCTGTTCCAAGTGCAACAGGTCTACAAGCTTCACAGTACCAGTTTCCTTCAGGCACTTCCCTCCCGAGTCCAACACAGTACGTATGTGCAGATGAATCACAAAGATCGCAAAGCAGCATAAGCCCATCGTCTTCCCCTTGGTGACATTCCGAGCATATTATATTTTCATAAGGATCAAGATAACTCCTCAACTCTTCCTCAGTGGGTTGATAGACCTGATCACGTTCAGGAACACTTATCACGACTTCTCTCAAATCAACACCAAGTGTAGATCTTGCAGGTTTACTAATTGTTGTGAACCGCTGCTTGCAAAGTGGACATCGAGATTCTACTTTTGACCACTCCATTATGCAAGTGAAACAAAAGTAATGACTACAACAGTCCAGTGTTCCCTTCAATCTCCTCATGTCTTCCTCAGACAGACAAATCCCACAAACGTTTTTGATGACATCCCTTTTCACTATCTCTGCCTTCTTTTCACTTTTCTTCTTCACAGGTGACTTGCGAGGCTGAGGCAAATCTTTATGGACCGCAGCGTTTCGTGTGGATGACACATGTTTCACTCTACTTCTCAACAGACTACTGGCTTCCCTTACCTGCTCTCTTTCCTCCTCTGAGATTGTGTACTCATAATCAGACTCTCCAGAGGACGCTGCAATGTCTGAATCTGATGCTACAGTACACCGACGCCTTGGCCTTGATGATCTCATCCTCTTTCTTGAAGGCAGGCAGTCATCTACAAAATCACCATCATCATCATCATCATCATCATCTTCATCAACTTCTTCTTTTGTTTTTCTCCCTCGTCTCATTCTTCCATTAATTTTTGCAACAGAGCTTTTGTTTCTTCTTGTACACCCTCCTCTAGATCTCCGCTTTCTCTTACAAACCCTGAGTGGTTTTGCAATTGCTTCTTCTTCCTCTTCTTCTTCGTCTAGTGAGACATCTTCTTCATCTGCCGTAAACTCTTCATCCCCGTCCTCATCATAATCTCCATCATCTTCCTTTTCCTTCTCCAGAGACACATTGTCCAGCTCCTCCAATGCCATCTCTCCGCCTTCACCATTATGACTTGAATCCAAATCCACCCTCTCACAGCTACCATTTTCCACCTGCCTCTCCTCCTCTTCCTCCTCGCCATCCTCTTCTGGATAGTCTCCATCTCCATCTTCATCTTCTACCTCATAGAAAACTCTCCTCCTCTTACCTAAACCAATCTCTTTCACACTCGACCTTCCAACAGTCTCCTCCCTTTCATCTTCCTCATCCGCATCATCAAGATTCTCATCTTCTTTATCAGGAACAACAACTTGGTCCATCTTTATCGACCTGCAACCCGTGATTTTCCGGTTACCACGAGGACCGGTCTTCACTTTTGGCCACTCAACATTCCTCAGCATAACATCTTCCTCTTCTGCCTCTTCCACTTCATTAAACTCCTCATCCTCCTCCACAGCATCAGAGACATGGCAACCATCAAAAGAATCTTCACCGTCAACGGAAGAGGCGTACTCCTTCACATCAGGTTCAGATTCATCTTCATCCTCTTCTGATATCACATAATCCTCATCTGAATCATCTGAGTCCTTACCCTTAGATCTAACCTTTCTATTTGAATTGTTTCCCCCAAAAGTGTTTCTCTTTCCCATACTGCCTCCTGTATTAGCTTAATCTTAATCTAAACCCTAAGCTCATGAACCAAAAAGAAAAACAATGATTCCACAAGTGATTTTGTTCTGTCTCAGCTTCTCTTGGTCCTAAAATCTAATAAAATAAAGACCAAATCGCACAGGAAATCTCAAACGCCAATTCTCCAATTCAGAACACCAGATCTGCAATCAAAATAAGAAATCAAAGGCACATTAATTGAAAAAAAAAATATATAAAAATCTCTCGATTTGATTCCAATTACAGAAAAAAAATCTACTGTTACCCTATTATTATTAAATGCTATTTAATTCCGAGCTATGCCAAAAACAAATTACCATATGTGAAGGAAAAATTAAATGAATCACCAAATCACCAGAGAGACGCAGATAACAACAATTTGAATACAAAAAAAAATTGCAATCGTTCAAAAAAAAAAAGATAGAAATGATGCACACAGGGGCAAAGAAAATAACAAACCTCACCGATGAATTGGATTTCTGCGAATCGTGAACCTTTTCCCCCGCCTTATTTGCCTCTCTATTTACAATTTTTTTTTTGTTTCGGTGGAGCAAAATTAGGGGAAAGGTGTGTTTGATTGGTTTATTATGAGAAGGAGATGAGAAGAAGCTCTCTCGTCTGTAAATGACGGAATTAGCCTCGAGACCGCATCTGGTGGCACACTTGGAGTTGTTATTGGGCCTTTTTTAATTACCATTTTTAATATTAGCATGATTGGGCTGAGCATGTGAGGGGTCTATACTCTGTGGTTGAGCGTATTGAAATGTTTTGTATATCCGACGGTTATGATTTTTCTCTTAGATTTATAAATTATGGAACTGGACGGTAATGATCAACTATAAACTATTGACAAAAATAAAAAGATCAAGTTGTATGAAGTATTATTTTGAGCAGATTTTGTTCTCGAGTTTCATATAAATAAACTTAGCTTATAGATTATCGTCCGTATCTAATACTATGTGTACATATGATACTACATATGATACTTAGAGAAACTTAATCACATTTCCTTGCTGCTTGGAACACTTTTAATGTATTTTAAAAACGAAATAGTTTTAAGTTAAATTTTATTATAATTTTAGTTTATTTTAAAATAAAAAATAGAAAGAAAAAAATAACAAATATTTTTTACTCTGAGAATAAAATGGAACTAGAGAAGAATTTACAGTGAACTTTTATATTCTTACCGATGATAGAAGAAATACAGCAGTATGATGAACAAACAGGTTTATAAAGTGTTGCACATAAAAAAAAAAAAAACAGGTTTATAGAGTGGTGATGGGTTTTCCACAAGATGTACCGATTGAGATTTGCTTGTATTCGTGAGCAAAAAAAAAAAATCTAGTTTCCTAGTCGCTAGAAGCAGAATCTAAAGTTTAGAGAGCAAAACAAAAGAGCTTTAAAAACAAAACAAAACAAAAAAGCAAGCAAAGAGCTTTCTCCAAATGAAGAAAGAATACCTTTGGCTTGAGAAAAGAGTAAAAAAAAGAAGGTAAAACATTAAAGTTTGAATATGTTCCTACAGTTCCCAAAGAGGCAAAGAACATTTCTCCACCAACAATCAATACCTAACTAAACCACAAATTTTTGTTTTTCTTCTATATATATGCCTCCACTCTTTCCTTTGCTCTTCTCCTCTTGTTAACCTAAACCCAAATCCTAAAACCGGTTATCACATAAAATGGCCATGACCGGTTTTCTCTTTGTTATGATGCTTATGTTCGCTCACGCTTTTTCATCCCAAACACAACTTTTCAAGCCTTACAAAGAAGAAAACGTGCAGTCTCTCGTCGCCAAAGCGTGCCAATTTATCGATGCTCACGACTCGTGCGTCTCCAACATCCGGACGCACATCCAAGAATCGGGTCACGGGTTAACACCTCACTCGGTTCTAAGCGCTGCGGTCAAGGAAGCACACGACAAAGCCAAGCTTGCGATGCAAGGAATCCCAACGGTCACGACGCTATCCTTACGTTCACGCGAACAAATCGCTATAGAGGATTGCAAAGAGCTTGTAGGCTTCTCGGTGTCCGAGCTAGCATGGTCGATGCTCGAGATGAACAAACTCCACGGAGGAGGAGGAATCGACGGTGACTCTCACGACGACGCTGCTTCAGCAGGAGGCAACCTCAAGACGTGGCTAAGTGCGGCGATGAGTAACCAAGACACGTGTCTCGAAGGGTTTGAAGGAACGGAGAGAAAGTACGAGGAGATGATCAAAGGTAGCTTGAGACAAGTCACTCAGCTCGTGAGCAATGTCCTAGACATGTACACGCAGCTTAATGCCTTGCCTTTCAAGCCATCTAGGAACGAGAGCTCAGCATTGAGCCCTGAGTGGCTGTCGGAGACCGACGAGAGCCTCATGACGCGGCTCAACCCTAGCGCGATGCGTCCAGACGCGGTCGTGTCGGTGGATGGGAAAGGGAAGTATCGGACGATTAATGAAGCCATCAACGAGGCTCCGAATCATAGCACGAAGAGATATGTTATATACGTGAAGAAAGGTTTGTATAGAGAGAATATTGATACGAAGAAGAAGAAGACAAACATTATGCTTGTCGGCGACGGTATTGGACAGACGATCATTACCGGTGACAGAAATTTCTTGCAGGGTCTTACTACTTTCCGAACTGCAACCGTTGGTTAGTACTCAGTATTAATAATTTAATATGTTGGTTAGTTATTAGTTAATTAATTGATTAGCCTTTTTATGCTTTTCTCACGTTTCTTTTGTGAAATTTTGTTTATTGGTGTGTCTGAAAATCAGAAAGCATAGATGCTTTCTGCAATCCGCAGGCTTTCAAGTTTTGTAGTACTTTTTTGTCTTACTATTCATTCCTTTCTTGTGTGTTAAAAAATACCTATTATCTCTAATTTATTAGTCTCAGTTAGTTAAAGTTAATTAACTGATTAATCTTTTTTGTTAACTTTTTGTTCTTTTCTCTCTTTTTGGTTTTGGTCAAATTTTGTTTATTTAGTTTTTTTTCAGAAATCAGAACTACGCATATATTCTTTTGCTTTCTTCAGAATAAATTTAGCTTACATTCTTTTCTTATAAATCCATTCCTTTCTTGTGTTACAAATGACTTCTTATTCAATAATATTTTAATGTTTATTAGAATTAGTTTAACCTTAATTTTGTTTTTGATCAGCTGTTTCCGGAAGAGGATTCATAGCAAGGGACATAACCATCAGAAACACGGCCGGACCACATAACCGCCAAGCTGTTGCATTAAGGGTCGACTCCGACCAATCAGCCTTCTTCCGATGTAGCATGGAAGGTTACCAAGACACTCTCTACGCCCATTCCCTCCGTCAGTTCTACAGAGAATGTGAAATCTATGGTACAATCGATTTCATATTTGGAAACGGCGCAGCGGTACTGCAGAATTGTAAAATCTATACTAGGGTTCCCTTACCGCTCCAGAAGGTAACGATAACCGCACAAGGGAGAAAAAGCCCTAACCAGAACACAGGGTTTGTGATCATGAACAGTTACGTGTTAGCCACACAACCTTCTTATCTTGGCCGGCCATGGAAACTTTACTCGAGAACGGTGTACATGAACACTTACATGAGCCAGCTGGTCCAGCCTAGAGGTTGGCTTGAGTGGTTTGGTAATTTTGCTTTGGACACTTTGTGGTATGGCGAATATAATAATATTGGGCCGGGTTGGCGGGCATCTGGTCGGGTTAAATGGCCCGGTTATCATATCATGGACAAACGGACTGCGATGTCCTTTACCGTTGGATCGTTCATTGACGGTCGGAGGTGGCTTCCGGCAACTGGTGTCGCGTTCACGGCTGGCCTAGCTAATTAATCAAAATAAAATTTTACTATAATTTATGGCTATGGTACTATTTTACATTTTCTGTTTATCATCCGTTTAAGCCCTGAATTTAGCATTTCATATCACGAATGTATAGTCTCTGCTATGTGTATTTTTTATTTATATTCTATGTCTGATTATACAATTATGTAAAGCATCCTTTATCTTTCTATCTTATTTGAATTTTTTTTAGCTAAGTTGAAAACCAAAAATGTTCGTACACTTGTAATATATATATGGCCACCCACTAACTAAAATGAGATATTCAGTCACGAGTATCCACCTACACAAACAAATCACATCAAATCTTAGGTATTACCTTCGCAATAAAGAATTGAGAAATTGAATGTACCTACTATTCTATATATTGTTGACAGCCATATCTTTGGAAATCATGTAGTGTTGTTTGCACGTTTAAAAATATGTACACAAATAATTATAAACTGAAAGATTAGATGGATCATGCATGTATAAATACACATACAAACATATTGAAGTAAACTTGTAATATCAACACTTTTTAGTAGTTATATAGATAATTGCAAAGCCATGGCTCAAAATAGTATTCTGTTCACGGCCATCACTTTGCTAATAGTTTTATCTATCTTTTCTCATTGTCAAGCCCTAACCTCCTTGGAAGCTCTTTGTGATGTCACTCCTCATCCGCCTGTCTGTAAATCCGTTCTATCCCTCGAGTCACCCGGTTCGGTTTCAGGATTTGCCAGTATTGTCATCCTAAAGTCTCTAGAAGCTTCTAAACACCTTCTCGCCTCCTTTGACCAGCATAATCCCACATCAGGACCCCTTGATGATTGCAAATTACTAGCCGGCCTGACCGTTGACCAGCTCACACGTGTGAACGTCATCAAGGAGTCCGTTCTTGGAACCACCGAGGTCAACGATCTCCTCACGTTGCTTAGCGCCTCTCTTACCAACTACGAGACATGCCTAGGCTCGTTTCGTGATGTCACCGGAGAGTCGTCCGAGAGTTTTGTTAAGGTCCACCAAGACATCCTCACACGTGTCTCGGACGGAATAAAGCTGATTAGCGTTTCTCTTGCCTTGTCCAAGGAGGCTTGGCCGATAGCATCTGATGCTTCAGGGAGAAAGCCACCACCGAGGATTCTTGCGGAGGAGAAAAAGTCTTTGTCTCCCGATGTTTCGTATGTGAAGATGAAGAAACATGAGAGAATGATTTACGAGAGAGTTAAGGTTATGGGACGAAAGCTTCTTCAGGTATCTTTTCTATCAACCGATCATCTAAAATTTTGAACGTTACAAATTACAATTTTATTTTGTTGTCGTTAAAAAATTGAACATTGCAATTTTCTTAGATCCTATAACATAATTAGGGGTCGAGGAAAAGAAATGGAAGTTATTTCATAGTAGTACTATAAACACCAACCGTAAATAAACAATTTTCATAAAACAATTTAAAAATATTTTTTGTATCTGTAATTATTTTAAGATACTTTTACTCAAAATCACCAAAAGCATAAATGGAACGGCGAATCCAAAATTATTAATGTAAATTTTCATGTAACCATGTACTAATTAATATACGACGAACAAAAATGTTACATCCAATAAAAAAAATGCGAAACATACATGTACTACTTTGGGTAAAACTGTAGTGATATATTTCTTATTTATTTTTACATTGTTCGTAAGTGTACGTATACCTTATTAACAGAAATGTTACATCAAATATATTTTATAGTCTTCCCCTAGAGGCAGTGGTGGCCTAAAGGTGGCCAAGACGGTGGTTGTGAACCCTAACGATGTCAATGGTGATGCCTATAAAACCATTAATGACGCTATAGCTGCTGCGCCAACGAAGGCAGGATCCGAAAACGGATATTTCGTGATTTACGTGGTGGCTGGACTTTACGAAGAGTACGTCACGGTCCCTAGTAACAAATCCTACGTGATGATCATTGGTGATGGCATGGACAAAACAATCATCACCGGAAATAGAAACGTCGTTGATGGTTCCACCACTTTTGCTTCTGCTACACTCGGTAAGTCGTCCATAAACAAGTATCATCTACAATTATATGCGAAAACGTAAAACCTATTTAGAATGAAAAACTATGCTTGTCTTTATGAATTTGATAATTAATGTAGAATATTATATAGTGAAGTCTAAAAACTTTACCTAGCAAATGCAAACATCATTTTGAACTATAAAACAATCGAGACTTGGATGTCACGTCACATATATAAATTATTTTCCCATGTCACTGTATTCAGCTGTTATCGGAAGAGGCTTCATGGCGGCGAACATAACCGTGAGAAATACAGCCGGTCCTACCAAACACCAAGCTGTAGCTGTCCGAAACAGTGCTGACATGTCAGCATTTTACAAATGTAGCTTCGAGGCCTACCAAGACACGCTCTACGTCCACTCACTTAGACAATTTTACAGAGAATGCGACATATACGGAACGGTAGATTTTATATTTGGAAACGCAGCAACGGTTCTTCAAAACTGCAACATCATTCCTAGATTACCACTTCAAGGACAGTTTAATGCCATAACGGCTCAAGGCAGGAGCGATCCAAACCAGAATACCGGGATTTCGATACAGAATTGTAAAATTATACCGAGTGCTGAATTGGTTTCAAGTAATTACTCGGTTAAGACGTATTTAGGTAGGCCGTGGAAGGAGTACTCGAGGACGGTTTACTTGCAAAATTTCATGGATGGGTTTATTGATGCAAAGGGATGGAATGAATGGATGCATGATTTCGCTTTACAGACTTTATATTATGCTGAGTTCAAGAATACCGGACCAGGTTCAGAAACAGCTTACCGGGTTAATTGGCCCGGTTATCATGTGATCAATGAAACTGAAGCAGTTTGGTTCACTGTATCAAACTTTATTGTCGGAGACAGCTGGTTGCCGAGCATGGGAGTTCCCTACGCCGGTGGGTTGATGTAATCTCGATTGATTTCTGGCTATTCAAACCATATATTACTCACACTAAAGTATCCAAGAAAATTATTTGGTGTTGTTTTGTTTGTACTACAAACATTTATCTACACATATACATGCACCTATGTATAATGGGTTTAATATATATCAAGTATTTGATCAGTGTTTTCTTTCTTCTTAAACCAAAATTTATTTGATGTAAGAAACATAACAATGTACCAAAAAATGTTTTAAATTCTCATATTTATTCTGGAGTATGAAACAAAAAAGACATCACTTCAAATAATAGTTTTTTTTTGGAAATGAGGTTAAAAAGTAAATAAGTAATGGCAAAAAAAAACCTCTATATTAATATATATATATACTAAACTACTGTATATTCTTCCAAGAAAATAAAATTTAGGTCAGTTAGTAGTTTTTAAACACGATTAAGACACTGATTATTCAGATTAGAGGAACAAGTTGAACAAACAACAGATAAACAAAAACGAGGTTTTGAATTCCCCTAAAATAAGACTAATTAATTTCGCAATAGCCAATTTTCCCGCCAAGCCTCATAAAACAGAGCAACCAGAGTAACGAACTCTTAATTTGCCCCCGTTGACAACTATGAACAGATGCACACTCCTAAGGATGCTACTTAACCTTCGAACGAGTCCATAAAACATCACAATCTCGTTTTCTCAGAACAACGGAACAGCTCTAACTCTTAAAAGCAAACAGTATGTCGTACGGATACGACGATGATTCCAAGAGAAAAAAGAGGTATGCAGTTATCTCAATCTCCTCTGTTCTTCTAATCTCCATGGTGGTAGCCGTTACTGTCGGTGTCAGCTTCAACAAGAACGATGGTAAAGGTGACTCTGAAGGTGACGGACAGATAACAGCTTCTGTCAAGGCCGTCAAGGACATATGCGCACCAACGGATTACAAAAAGACTTGTGAAGACAGTCTGATCAAGAACGGGAAGAACACGACCGACCCTATGGAGTTGGTTAAGACAGCGTTCAGTGTCACGATGAAGCAGATCACCGACGCAGCTAAGAAGTCGCAGACGATTATCCAGCTTCAGAAGGATCCGAGGACGAGGATGGCGCTTGATCAGTGCAAGGAGCTGATGGATTACGCGTTGGGAGAGCTTAGCAACTCATTTGAGGAGCTTGGGAAGCTAGAGTTCCACAAACTCGACGAGGTTTTGATCAATCTGAGGATTTGGCTCAGCGCGGCAATTAGTCACGAGGAGACTTGCCTCGAAGGGTTTCAAGGGACGCAAGGAAATGCTGGAGATACCATGAAGAAAGCCTTGAAGACAGCTATCGAGTTGACACACAACGGGCTAGCTATCATCAGCGAAATGTCGAATTTCGTGGGCCAAATTGATATTCCTGAGCTGAACAGCCGCCGGCTTCTAGCCCAGGAAATTCCCTCGTGGGTGGACCAGCGAGGGCGTAGGCTCTTGCAGGCTGCGGTCGGGTACTCCGATGCCAAGCCTGATATTGTGGTGGCTCAGGACGGGAGCGGACAGTATGCAACGATCAACGACGCGTTAAAGCACGTCCCAAAGAAGAAGAACACTACTTTTGTGCTTCACATTAAGGCTGGAATCTACAAGGAGTATGTTCAAGTCAACAAGAGCATGACTCATCTCGTGTTCATCGGTGATGGTCCGGATAAAACCATCATTTCTGGTAGCAAAAATTACAAGGACGGTATCACTACCTACCGTACGGCCACAGTTGGTACGATATATTTTAATTTCATTTTTACTCTTTATCTAGTCATATATGCTAATGCATGTAATGGTTATATTGCAGCTATTGTTGGAGACTATTTCATCGCCAAGAACATAGGGTTTGTAAACACTGCCGGGCCAATCAAACATCAAGCAGTTGCAATTAGGGTTCAATCAGATGAGTCCATATTTTTCAACTGTAGATTCGATGGTTACCAAGACACACTCTACGCTCACTCCCACCGTCAGTTCTACCGTGATTGTACGATCTCAGGCACCATTGATTTCCTCTTTGGAGACGCAGCTGCTGTGTTCCAGAACTGCACTTTGTTGGTGAGGAAGCCACTTCCGAACCAGGCATGCCCGATCACAGCTCATGGTCGTAAAGACCCGAGGGAATCAACAGGGTTTGTGTTCCAAGGTTGCACCATTGCCGGCGAACCGGATTACTTGGCAGTCAAGGAAACTAGCAAAGCATATCTCGGAAGGCCATGGAAAGAGTACTCAAGGACTATTATCATGAACACTTTCATTCCCGATTTCATCCAGCCACAAGGATGGCAGCCATGGCTCGGAAACTTTGGCCTTGACACATTGTTTTACTCAGAAGTGCATAACTCAGGACCTGGAGCATCCCTTTCAAACCGAGTTACTTGGGCTGGAATTAAGACACTGAGCAACGAATAGATCCTTAAGTTTACACCGGATCAGTACATTCAAGGTGATATTTGGATTCAGGGAAAAGGTGTCCCGTACACTCCTGGCCTCTTGGCTGCAAACCCTAATGCTGCAACCACAATTCCCATTGGCTCAGCTGCTCCAGGTTTCTCCTCCTTCACGGATACAAGTGGTGCTGGCTCATTTTATCCAGCAGCGTCCCCGCAAGGGTCTATTAAGATGGTTTCAAAGTCTAACTAAAAGATCGATTAAGATGCAATATCATGTGTTTATTTCCTACTCTAATTCAAGGAAATCTGGAAAAAAAACATTATTAGAAATAAGATATTTGTAAACAGCATTTTTGATATACTGTGATATCAAACATGAGTTTAATCTCAACAATTTGGTAGATCAATAATCCTGAATTCAACCTTAATTCTAATAATGATTATGTAGAAATAGTTTAGATTAATTAATTTTCTTTTACTTATGTATCCTAAACAAAATTAAAACCTACAAATCGAATTGGAGATAATAGCTTATTTATTTCGTATGAAACACATTCTTTAAGAAAAATCTATACACTTATTTTCGCTAATACAAAAAAAATCGTAAAAATGCTATGCAAATAATATGAGGTCACTCAATGTGTTGTTCAAAAAAAAAAGGTCACTCAATGTTATTCAAAAATGTGATTCGTTAAATTCATATCACCATATCACACACCTCCTCCATACATTTATCAATTTATGAATCAGAACAACCTTATGAAAATAGATATTCAAAAAAAAAATAATCAAATTTCTATGACGTAAATTGCACCCCCATGAAGGCATAAATAGTGAAACCCAATTGCTTTCACCAAAAAATAAGTTTTGATTATCTTTCTTCCATAGAAGAAAGATGACATTTTCTGGTAACAGAAGTAGTTACACCTAACTTCATTTACTTCTGCAGCATTCACTTCATTTCCGCACTTTCATCTTTTACTCATCTCACTGCTAGAATTCAAACACATGATCTGGTCAACCTTCCTCCAGACATTCTCCACGTTATATTTTACTCGATGTTCTATCTGATTCAATTCTAACGATCCAACTAGTGGTGGAATTAGAAAAATCACCAAAAACGAAAGACTTGTTATCTCCACTTTCAACCTGGTCTCTACCATGCAGTGATCAAATCAGCGGAGAAGAAAATAGCATATATTTCTTACAAAATGTGACAAACATTTCTACGGTAGCTTCTAAAAAAGAAGAATCCATAAAATTTCGACATATTAAAAATCAAGCTGACGAGTAGATCTGAAAACAAAACCAACATTTAATTTGGATACATAGTTTACTTTATTCTGGTTGTAGAAAATATTATATTTTGGGTTAACATACAAATTGTGGCAAATAAAGGAAAGTGGCTTCTGCAAGGCAATTTTGCAAGCACGCCTAGTCTCAACCACCTACATCGCTACGCTTTACTTCTCTGCATTTACTTCTCTCCTTCACCAATTGGGAATGACTCTTCTTTTGAGACGCTCAACATTATAATATGCCTCCTTTCTTTAGTATTTTTTTAGACAGATTTTAAATTGTTGTCAATACACATGAATTTCGATGATCTTGAGGAGAAAAGTATATTTAAGTCTTCTTCTATTTTGTCAAAGTTTATTTATCTCTTATTTTCAGTTGTACTGACTTTTGATATTGGTATGTATACAGCTAGGTAGACTAACTGGAATGTAATGTATCACTCAATTGTTGTAGTTTTGGTTTTATTATCCAAAATAGTATTTACCTCGCACATTTCAAGTAATCTCAAGACATGCAATCATCGTGTAAATGCTAATTTATTCAGGCTTTTCAACTTGTCATAGTTAATTATATAATTGTTTTCCAATGGCCACTGCTATCTAAACAAAGTAATCAAGAGCTTCGCAACACAACAAAAGTACCATTTAAGTTCTCTATTTATATCACAACAAAACCACACCCTACTACACATCTTAAAACGCAAAACACACATTCATGGATCCAAAAATAAATAAAGGAGAAATGGAGGGAATCGATCATAGAATGGTGAGCGTCAATGGCATCACAATGCACATTGCCGAGAAAGGTCCCAGAGAAGGAGCCGTGGTGCTTCTCCTCCATGGTTTCCCTGATCTCTGGTACACATGGCGTCATCAGATCACTGCGTTATCATCTCTAGGTTACCGAGCCGTAGCTCCAGACCTCCGAGGCTACGGAGACTCCGAGTCGCCAGCGTCTTTCTCAGAGTACACGTGTCTTAACGTCGTTGGTGACCTCGTGGCTCTTATTGACAGTGTTGCTGGAGATCAAGAAAAGGTGTTTCTGGTGGGTCATGACTGGGGGGCTATTGTCGGATGGTATCTCTGTTTGTTCCGACCGGAGAAGATCAAGGGCTTTGTGTGTTTGAGTGTGCCGTATAGGCCAAGAAACCCTAAGGTCAAGCCTGTTGAAGGTTTTAAGGCTGTGTTTGGAGATGATTACTACATTTGTAGATTTCAGGTTTCATAATAGACTACACCATTTCAGTTGACAGAGTTTTGGTTGTATCCAACTATTTTAACAATGTGAATTTGCAGGAACCTGGGAAGGCTGAAAGAGAGATTGCATGTGCAGATCCAAGAAGATTTCTGAAGAACACCTTCACAGGGAGGAAACTCGGCCCACCGATTCTACCTAAGGATAACCCCTTTGGAGCAAACCCTAACCCTAGCAGCGAAGAAGTTGAACTTCCTGAATGGTTTTCAAAGGAGGATCTCGATTTCTACGTCTCCAAATTCGAGAAGACAGGATTTACCGGTGGACTGAACTACTACAGAGCCATGGATCTGTAAGTTATCTTGACATGAAGTTCTGTTTAAAGCCTTTTGGAGTTAGGTTTTAATCAGTTCTTGGATAAATATTAGGACATGGGAACTCACTGCACCATGGACTGGGGCAAAGATTCAAGTTCCGGTGAAGTTCATGACCGGTGATTTGGACACGGTTTACACCACGCCGGGGGTTAAAGAGTACATTCACGGTGGTGGATTTGCTGCAGATGTTCCACATCTTCTAGAGGTAGTTGTGATTGAAGATGCTGGTCACTTCGTTAACCAAGAGAAACCTCAAGAGGTCACTGCTCACATCAGTGACTTCTTCACCAAGCTTCAGGACAACAACAAAAGCTTCTAGAGTTCTTGGTTCAGTCTATTGCGTTGACTCTCAAATAATAATCTCGTTCTTGCAAGTGTTGTACTTCGAACAAATTATGAATAAGATTTAGATATTATAAAAGCTTAATGTAAGTGACTTAACTCACGATGAACCAAGCAGAAACAAAACTTAAAAATATTGTCTGAAACAAGCAAATGAGAAGCAACAATTCACTAACAAATATCCGGTTTACGAATAGAGATAGAAGCAACAACACTCGAGAATAATCAAGTTCAAAGACGCAGAGACAATGTTTCTTAAACCTTGAAACCACGGCTCTTCCTCTTTCCTCTGGCCTTCTCAAACTTCCTCCCCTTGGATCGAACATACGGCTTGGAGTGACTGTGTGGCACACCAGGAGCAGGACCAAAATGCTTCACAGCTTCTCGTGAGTTCTTAGGTCCTCTAAGAAGAACCTGCACACACACAGAACAAGTAACGTTTCAAAACGTGGATTTTGATAAAAATGCAGGAAGAGCAGTTCAGGTTGAGAGATAATATTATTACAGTGTTCTGTCCCAAAGGAGCTCTGAGAGCAAGCTGGTCAAAGGTTAAACATTCACCACCAGCTTTCTCAATCCGAGCTCTGGCTCTCTCAGTGAACCTCAAGGCAGTAACTTTGATAGCTGGGATCTCGTGTACCCTCAAATCATCGGTTATGGTTCCAACCAAGACAGCAATCTTATCTTCCTACGATATCACAAACAAGCATCCAGAGATCACACTCAAAAACTAAGTTTAGAATAAACTGGTTCTATAGGAATGGAAGAGGGGTTTCAAAACGAAAATGGAACCTTGCCAGTCATGAACTCGACGAGCCTGGATAGAGAAAGAGGAGCTTTGTTGACTTTGCTCATGAAAAGCCTCTTCAAGATGACAGCATCGAACTTGCTGCCGGTTCTCCTAACCAAAAACCGGTATAGCTGCACAGTGGATAAAACTCTCATTTAACCAATCTATCTACCATTCGAGTCATCCTATAGAAATTAAACAGTACTATCATAGAACATTCATGTCATTTACCTTGACGAGAAGCTTGAGGTAGACATCATCGGACTTTGGAGCTGTCCTCTTGGTCTTCTTGCTCTTACCTCCTGCGATCAAATCAATTCCCTGCAAAAAAACATGACCAAACTCATCTCAGAATCAAATCAAATGTCGCAATCAAAACACAAACACTCTCACATTCGTGACACAGAATACATACTCGACACAAAATCTAAAAACAAGATTCAAAGCTACAAGAGAGTTGGGTTGTACCATTGTTATGTGGTGGTGTCGCCGCCGCCGTCGAAGCTTGCGCGAGACAAGTGAAGATGAATCTGTAGCTTTTATAACTCTTTCTTCTTCGCATAGTAAAAACGCGCTTCAATTTTTAGGGTTTTTCCTTATATCCACTAAAGGCCCATAACTATAAGCCCATTAACACTTCCTCCTTGATTTACAATATATTACCCAGGCCAGATTTTTTATGGATCAAGCCCGTTAATTGACATGTAAAAGGCAGACACAGCATCAAGAAACTACACTATCATGAGCCAAATTTTCGGATTATATGAATTAATATATTATTTACCCTCTAGCATATCAATTTGAGGTGTTCTACTATCACTGTTAATTATCTGGGGGGAGACTTGATTAAAAAAATGCTTACAAAAATCTTACTTGTTTATCAGAAAAGTAAAACTATATGTTATTTTTTAAATTTAGTTATCAGGGAGGGGACATGATGGGCACCCAAATATACAAATGCAAGTATTAATCTCACACGTATGTACAAAGTGCTTCCTATCTCGGCTCTAACTATAAAACCGAACTTTTCAAAAGACGCGGTTTCTTCGCCCGACTAACGAATTACCTGAAATACAAATTCTTTAAAATTTAATTAAAAGGAATAAATGTGTGTATAAAATCATTACATTGTACGGTTTACTTTGACCATTTCCAATGAGAAACCTCCACGTCTCATCCTTTTAGGCTGGATCTTCCCATCACCGCCCACTAACTCACATACATATTCTTGCCTTGGAAGGTTTCACTAATTACCTTTTCTTCTAACTATCTTTCACAGATTTGACAACTAATCATTTTTGTAGTTTTTTTTTCCTTTGACAAAAGAAGATCATTGGATCCATTAATCATCAACTGATTGATATTCATTTACATAATTAGACTACCTAATGCCCGCCTAAGAAAGTGTTTGAAGTTGCATTTAATTTAATAAAGAAAAACATAGCCGAACTTAATAGTTTTAATGTTTCTAAATATTCTAATTATCTTATGATTACAATCTTGTAATCCATATACATTGACCGACTTCGTCGTTCTCTTCAATGTAATCAATAGCCAGCCATTAAAAACGAAAGCTGCATTGAAAAAATATTAATCCCAAAATTTTCGGACAGGAGAGAGAGAGACACGACATCTCTGCACCATCTGTTTTCCTCTCTCCTCAATTTTCTAAAGCTGGAAGCTTTTTTCTAATTTCTCTTCCGAAACAAAAGAGATTTGGATTTGTTCTATTCTAATCTCTACCCATTTGATCCACTTTCATCCTCTCAGTTCTAAATACTAATCACCCTTTAATCTGTCTCTTTCCCCTTTCTGTGTGTTCCTGCATTTTCCCGGGAAAATCCGAGACAGAACCAAAAAAAGAAACAAAAGCTTGCGACTTTCTGATCAATCCTCTAACCCATCAACAACCCATTGTTCCTACCCCGATTTGGCGCGAACCCTTTTGTTTCAATTTCGGATTCCGGTGAAGAAAAAAAAGTTTCGGATCAGAGCAAAATAAGAAGAATGACGACGACGATAACGGATGGGATGATGTTGGAGATAAGTACGGTTGATGACATCATAAGAAGGTTACTAGAAGGCAAAGGAGGAAAACAGGTCCAGCTCTCCGAGATCGAGATCCGTCAGCTCTGCGTTAACGCCAGACAAATCTTCCTCTCACAGCCCAATCTCCTCGATCTCCATGCCCCCATTCGCATTTGCGGTACCCTCCCTCCCTCTCTCATTTCATTTTATAATTTATTAATTATGTTATTACAAACTATGAGAAATATTACGAAATGATTCAGGTGACATTCATGGACAATACCAAGACCTTCTCCGTCTATTCGAATACGGAGGCTACCCTCCATCAGCCAACTACCTCTTCCTCGGAGACTACGTCGACAGAGGCAAGCAGAGCCTCGAGACCATCTGCCTCCTCTTGGCCTACAAAATCCGCTACCCTTCCAAGATTTTCCTCCTGAGAGGCAACCACGAGGACGCCAAGATCAACAGGATCTACGGCTTCTACGACGAGTGCAAACGGAGGTTCAACGTCAGGCTGTGGAAGATATTCATCGACTGCTTCAACTGCCTGCCCGTCGCTGCCCTCATCGACGACAAGATCTTGTGTATGCACGGCGGGTTGTCCCCCGAGCTGGAGAATTTGGAGCAGATCAGGGAGATTCAGAGGCCTACTGAGATTCCGGACAATGGTCTTCTCTGTGATTTGCTTTGGTCTGATCCTGATCAGAAGCATGAAGGGTGGTGTGATAGTGATAGAGGTATCTCGTGTACGTTTGGAGCTGATGTTGTCGCTGAGTTTTTGGATAAGAATGATCTTGACCTCATTTGCCGTGGCCATCAGGTAACAAAAAAAAAAGACTTCTCTAGACATTAGTTTGAGATATTCTTTTGGGATTTACTTTGGTCTGTTTGCAGGTTGTGGAAGATGGGTACGAGTTTTTTGCGAAGAGGAGATTAGTGACGATATTCTCAGCTCCAAACTATGGTGGAGAGTTTGACAATGCAGGTGCATTGTTGAGCGTGGACCAATCTCTCGTTTGTTCTTTTGAGATTCTGAAACCTGCTCCATCTTCAAGCGGTGTTCCTCTCAAGAAGGTTTGTTTTTCACCAATGAATTTAAGACCAAGTAGTTGTTTCTGATAATACCATTGGTTTAGTTAAGTGCAAAAGGCTAGAAGAAATAAGACATGACTTCCTTTATGTTTTCCCTTTTATCAGGTACCTAAAATGGGCAAGTCTTGAAATTCAACTAATAAAAGCTTCAGAGGCTAGGCTCTGTGCATTTTCTTAAGATAGGTAAACTGCAATGGAGAAGAGAACCTCAAGAGGCAACTTTACTTAGACATCAAAAAAGAAGCATCTGTAAAAACAAAAGTTGTTATCCAAGTATCTTGTGTATAGTTGCTTCTTGTGATTTTCATCTCCTTTTGGTCTGTTTTCTGTTCATTCTTTCTTACACCTTCCTAGTTTTACTTAGAGTGCCCCTTCTCTTTTGCTTTAATATATCTCTTTCTTGTATCATCATCAAGTTACCACATTTTTTTAATCTTTCAATGTTGAATTAATTGACTTTCATGGTTTGGCTCTTACATTTCAGAATCGTTTGTACAGTAAAAGTTTTTACAGAGCTTATTTAGATGTTTGGTCTGAAAGAATTAAAAATCTTCTCTTTATGCAAATCCCATTCATGTTCCTTATCGTTCTTCTCGCATCCTCTGGATCATAGCTCGCATATGCTGCTGATCACGCCATCTGAGTTATCAAAATTCCAAAGCAAGACTCAAACGTCAAGTTTAAAAGGGAATCCAACAGTAAGAGAGAGAGAGAGAGGCAACACCTCTTCAAGAGCATAGTTCGTAGTACAAGGACTGTTACTATCCAAGAGACCTGAAGCCAATGAAACCGCGCAGAATACTCAGTTTTGATTCGTGGTTGTTCTTCCACCACAAATGGCGTCTCCTCTAGACATGATTTGCTTCCGTAACAAGGCTCTTCTTCAACAGCTGACTGAACAGTGAAACCCACTGCATAGCAGAACGCTGTGCCATTAGTCTCCCATTCAGAAGCTTTCCTGCAGATGATGCTTTCCCTTGCTCCACACGGTACTATAACCTGACACACACATAGCAGCAAGACGTGAGATCTCAAGAGGTGTTTTGCCTTTGAATTCACAAACACTGGTCTTTTACCTGATTAGTAGCATCACTACTAAAGTAAGCAGCAGAGCAAGCTTCAAAGACTCTGTCACAGAAGGAGGCACAAATGGGAAGAAGTGTTCCTGACTGGCAGATTGAACATTCCAAAAGCTCAAACAAATCCAAGCAATCCTTAACAGCTTCTCCATAAGTCGTCAGGCTTTCTACAGCGTTTGAGGCAGAGGAAAAAGTCTTCCCATGGAACACTTTACACACGTTTAGATCCTCAAACCCAAGATCAGTAAGTTCTGATGCGGATGGTGGAAAGCGTCCTTCTTTAGCAACGCTCACTCCGTTCTTGCTGGAGTTAACTGGTGCACCTGAAGAACAACAACGCTCAAGATTCAATTTGTATAAGCTTTTTCTTTGCGAAGTTTCATTCTTTTCAAGATAAGCTAAACGCATGAAACAGAGAGTACTCTGTTTTGAAAAGGTTTCTGTGGATCAAAATGTATCAAGATGAATACAATCAATTGATTGATCGAAAACGTTTTCAATCACGCACAACAAAACCACAAACGGGGTTATGCAGCAAAACGAATAGAGTTGATCTAAAGGAACTGAAAGATCAAAGATCTACTAAACATAAGGCATCGCAAATACTCTGTCTCGAAAGGGGTTTTGATGCATGATAACGAACCAAGATAATGCAAAAGAACTGAAAGATGGAAACTTTAACGACATTCGATACTTACCAGAAGAAGAAGAGATCAAGAGAGGAAGCAACATGATCGAAGTGAGGAGCAGAAACATCCGCTTTGTGAAGTATCTTCCCATCTTTCTCCACTGATCTCTACGACGAACAGTAATTATCTTGAAGCCAAAGACTAAGAAGAGAGTTCAAGAAGAAACAATCCTCTGCTCTGCTTTCAGTTTCTTTTTCCAAATAGATTCCCCCTCTCTACTCATGTATTTATAGCAACAACACTTGAAATGCTAATCTGGTTTACTATCTACTTTCGGTTGAGTTTTTATAGTCTCCGGTTTACTGAAAACCACTCCGGTTCCTGGAGATTTCATCATTGAACTATTCTCCTATTTCTTACCCATCTTTGAAAGTTACAAACCAATACTGTACCATTCAATTGGATTTGATTAGTTTCGGTTAACGTTTTACTAACCGGTTTACAAACTAAAACTTCTTGGGCAACACTCAAGAACTTACTCTGCTTTCTTTCATCAGCAAACAATCTCATCAGCTTTTCATTCATTCACCACATCAGTTTCATAAATATGGTTTAACAAATTATAAGTATACCAAAGAACAAAACAAATCCAAAAATCTAACTCACAGAAACACACAACCCTTTAACTTTCTTCATCTTATTGTGCGTACCCTTCTTCTTATCTCCACCAAAGATAGCCATCAGCTCAGGCACAAGCTTCCCTTCTTGTTAGAGTTAACTGGTGCACCTGAAGAACAAGTGAACAACAACGCTCAAGATTCAACAAAAGTTGGTAAAGTTTTTTTCTTGCGAAGTTTCATTCTTTTCAAGATAGGTAAACGCATGAAACAGAGAGTACTCTGTTTGAAAAAGGTATCAAGGTGATATACACAATTGGGTTTGGTTACTTTTGGTCAAAGTTTGTTTAACTGGTTTATTGTTTTCTACACTCTCCTAGTTTAAATTAGAGTGCCTCTCCTCTTTTGCTTTATTATATTTTTTCTTGTATACATTTGTTAATCTTTCCATATTGATAAGACTTTCATGGTTTGGCTCTTACTTTTCTGAATCGTTTGTAACAGTGAAGTTTATAACTTTTTTTTACAGAGCTTATTCAAAGGTTTTTTAAAGCTAAATGCTTAAGGAACTCAAAAAAGAGTTTAAAAACTCTTCTCTTCAGGCAATCCCATTCATGTTCCTTACCACTCTTTCTCTCTGAATCAACATCTGCCGCTGATAACGCCCCCTGATTTCTAGCCAACAGATTGTTCTTAGTACAATGACTGTTACTAGCCAATAGATCTGAAGCCAACGAAACCACGCAGAATACTCAGTTTTGATGCGTGGTTGATCTTCCACCACCAATGGCTGCTCCTCTAGACTTGATTTGCTTCCGTAACAGGGCACTTCTTCAACAGCTGATTGAACAGTGAAGCCCACTGCACAGCAGAAGGCTGTGCCATTAGTCTCCCATTTAGAAGCTTTCCCGCAGATGATGCTTTCCCTTGCTCCACACGGTACTATAACCTGAGACACATAACAAGAACACAAGATCTCTCTCAAAACTTCAGAACTCTCAGTGTGCTTTTTGCCCTTTGAATTCACAAACACTGGTCTTACCTGATCACTGGCATCACTAGTACTAAAGTAAGCATCAGAGCAAGCTTCAAAGACTCTGTCACAGAAGGAGGCACAAATGGGAAGGAGAGTTGCTGACTTGCAGATTGAACATTCCAAAATCTCAAACAAATCCAAGCAATCTTTAACAGCTTCTCCATAAGTCGCCAGGCTTTTGACAGCTAATGAGGCCGAGAGCATACGTGAAGCAGAGGAACAAGTTTTCCCATGGAACGCTTTACACACGTTTAGATCCTCAAACTCAAGATCAGCAAGCTTGGGAAGCTTTCCTTCTGATGCGGATGGTGGAAAGCGTCCTTCTTTAGCAATGCTCACTCCGTTCTTGCTGGAGTTAACTGGTGCACCTGAAGAACAACAACGCTCAAGATTCGACGAAGTTTGTGTTTTTATAAGGTTTTTCGTGTGAAGTTTCATTCTTTTCTCAAGATAGCTAAACGCATGAAAGAGAGAGTACTCTGTTTTGAAACGGTTTCCGTGGATCAAGAGGTATCAAGATGATACAAGACAACTGAATGATCGAAAACGTTTTCATCACGCACAACTAAACCACAAACGGGGTTATTCGGTAAAACGAATCGAGTTGATCTAAAGGAACTGAAAGATCAAAGATCTACTAAACATAGAGCATCGCAAATACTCTGTTTCGAAAGGGCTTTTGATGCATGATAACGAACCAAGATAATGCAAAAGAACTGAAAGATGGAAACTTTAACGACATTCGATACTTACCAGAAGAAGAAGAGATCAAGAGAGGAAGCAACATGATCGAAGTGAGGAGCAGAAACATCGGCTTCGTGAAGTATCTTCCCATCTTTCTCCACTGATCTCTACGACGAATAGTAATTATCTCGAAGAGAGTTCAAGAAGAAACAATCCTCTGCTCTGCTTTCAGTTTCTTTTTCCAAATAGATTCTCCCTCTCTTCACATGTATTTATAGCAACAACACTTGAAATGCTAATCTGGTTTACTGCTTAGTTTCGGTTGAGGTTATTATAGTCTCCGGTTTACTGAAAATCACTCCGGTTCATGGAGATTTCATCATTGAACTCTTCTATTTTTTAGGCATTCCCATCTTTAAAAGTCACAAACCAATACTGTACCATTCAATTGGGTTTGATTAGTTTCGGTTAACGTTTTATTAACCGGTTTACAAACTAAACTTCTAGCGCAAAACTCAAGAACCTCTCTGCTTTCTTTCTTTCACCAGCAAACAGTCTCACAAGCTTTTCATTCATTCACCACATCAATTTCATAATCTGGTTTAACAAATTATAATTAGACCAAAGAACAAAACAAATCCAAGAATCTAACTCACAGAAACACACAACCCTTTAACTTTCTTCATCTTATTGCTTCCGTGCGTACGCTTCTTCTTATCTCCACCAAAGATAGCCATCAGCTCAGGCACCAGCCTCCCATGCTTCACCACAAACCTATTCAAAAACACCTTATCACTACACGCCAAAACAGACGACATCGGAGGTATCCTCACCACACCTCTCTCCACAAGAGCTCTCACCACACCACACCTCGGAACCATCCTCTTCTCCAAACTATACCCAAGCACCGGAGGTATCCCAACCACATCCTTCAACGACCACCACCCCTCCATCTCCCCCACCAGAAACTCCACCTTCCTCCTCACCGTCTCCGCAGACAACCCCACGCAAGTAGGGAAACACTTCACCATCGAAACAAACTCCTCCCCGCTGAAACCAATCCCTAAAAAAGTCTCAACACAGTTCTTAATCTTCTCTTCAGAAGCACGCATGCACTCAGGACGCTTCTTCATCACCAACACCACCTCCTCTTCCTCTAAACCGCAACTCTTGAGCGTCTCGAACGCCTGAGTGATCTTCTTCTCGGAGAATTTCAACGAGTAAGGACATTTCTTGAACATCTCCCACACTTCCTCAACCGTAAACCCTAACTTCTCATACACGTTAACCTTCTCCTCTATCGTTCTCTCGCTCATCTCGTAGAAAACGTGCAGCGCTTGCACGAACTTCGACGTGGTGGGATCGAACCCCATCTCAACTACCTTTTTAACAGACATTTCGAACTTCTCTTTCCCGCAAACAGGTTGGCTATCCGACACGAGCAAAGAGAACAAGAACCGTTGAGGCACTCCCATCTCTCTCAAAACAGACACGTTTCTCATCTTGTTCCCCTGCTTACCTTCCGTACAACAAGGACGCGACATTACATCTTTATCGTTGTGTATGATGTCTCTGATGAAGTCGAAGTACAAGGCGGTGGATTTAGAACCTCTCTTGGACAAGATTTTGGGGACTTTTGAGATGATCTCTGTGAGGTCTTTGGTTGAAGCTCCTCTGGACTGTAAAGCTTGGAGCTTTGGGAGGAGGGATGTCTCTGCGTCGAGTGTGAGGAGTCGTGGATAAGCGGTGGTGATTTTGGAGATCTGAGTGGATGTGAAGCCGTAGCTTGCGAGGAGATTCAGAACGGGGTCTTTCTTGTTCAAACCCAATGATTTTTCAACAACGGTAGAGGCAGCGGAGGAGAAGGGATTGCATAAAGGAGATGCATTTTGAAGAAGGGTCACTGGAATAGCTCTAAAGGTGGAAGATTTATGAAGCTCGATGCACTTTTTGCTATGTAGTAGTAACAGAGAAGAATACATGACAAACAAAGGAGATTTTTTTGATGATGCGATTCAGAATCCGACCGAACTGGCAGTTTCAGTTCGGAGATAGATAGTTTCAAAGTGAAGAGTGAAAAAGAATCAGAGACAACCTCCGTAAAAAAAAGATCTGATGAATGTTTCCGACTACAGATCGGTTTCTCCGTGGTTATCTAGGGTTTTGATATAATGACGGTTTTGACCAAAATGAATAAACAAAAGAGCATTACAATAGGGGTAGTTTAGTAATCTAAAAATTGGAAACGTCTTAGCTTAGCAGAGATCCTCCTTCCTTCCCACAAGTCAGACTCTTCCTTCATCATCCGTCATCGTTGTCGGTGAGCTCTGTCCGAATCTCCGAATTGTTCAATCATTCAAACGCATCGGTGAGTTTTGAGTCTCTGATTGTTCAGTGCTTCTCTATGTTCGAATCTCATTCTCCTCTCTGACATAGTTTTTTGTTTTGTTTCGGGATCATTTTTTTTTGTGTTATCTTTGATTAGTTTGCGTTGATGACATGTGTTAGTTATTTCTGTATATGCGTACATAGTCCCTATGTGGTTTGATTGTGAACTAACATAACCGTCGGTTCCTTAGATTGGATATGTAACACGGCGGAATTTCATAGAAAAGTTCATGTTTGCTTCCAATGTTGTGTGTTCAATTGGCGGAATAATCTCTGAGAAAATTTGACATTGAATAGCTAAAATTGCTACAGGATTCTTGGTTCTCATCTTTCATTCTAGGAGTCTCTGACTTTCATTTCGTGTCATTTCGTGTTTAATTGAGTTTAAATATTTGCACTCTTTAGGACAAATTAAACAAACAAATGGAGACGCAGAAGACTCGAGCTGAAAACCCGCCAAAGCCAGCCACGTCTTCGTGTAGAAAGATGGTCAAGGATGATGCCAATTTCTTGGAAGACGTCAAGGATCACATTGATGAATTCATCAATGCCTCCATTGATGATCACAAGAATTGTTTCAACAATACCATCAAGAAGGTTCTCTCCTCTTTCTTCCTTATCTAACCTAAACTTAGATCCATAATGGATCCATCCATTGAGCCTCAGAGGTGCTGTGTTTGATTAGATTACTCTGATTTTGGCTAATCAATAATAGTAGCTTTTCTACTTTGTTTTTTCAGATGTTTGGATTATCAAAGGCTGTTGCAGAGAAGCAGCAAGCTGAAGAAGCTAAAGGAGTTGAGAGTTATTTGCCTCTTCAGACCACTCTCTCTGATTAGGGAGAAACTGATAGATTATACCTACCCGGATCTCGGTTCGGTTTACTTTTCGTTGGTTGTGTTTCGATAATCAAAGATAATGGGCTAATAGTCTAAATACAAATTGCAATGCAGTCAAATAAATGAGGTTAAGGATTCAAAACATCTTGGCCGAGAAGGTAACTTTTAACAATATAAACATAAACTCTAGATTTGTGGATTGTTAAATCAAAAGGTCGAAATATTGAACAATCGAACAATCACTGTCCAAATAGTTACTATGAATTATTTTCGTCACTAGGTATATAATCCTCATTAAGAATTCTTGAATCATACCAAAATATTTTTTTCTTAAACAATCGTCGGAAACAAGAGTTAACTTCGACAAAACTAAAACAAGATAGTGTCAATAAAGAACACAAAGGGCGATGATAAATTGTATCGAGGCAACAGCGAACAGAAACAAAAACCAGAAACAGAAGTAGTAATAACTCTTCTAGTCTTCTTCCTCACCCTCGTTCTCAGCGATGTTGAAGTACCTCAACTCGTAGAGGTTACGGTCCTTGTTGGCAGCAATCACTCTGAGCCAATCCCTCACATTGTGCTTCTTCAAGTACTTCTTCGTCAAGTACTTGAGATACCTGGAACAGACAAACAAACAGTTCAAAAACTTAAACAAACACACAAATCAATCAAACAAAATGCAACAAGTTATCAATAAATGGTCTATCATGTCAAGACCAAAGCATAAGTGAACAAGTATGGTTACCTCTTGGAGAATTGACCATCGGAAGTGACAGTGATCTTGTTCTTCTCACGGGTGATAGTGACGGAATCACCGAGGGCGCCGGCTTTGCCACCGACTTTGATTCTCTCCTGAAGGAACTTCTCGAGGGAAGCAATCTCCATGATCTTGTCATCGACAGGCTTAGAGCAGTCAATGGAGAAGGAAACTCCCTTCTTCTTTCCCTTGGCAACGGCTGCACTTCCTCGGCTCATTTTTTTCTCACTGTACAAATTATAAAAACAGAGCAAAGAAGTGTTTTTTTAAATAACTAACAACTGAAAAAGGTACACGTATACACACTATTTTCATACAAGCATGTCGTTTCACTACGAGTAACGAATCCATTTTCAATAATAATGTGACTGAAACTCAAAGCATAGGTAAATTCACAGTGAGATCTGATGAGGATCGAAACTTTTTAATGCAAGTTTCTGATCTAAACCTCGTCGATTACAACTCTCGAGTGACGAAGCAAGAGAAATGTGAAACTATCTATTTTATATTTATCTCGCGAACTAAGTCTCTGTCGGAATCTAACATCAGACATAGAAGAGCGCTTCCAATAGAGAGAGATTGTGAGCGTACCTTGAAACAAATCCTGGAAAGTGGAACTCTCTTGACGAGACGAGCGGCGTTTGTTTTTAGCTGAGGAGAAGAAGGCAAATGGCTTAGGGTTTTTGTGCTTTTAAAGCGGACTTGTTGCCCTATTTCTTATTTTCTATTAATTTACCTAAACTCCCCCAATGTTATAAAATATATACATTTCCCCGAAGTTTCATATTTAATCTGGAACTCCCCCACATTAATAAGAAATACACTCCCAGTTCGCATGTAACAAGTGAGATTACAAATGCTAATTGTTCAACTTAATCTACGCTCGAAGGACCGTAACCTCTACATGTAGTGGTAAAGAAATTCTATGTCACACTGTATATATTTATGTACGCTCTCATGTGCATGAATATTATACAGTGTGACATAGAATTTCCTTTTGCCACATATTGACTATAGAGTTGTGATAGGTGAAAGAGAACTTGGCACAATGTAACATCTCAATAAAAAATTGTGTTCCATTAGGGTATCTCACTTGGATACCCCAATTGTAGCCACATAACAAAGCACAAAGACCAAACCACCTGATGCTTATCCTGGACCCAAACCGGCTCGAACCGCATGGTCACCACCAGACAGGGGAAGAAGTTCTCTCTCCAAACCCCATTTACATACCATTCATTATAGATTTATCAATTTTATCACATAACTTTGAGCATGCAGGTTTTTCTCAAAATATTAAATTCCCAATTGTTTCATTTTTATGTTTTGGGTCCAACGTTCATTCAGAATTGCCTCTTACTGGCTACTGACCATGCCTCTGATGGAAGCTTCCTGATCCTTCATTGAAAGAAGATGTCCAAATGGATGGTTCTCTGTCCATCTGGCTAACCGGGTAAGCCTGCTGCAGTGGCATATAAGGCTCCCTCTCCCATATGTTAAACCGGAGAAACCCGCTCCCACCTGCCTGATCCGAAGAAGAAGATGAAGCTGATACCATACTGGGCCTCCGACCAGACGGGTGTAGAGGCCCACGAGAGACTACAGGCGAATCAGGTTGTTGGTGTGAATGTGCAGTAGACTGTTGGTAATATGCTTGAAGAGCTTGCGTCCTGTCTCTTGTCCGAGCGTTGCTTCCCGGAAAAGGCGGTGCCACCGAGCTCCCTGCTCTACCACTCGAACTGCAAAGACACCACCAATATAAATATAAGGCTTTTAATAATTCTACTTTGAAGTTTGAAGTCAAGACGGAAGATATGTTACCTGTGACCATGATACGATGGACGCATGAACTGAGGCGTTCTAGGTCTGGTAACATCTCGGGAAGTCCTTGAAGCAGCTGGTGGAGGAGTGGGCTGAGTTGGACCAGAAACAGAGAAGTGCTGTGGCGGTGGGGGTGGAGGAGGGGGGTGATAATCCCAGCCGTGATAGTGCGGATCCACAGTGAAACCGTAAGGAGTTGGGACTTCACTGGAAACCGATGAGCCGGTGTTCCAGGTGAAACTTGAACTCTCTGCAGCACCTCCAGTGCTAGAGGAAATCGAATGGACAGGGCCGATGTAAGTTACGTATGGACATGGGTGACCCGATGAAGGCGCTGCTGGTTCTGTAAAGTAACCTTGCTGGCCCATGAGATCGTGATCTGTATACCATGATGTCAAACTCAAATGGATCAATAAACCAAAACGCAAGAAAAGTGAGAATAAGATAAAAGGGAGAGAAAAACAAGAAATAAACTAATCTGACAATGTCTTACATGAACTCGGCGAAAACCCCTCATGACTACAAAGTTTTAAGAGAGACTCATCAGCAACTTTTGATTATTGTTAAAATACGCAAAGGTGTTTTGTAATTACATACTCGAAAGAAGGGAGACGCGCTGAACTTCCAAATGGGCACCAGTGCACTCCAAAAGCCTGCAAAAGATACATAACTCAAGCAATTAAAAATAAAATAATGGAAGGAAGAGGAGTGTGAAGTAAGAGAACTTGGGAGGGAAAGGCTTTTACCACTTCAGAGTATCCTCCGATATCAAAAATCTCTTCTTCATGAACCCAATCCTCGACACTGAAATCAGGGTGTGAACGACAACCGTTTGCGTAAAGCCACTGCCCTTTCTCTACTTTCCTACAGTTTGGGCACTGCATCATCCCCTTTGCATTGAAAGCTGAGCCAATACAATCTAGAAAAGACAATTTTTAAAAAAAAAGATATGAAGTTAGATGGCTTTGTGAGACACCATAAGAAACCAAACACTGGAGGATATCTCAAAGTTGTTAAACAGTGAACAAAGATTAAGAAACAAAGAGAGGAGACGAACGTGGTGAGAATTAATAGATAGCATCAAACAAGGTGGAGAGATCAATCAGACAAACAAAGATGGCATTTGTAATGAAACAGTGATCAAGCCCTACTCAATCCTTATCTGCATAACCTCACCAAAAAAAACAAAAAAAAAAACAAAGTATTCGAGCAAATATGATTACATAACAACCAAAAGGGACAACACATGGTAGCCACAAAACCAGAACGTAACACGACCACACTTCAGAAAACCGAATCAAACCAAAAAGGCAGATCTAGAAAAATTCAAAATTCGAAAATATATTTTACTTTTTTCAGACAATCAGGAATCAAATTTCAATCGATTTCCAATAAAAACACAAAACCGGAACATACCAAGATGAAACTGGTGGCCGCATTGAAGGTTGGCCCACGCTCGATCGCCCTCTTTAGCGACCGTATCGAGACAAATCGAACACGAAACCGAGCAAGAGCCATCTCCTGCTTCATCGACGCGAGGATCTCCATCTGCGGCACAACCTTCGTGTGCGAGATCTGTTTCGCCGAAATTGAATTTGTTAAGCTTATTGCCTAAACCCATAACCAAAAAAAGAAATCCAATCGAATTTGAAAATTCCCGAGCTCTCGAATCACACCACACAATTCAATTCACGCAATACCCTCTCTCTCTCTCCCCTCAATTCCTTAAAGGCTGCTTTCAATTCGATTGATTTTAAACAGAATATGAATCTGTGAACTCTCTCCGATCGTCACAACCAGAAGAAGGAAAGCAGAAAGAAAGAAAAATCAATTTTTTGGAAGTTTTTTTGTTTCTTGGGTTATGTTTTGTGTGAGGAAAGATTGAACGATGTCCAAAATATTCGAAACTTTGGACGGCTTAGATTTATTCTGACAGATTTGTCTACTTGACATCAGCTTCTTACCTATTTCTTTTTTTCTCTCTCTCTTTCTTTAATACCACCTTGGTAATTTAACTAGAGATCAATTTGATTTCAATCATTTTCATGCCTTTAAGTTTAGATATGAATAAACTAATATTATGTGGATTTGTTTTCTATTTTATTTTGTAAATTAAATTTATTTCATCAAACTTGAATTAAAACATTTAAAATGGTAATTAAGACGTTGTTATTTTCGTGTGGTTTTACATTTTGTTTTGACTTAAATTTGAAAACACTGTTTTCCTTACAAAGTTTTAAATTAAATTAAGATATGGATTTAATTAAGAAAATCATGGGTTAGTATTCCAAAACAAGTAGATAAGGAACTGTTCTGATCCGAGAAAGGCATGAACGACGAAGGGAGCTTAGTGTGAGCTTAGTGTTTGCTTACTACAAGGAGGGAACCACTAATCCTACCTACTGCTTGAAGAAGGAGATCAAGTGTTGATTATTTCTCTGAAAAGCTACAATGTTTCTCCGACTGACAGAAACTGATAAGAATGCAATGATTTTTTTTGTTCTCACAGACGCAATTCAACAATAAAAAGATGGTAGACGATATAAATTCATTTTCTCGTCTCAGAAGAAAAGAAGATGAACACACTAAATGTATTTCGATAATAGATAATCCTGATTCGAAAATTACGAAAATATCGAAATCGGAATGTAACACTAGTTGAAAGAAACAAACAGAAATAGAGATTAGGCGTAGTAGTTCAAACTTGCTTTCTTCTTGGCCTGGACTTGGATGATACCTTCATTGAAATCCTCATGGTTCACCTGATAACACATACAACAACAACAACAGAGAACCCCATGTCTATAAAACTTCCATCATAGAGAAGCGTAAACCATTAAGACTATTTTTTTTGTATCTTATTACCTCTGTGGCATCGCGACGAAGAGCTAACATGCCAGCCTCTACACATACTGCTTTCAGTTGAGCACCATTGAAATCATCTGTCGATCTTGCAAGCTCCTCAAAGTTGACGTCTGGGTGTACATTCATCTTCCTCGAGTGAATCTGATTTCATTCAGTTTGGTGTTAGTTGTGTTATTTGAGCTTTTTAAACTGTCAAGACCTCAAGGGAGAAACAAACCTGCAAGATTCTGGCTCTTGCTTCTTCTGTTGGATGTGGGAACTCAATCTTCCTGTCTAGCCGACCAGAACGCATAAGTGCTGGGTCCAGAATATCTGCACGGTTAGTGGCTGCTATCACCTGAAAAAAATTGAGAGATTTGACTGTTACTATTTATTTGTGGGAGCATATATTGACGGTATGACTAGAATGGACAAAGACTCTCACCTTAATACGCTCATCGCTACTGAATCCATCAAGCTGATTGAGTAGCTCCAACATAGTCCTCTGCACTTCCCTGTCTCCGCTTACTTCACTGCACTCTCAACCAAAGAAAGCAGTCAGTGAGCTGCTGGTTAAATGCATAAATAGAAGAACCGGAATCATCAAAAGAGTTGTACCTGTCAAAACGCTTTGTACCAATTGCATCGATTTCATCTATAAAGATGATGCATGGAGCTTTCTCTTTCGCTAGTTGAAAGGCATCACGGACAAGTTTCGCTCCGTCTCCAATAAACATCTGCACACAATCCACATATAATATATGTATAGATACAATTTTTTGAAACTTTGTGGATGAACAGTCAAGTGTATTGATATGTCACACTACAATATATTACCTGGACCAATTGAGGACCTGCCAATTTTAGGAAGGTGGCATTAGTCTGTGCTGCACAGGCACGTGCCATTAAAGTTTTACCAGTCCCTGGAGGACCATACAAGAGCACACCCTTGGGTGGACGAACACCCAGCTTCTCGAAACGCTCCTTGTGCGTCATGGGGAGCACTATTGCCTCTACAAGCTCTTGGATCTATTTCCCAAAATAAACTCAAATCAGATTCAATACGCAACACACAGAAGTAAAGCGAATAAACAAACCTGCTTCTCTAGTCCTCCAATGTCATTGTAATCTTCAGTAGGTTTCTCATCGACCTCCATGGCTTTAACCCTGGAGTCATACTCTGACGGCAAGGTGTCCAAAATCAGGTAACTGTCTTTATTCACTCCAACCAAATCACCAGGCTTCAAACTATCGGGGTCAACCAGACCAACAACCGGTAGAAAGATTGTCTGCAAAGCAAAACGATTTCCTCAGAGAATGTATAAAGAACGCACATGAGAGAACGGGAATCAAAGTTTCACCTGTCGTGTAGAGGTTTTCAACACAACACACTTCCCCTTCCGTTGCGAGTCAAGGTCAATATTGGCACCGTCTTCCTCAGCATCATCTTCAGGATTCATCTCTAAGATCTAAACAACACAACAGTTGTACAAGTTAACTCCAAGATCCTAAAAGCGAAATAAATACAAAAAAAACGTCAGTAGAAAATGACAGAAGCTTTTTGAGTACCTCGACAATGTTGCCAACCAAGTAAGGAAGCTGCTTATTGAGTTTAATCTTCTCCTGATTCTCCTTTATCTTCTCCTTGTAAGAATCACATTCTAGATTTGTTCTTTGAGCATCTTCCTACATACACATTAACACACAAAGATCAGCAACTTCAACATCATCAATTACCAATGAGCTAAAAATCCAAACTTTTGAGCTAATAGTAATAAACCCCCAAGCAATTCAAAAGAACGGATTTACAAATAACTCAAAACCCTAAAACCAGATAATAGCGCAAGACCTTAATTCGAATTTCTAAACAACTGTTAAAATTGAATCCAACATTATGACTTTAAGGACCAATCATGTTAGTTAATCAGAAGCGAAATCAAAGTGAAAAGGTAGATCGAGAGAGTTATTAAGGGATCGAAACCTTGAGAATTCGAATCTCGTTGTCGAGGAGACGAGTAGCTCTAACGATGTCTTCGGTGGACATGGACGCGAGCTGATCCTCTTCGAAGCTTGACGTGTCTTCTACCATCGGAGTTGCCATCTCAATTGCCTAATCGGAGATAGAGATCGCCGGAAAAGGAGTTCTGAAGAGCGACTATGAGAAGAGAAGACGAGAGAAAATAATTAAATAAGCAAAGAAAGATATTATTTAATTAATTATATTTTCTTAGGAAAACTTGTTTTCAAAGAAATGATATGCATTACTTCTGAACGAGGTAGAGTGTTTGAGTCTAGTACAACTGAGAAAACCCAAATTTTTATCTGAATCAATGTAAAGAATATAGCTTGGTTTATACCTTATAAGTATTATTTTTAAAATTACATATCCATGATTTGGTTACAAAAATAAATTTAAATTAACTAAAAAAAATTACATATCCATGATTTTCTGTTACAAAAAAAACAAACATATAATACTGTAGTTATATGTAGATTACATGAAACAAAAAAAAAACACTACCTTTAAGAGTAAGATACTTGTATAAATTACACAATTGCATGCGTATGATTTCTTGTTTTATAACCTCAAATGTATAAGATGCATCAAAAGCAAAAAATCATATATTTTTCTCAACAATGACTAAATATGTTTTTGAAAAGCATGTGATCTACATGAAACAAATATATATATATATATATATATATATATTACGTAGTAGATACAATAATAAACTACTAGATAAACTGAAATATAATATGTATACACTTAATTTGAAACCTTACAAATCACATGAACAAGGTTCATATTCATAATACTGCTCAAAAGCAGTACAATCATAAATATTTGTATTCACATCAACTTTCAAAAACTTCACCATGCCAGTAAGAATATTTGTGATTGTCCATTGAATGATATCTCTTTGTGAAGCCATGATCACTCTACATATTTCAAGTTCCAAAACATATGCTTATTTGTCATCTATTATTCTAGTTTAAGCTTAAGAGTTTCTTGTCAAAATTATCCATGAGAGTGATCCAGTGGCGGATCTACAGAGGAAGATGGGGTGTCAGGTGACACCCCTTAAATCTCAATAAATATTAGTTTGTTCCAGTAAACATTGAAGAATCGGTAGTTCTAGTGGTGAAGTCCTCCTTCTGACACCCCTAACCCACAGTTCGAATCCTGCTTATGACACCCTTTATTCATTTTTTCTGTTTAGATATTAAGTTTGACCCAGGTAAAATTAGATCCTGGGTCCGCCACTGGAGTGATCGATGAATGATCTTAAGCAAATATTTATTTCGGACATTTTAATTTTCAAAAATTCAATTCTTCCTCCTCAGCTAATGCTTCTTTCAATAGTTAGGCTCATTTTGTATAGTAATTATTTCTTTTGAAAGCTTTATTCTTCAATTTTTATACCAACTTTTTTTCTTATAGAGCATACAAAAAAATCAAGTTGCTGAAAATATTAAAAAAAGCCTAAAAAAACGGGAGAAGAAAGAAAAACCACACCAAAAAACTAGCAAACAATACAATCAATTTACAACACGTTATCTATCACTAATTTAATTAACCGGTTTCATAAATCCACCCACAAGACCATGCCATCATAGATTTTAATACAACCAAAACCATATGTGTTAAACCTTGATCCTATTCAAAATTCATCAAATGTCGTCATGTGTCCATATTTTATATTCATGAATGCTACTTTGGCAGCATTCATTTCAACAGATTTTTTTGGTTGTTGTTTCTTCTCCTTTGTAAATTTAACCAGCAAACTCAACAGTTGAAGTAAAAGTAGGCAAATGCGACGGACCACATATAGATGTTTCATAAATTGGCAAAAGCAAATTTTCCTTTTGGGCAATTTCTTGTAAAAGTTTCATATAAGAAACATCAATAAGTCCCTCTGAATTGAACTGCATTACGACAATGCTACTTTGGCAACTGAATATTCAACAGCTTTTCAAGTTCAAATAATTATTTGCTTTCAAAACTTTTTCTGCAAAAAATAACCTGATGTACCCGTGTATCATAGTGATTTTTTGATTAAAAAAATCTGATTGAAATTATTTTGTACCTTTCTCTCAATGAGAACATGATCTAGATTAATTCTCTATCTAGAGTAGAAGTTTTGTACTTGTTGAAGAGTTGAACCTAGGATGCAGATTTTAAAAAGCATTGCAACATGTAAACAAATCAGTGTTAATGAAGAAAAGATTGTACATGTCAATCTAGAGGTTAACCATGATCTATTGAGTTGTTGCTTATGGTCATTGAAGATAGACTTGATCTCACCAACAAACCCAAAGATGTCTACAAAGTATACAGTTGAGGTATTTAAATTTTGTATTTTTATTCTCTAATAGTTGTGTCTATTCAGTTTTTCGATTTACTTTGCAGCTAAGTATTAATGTGCGTCATAATATCATCAACTGACCATAGTCATATAACCTAAATTAATTTATACAAACTTTGTAAGATGTTGAGGCGAATAAGGACGCCTGAATCTCTAGTTTGAAGTGGGTGTTGCTTCTTGCAACTTCAAAGCCACTGATCTTGTAAGTGTCCCCTTCTTTCAGAAGATGTTTGATAGTACTAAGCCGATGCATGTCGATAGATCCTTGCAAAAGAGTCGACTGTGAAAAGTGAAAACATAAACGTGGTCGACAGTGAATACTTTTGTCAACATATATTCAAAATCATTTACAAAGATATGCAACACGAAAGTATTAGTAATATCTTATTTTGTTCATTGTGAGTTTTCTAAAAACACTTAAGTATTGTACTTTTTTAACATATATAAATATAATATATATGTTGGGACAACTCAAGAATACTACAAATCAAGGTAGAGAGAGAGAAACCTTCTCATCATGCACGAGCATGTCAACTCCCATAACTCCTCTACTTTCTTAAGATTGCATGTTTTCCAGAGACGGAAAAGAAGGATGTAGGATGAAATCATTGTTGCGGTATATGGGTGTAAGGAAGCAAAAGGTTGAATATGGTGAAGCACGAAAAGTTCGATTATATGCATTCCGATTTATTAACAGTTGAAACTATGGATTTATGCCTATAAATAATTTTAATGACCCAATATAAAAAGAAGTAAATGATGATGACACATGGCATTCCCGCCCCCCCCCCCCCTATGGAGATACAAAAGTCTATTTTATTATATATGATTTTAATTACTAGCTATTGAAAAAATTTACCAGTCCAATGAAATATTACTCTGGCATACATATGGATAAACTTATGTACTCCACGTTTCTGTCTTCCATTTTTACATTTTCACTCTTTTTTTTAATTGAATGTTTAATTTAACTCAAAAAAGACCTTACATATAATGTTACTTAAAAGCCAAGAAATGCAACAAATTCAAAACTTTGTAAAAAAATTGCCAAAACTCGAAAAAGAAGCTCTCAACATTTGTTTCAGCCCCTTAGTTGTCTTGTTGCAAACCAATACGCCATTCCTTGGCTATAGTCTTTATCCCCCCTTCTTTTGATCACTGTAAACTGGTTTCCCATTCCCTTATCAAGTCTCCTGATCATGATTTATGCAGGTACAGCCACTTCTCCGTGTCTCCTCCTATTTTTTCTCTCCATACTGTATGAACCATAGCTTGGAGCAGATATCTCATAACAAACATTTTAACTCTGTTCCAGTTCTGATCTCTCCCAAGCAATTGTACAATATCATCCCAGCTTCCAGTGTACTGGTCAGTTAGTACACCTCTTGTCAGTTCACCCCAAACTTGTGCTTAATAAGAGCACTCGAAGAATAAATGGTTAAAAGTCTCCAAAGGTTCATGACATAATGCACATGATACAACAGCATTCCCGTTCCAGTGTTGCATTCTATCTCCTATTGCTAACCTCCCTCGCATAGAAATCCAAGTGACTACAGAGTACCTCGGTGTTACATGCTTGAACCAGATCACCCGATACCAATTGCAAGAGTGATGTCTCTCTCTAATACTTACCCATGTACCTTTTGTAGAGAAACTCTTCTTATATTTATCATTTTCACTCTTTTCACTTTTTTGTTTTCTTCTCATCTACTCTATAATTACCAATCACAACCTAAGTGGATTAAATTACTCTATAATTACCAATCACAACCTAAGTGGCTTTAAATTGTTCTTAACAAACACTAGTTACTCCCAAGTGTAGGCTCTCTGTCTCTCTCATCTCATTTCTTATAGCATGAATTGGCTTGAACACTGAGTATCACCGTAGCTTTGATATCAGTTGAATCATCACATAGCCCTCCATCAAACATCTTACTATAGTTTTAGTTTTGTTATTGACTTAGTATATTTTGTTCTTACACATGCTTAATTATTGTTTCGCAACTTTTCGAGGCATGGGAAAAAGCCTTATAGCTTCGTGATACTTATCAATGCTGTTGCATTGTTCTTCTCCTTGATCATCAGTAGCAATGCTGAGCTCAGAACCGTCAATCATGGAACGTCAGTTAAATAAAGAACCAAAAAAGACCCCATTAAATGAAAGACGCCATCAAATATCAAGGTTTACAAAAGGTTCTAATTATTTATTACAAGAGTCATAGTATTTGATAACAAAGTAGAGTTTAAAAAGATTGGACATCTCGTTTGACTCCATATTTTTTTTGCAAGCGCACCAAGTTTGCTTCAAACTTCTGTAGCTCCAGCTTCCTTGTCTCCCAGTCCTGGAACACACAACAACAACATGGTCAAAAGGATTGAAATGATGTGTGGAGAGATAGGAAATTGCCTTTTGTTTTACCTCTTCGATTTGCTGAGCGTATCCTGATGAATTATTGTAGCCTATGATCAGATAACCCATACCAGTTCCAAGACCCAGTCCGAGAGAGGTGTTAAACATACCCTGAATCACATTGATTCCCGACTTCATGATATCTTCAACATCTGAAACAGAATGAACAAGGACGATTCTGCTTCTTTTTCTTTGTTCAAATCCATAAAAAACAAAAAAAAAAGATATATACTATTGTAAAAACTACGCGGTGAAGAGAAATCACGACGACCAAGTGATTTTCCGCGACGATAATACTGCGTAAGGACGGGTCTCACAAACAGCATGACAGAAAGTTTAGGGTTTCTTCTTCAACGGTTCTTCTTTCTCTATGTCTCCTCTTTTCTCAACCCTTCATGTTGAATCAGGGCCTGCTTTGATAGGCTCACTTAGACAGTTCTTGGATCATGGTACACGTACTCTTGTATTCGGTCATTTTTTCGGTTTACTCATTCAATCATAGGATAAACTCAGCATGTGCATTTTGGATATTGATTCAGTTCGGTTTATTTTGGTTTTCATTTCAGTTTTGGTTCGGCTATTTCGATTTTTGATTCAGTTTAGGTAATAAAATTAGAAACCAATTAATATCCAAAATAATTCCGGTTAAAAAGTTGAATAATCCAAATTTTCAAGTTAAATATTCTATTTTTTATATATTTTCAGATAAAATATCAAATAATTCGGATAATTATAAATATTTGAAAGTAAAATATATAACTTGGTTTATCCAGTAAATGAATACAACATAGTTTGTATACAATACTTCAAACATAAAAGTGAACATTTTTTTGGTATTACTCAACCAAATACTCAAAGGAAACACGAAGACAAGAAACAAAAGAACCAGAAACCAGGGACCACTCGCTAACCAAGATCCGGTTCACATCAAACCAAGCAAAACACTACAAAAACACACAAATCAATCAAGTGGGTGAAACTCCAACGGCTTAGTCTCAGTCTTCTCGTCCGCAAAGATCTTTGAGATCCTCTCTGTTGGAACCAACGGCATGTACGATGAGACCCTATACCCTTTCTCCGCAGCCTTCACCACCGTATCATTGTACTTCTCAGAGCAGAAAGCAGCTGTTGGTACAGCGACTCCAGCCAGCCTCGGGAACAGAGGAAGCTGGTTCAGCTTCTTCCAAGCCGAAACCGCACACTGCTCTGCTTTCGGCTCGTAGCTTGCGTACAGCTCCTTAGCTGCAGGCTCGTACTTGGTGTAGACCGATTTAGCCACCCCAGAAGCGGTTTCCACAACGCCGGCGCGTCGAACCTCAGTGGCTAAAGCACGAGCCACGATGGGTGCTACCTGAGCAGCTGAGATGGCTTGTGAAGACACTTGTTTGACAACGGGTGGGACGCGGCGGTCAAGCTCACTCACAGACATGTCAACCTGAAATGACCAAGCCACGTCATCATTCCTCTGTTTTATTTCGTATCAGAGTAAATATAATAACCAGCAAAATCTAACGATGTGCTGATTTACTTGCTAAACAAGTAATCCCAAAAATGGAAAATATCACTATTATGATTTTATTCCAAATGTACTAAGTGTTAACGATTATTACGAACATTGACATATTATTTTCTGAGAGAGAAAAAAATCCAGCAAAATCTAAAATTTGGGATTACCTTCTGGTCCATGTATTTAAGAACCTCGACAGGGACGTCGTGGTACTTGTGGTAGACAGGACCGACCACGGTCTTAACAGCTCCTTCGACGGATTCAACACCTGGTTTCAAAGGACCAGACTTGTCCTTAGCCTTTGCGTAAATGATAGCAAATCGAAGCAACGCTTCAACAGCGGCAGCTTGCACGAACTCCAAATACTTCAACCTCTCTTTCTCCTCCTTGCTCTGCACGTTTCACATATTTTAATTAGCCAACAGAGATTTCAATTAATTTTCAAATTCGTTAACCCTGATCATATGATCTCTAAATCAAATCCTATAAATGATGAACCAGAGATTTGGGACAAGAATCGAGAAGATGTTACCATATCTAGTTTTGGCTGATTGATATCGGTTTGGGCCATGATCGTTCGTACGAAGAGACGAAGATTCTTCTTTGAGAGATCTTGTTTAGAAAATGATTTTGACGAACAAAACAATGTAATGGTGATGAGGAATTAGTGTAGCTTAGGTTTGTTTTATATATAACATGGTTTTGGCACGTGGGAACGCTGTAGACTACGCGTGCACGCGTGTGTTCGGTTTCGTAACCATCCTCATTCTATGGGCGGGCGTTGACGACGTGTGTGTTAAGTAAACGTATATAGCTAAGAAAAGAAAATTTTAGATATTACTGTTTTTATATATGCCGAAAATGGTTTGATAATCAAAATTTATTAAAAGAAGAAGATTCTACATGTGTATAATAGAGCATAAATTACATAATCGTAACGTGTAGGATTTTCTTGTTTCATAACACCCACATGTATAATATGCATCAAAACAAAAGTTGCATTGCTTTCTCTACAATGGCCAAGAAAAAAATGTTATTGAAGAGCATGCTAATAGACAAAAAAACAAACCACTAGAAAGTCAGTATATACAGTAAAACCTCTATAAATTAATAATGTTGGGACTTTGAAATTTTATTAATTTATAGAGATATTAATTTACAAAAGTTTTTTTATTTAGATTTTTAATATTTTTGAATATTTTTATTTATATAAAAAAGAAAATATTTTATTTTACCGTATGTACATTATAAATTTTAGAAATTTGACTTCCATATTATTTTATGAGTGTTTGTACACCATACACACACATTTTCCCATATTTGCATTCCCTACCCAAAACCCCCCCCCCCCCAAAATTCCCCCTCCCCCAACTCTACCATTTCCCCCCCCCAACCAATGGTATCTACATAATTTGTGTGTTTTGAGCAAATTTACTCTTATTTTATTATCTTATTTTATGTATAATTTTATGTTTTATAGAATTGTTAAGTGATTTTCGGTATAATTTTACTAAATATTATCAAAATATATTGAAATATTAAGAAAAATAAAGAATTTTCATTGTGAATATAAAACCAACAATATAATATTTAACTTGTACTTATATAAAAAGTATATATAGATGGATTATTAATTTATGATTTTAAGGGGACTATATATTTACATAGAAATTTTAAAAATATTATTATCTTATTATTTTATCGATTTGTGTTATATTTAACATCGACCCAATTTTGGAACCGGTAAAATTTATTAATTTATAAAAATTATTAATTTATAGATTATTAATTTATAGAGGTTCTACAGTACAATAAATCAATGGTAAACCAATATATATGGTATCACAAAAACGGAAGATTGCATACTTAGTTTTGTAACCATATTATATTAGTTGGCCATCCGATCTTTAATGAACTTCTGTGATTATAAAATAGATATTATGACTCGGTAACTTTAGAGAGAGAGTAAACTTTGTTTGCAACACACATTGATGAGTTACCAATCCAACAAATATTACTGGAAACATCATGTTGTGTATGCATACAGATATAAAAAGCTACATGGAGATATCAAGCTCTTATAAATATAGTAGGAAACAAAACTGTTCTCCAATTAAGTCATGCGTTGTTGCTCTATTTTTCTTGATAAAACCAGGTGCTTCACAAAAGTTGATCTGCTTGTTTTCTCTCGGGTCAGGTGTGTCATGTGTGTCACAGTGTCAGTGTAACCTACTAACCTACAAGTCCAATAAACTATATCAGGCATGTTTCATCTATATGAATGAATCCACTCTTCAGAAATGTTAATTTTGTAGACCTAACCTGGTTTGTAATTGCGTCAAGAAGTAGGCACTGAAAATACGGGTTTCGGGCGTCACACGAACTTTTAAACACGAGATACCAACTTAATTAAGTGATTAATGAAGCCCATATTACGATTTTTCGTCTTATAATATTACGATTACCGTAAGGAAGAACATACAACCGATTGCCTACGCATGTTAGTGGGTGGCTGTTTGCATCAAAAAAATTCTTTGCTAAAATTGTATACATTTTGTAAAGCTATATACATCAATTTTTAATGCAATAATGTTAATTGATCGTACCTGACATCTGCATGCCAAAATACTACTATTATTATTATTGTTACACACATTTTCATGTATTTGTAACGTGGTTAATATTCACCTAACAAGATTTGGGAGTCTTGGAACAACTCAAACGTCATTTCATATTTCATTCTAACATCCGAATTTGGAGTAAGAAATATTATAAGCTTGATTAATTTCTATTATACAATAAAGTAAAAATGAATTTATTCAATAAACAGGGTAAAATTTTATTTTTGCTTATTACTCAAAATTTTCACTCTAAATCGTTTTACGAATATTTATTAGTTTTCATCTTAATCATTAATTCAAATTTTATCAAAAAGTTTAAATCAAACTTCAAATTATTTATATATGGAAAAAGTTATTCATCAAAATATATATGATTATTATTGAGTCAAAATTTAAAACACTCACTTTAACATATTTTAGAAAATGTTTTGCTTATTTAATATTTATTTTTTGCTTATTAAATATTTAATTTTTGCTTATTTAATATTGAATTTTAAAATGTTTTATCTTATTTTTTACCTTTATAATAGAAATATTATTTTCAAATAACAACATAATATATATATATATATATATATATATATATATATATATATATATATATATATATATGTATATTTAAGAATTGTCTTATTTTTAAAATTATGATTTGTAATAAATCAATAAATATCACTTTTTAAAAAATGTTAGAAGATCTCTTTTGTTTTAAATATTCATTTTTTTTTTCAAGTTTGTTTTCTGTATGTTTTTGTAGGACATATAATCAAATATTGAGTTTGTATAAACATAAATTTTTATGTTAATACATATTAGCAAAGTTTATAATTGTTAGAAACTTTTTTTTTAAAAAACACTAATAAATCAAAATAATAAGTTGTATATATTATCGATGAGTTTATGTAAGCGAAATCTCAAATATATAACCTTTTAATACCAAATTATAGATATAATTCTTTCATGATATATTAGAAACAAAATTTTCATATAAAATTAATAATATAATATGAAATATTTGTGTAAATTATAATTATCATATTTTCTTAAAACTATTTTTTATAATATCAAATATTATAATTATATTTATTAAAATCATTGAATAAATAAGATAACATCAAATATATGTATAGATGAAATATTGTAACTATCATGTTTCCAAAACTATTTATTATTAAAATATATAATAAAATATTTATCAACTATTGAATAAGGGCAATTCTTTCAAATAGCACTTTTTAAGTTTTTTATCACAAAAATAGCACTCAAAAAATAAAATGATTAAAATATCACCTTTTTGTTTTGAAAATTTTAATATTTATTTTTTATTTTTAAAAATTTGAACACATTCCTAAAACTCCGTCTTAGATTAATTAACCCAAAGATTAGAAATGCATATATACCTCTCTATAAAACTTATTTTGGTCATTTTTCACTCGTGGTGCTATTTTGTGACAAAAACTTGGTTTGATGCTATTTTGGACTTTTTCTCTTGAAGTAATTCTAAAATCTTGAAAATTTTCACATTATAAAGATGCTCTTCATGTTAATAAAATATAAAAAATGTATACTGATTAATTATATCAAAATAAATAAATAAAATAATTAACTACAGCGAAAAGAAGTTTCCAAGAAGATATAAACAGTAGTATACGAACGAAGAAAATGATTTGAATTCAGCGTGTTAGGCTGTGATGGTCCCAGCATTACATTATTAGCAACATGCCAGTGTGCCACCAACAACTATTAAAGGAATTCATTTCTGTTTCCAGACTATACATAATTAATCATATATTAATACACCTCTATTCCAGAACTCAGATTCAAAAATTTGATTTAAAATTGTCACAATACAAAACTAAGCACAGATCTCAATAACTTCTTGGACTAATAACTATCTTTAATCTAAGCAACTTTGAATTATTTATTAATATGAACAAGAACAAGTAAACAATAAGCATTTTGTTTCAAAACCAAGAGTATAGTTTCCATTGTGTATAATCAAACTCATATTATATATATATCCCGGAAAATAAATTAAAAGAACAAATAAATCGAATCACAAAAGAGCAAAAGAGAGCTTTCAATTACTCATCACATTCAACGTCTGCACCTTGTGATGGTGCTGCATCCACGGCGGTAAGGATTCGCCTGAGCGCCACGCTGGCAGTTGTAGTAAGAGGCTCCACGACGCGAGCAAGGCACACTGTTCTTCCTCATCGCACCGTAGCTAACGTACTTCTTCTGCGCTAACATGCGCCTGGTGATATCGGAGTCGAACTCCATCTCCTCTTCTTCAGCTATACACTCAGCGATGGATCCTTTGCATCCGGAGAAGAGCGAAGAAGATCCCGTTCGCACGAAGTCAAGCGAGCCTCCTCCGAAGTCGCCGACGCTTGCGTTGACGGATGAGATTACGATCGCGAGGATGGCCATGACGGCGTAGATCGGCCGTGAGTTCATCGTATTCTTCTTTGAGCAAAACCTTCTGGCTTAATCGGAAGCTTTACAGAGTTCTTTAGTCGTGGTCTATTGTGTGTTTCCTCTCTCTCTGTCTGAAACTTGATTCTGTACTTAGCTGAAGACAACAAGTTAAAGCATTGCTGTCTAGCTTCTTATAACATGAGAATTTTATTATAACGGGCTTCTGTATAGGTATATTAACGAAAATGCCATTCTTTTTCCTCTTAAAAAATTAAACAGGTACGCGTTTTTTGCTTTGTTTATTACTCATCAAAATGATTTATACGCAATTGTCGCAAATGCTTCGTATTAATAAAATCATAAACTACAGTCTCTAGGCTTTGAAAGATTCGCTGGCTTACTCTCAAGTTTCATTGGATATGTTTTCGTGCACCCATGACTTGCCTAGTAATTAGGACGGCTTCAAACATAAAGTTTGAAAAATTGCAATTTGGTTCCATTGCAACATTTAACAGCATTCTTTTAACAAATAGAATTTTGAGTCTTGAATGGACAAATTCTTTGTTATATGCAATGTTATTACAAGTTTCAAGTAACCCTCACAAAAGTTTTATTTATTCTGCATCAGAAAGCCGAAAAGCTAGATAATGGCCTTTATAATTAATGGGTGAAGCAATGGGCATCGCTAGGCAGCAGATGATTGCCCGGTTTGTCCTTTTCATTACCGCTCGATCGGCCAAGATGCACCTTGGTCTTGCAAGTAAAAAAGCCTGTGAGTGAAGACGTGTAAACCATTCTCATATAAACATATAATAGTCTTAATACATTCTGCCATTCATGGGTAGCACTAATTCTCGGGTGACAATTTTTCCTTTCTTATGAAATGAAAGGTAACACATGTGTTAGTAACGTGCGTAGATGACTATATTTGAGTCAGAGACCGTTAAATGATCCAGAACCCTCACCCTTTCTGCAGAATATCATTTTGCTAACATTCTTATCACATAAATTTATGTAAGAACGTTAAAGAATGGTATGGGGAATCTTTACCCAATACCAAACTCATTTTTCAAATAAGCGAACAACGGCTAGCTTGTCTTTTTATTAGGCTATTATCTATCTTTTTCCCCTCCACGTCGACGGCGCGTAACATGCGCCGAAACCGTTAAGAACAAAAACAGTGGGTCCAAGTCACAGATCACCAAGGCCGGCGTTTACGCGTTACCAAGTTATCCCAAGAGCCAACTGTACCCTTTAACCATTTTTTTAATAATCTAATGCTGATAATAAACATTTTGCTTTTTATTCGATTGTGCTTTCAAATACTTTTGATAGATTACTAACAAATCATATGGTTGTTAACATTTATTTAAAGTAGTAATGATTAGAAATGCGACGACAAATCTTGTATATTTATGTTTTTGAGAAACATAGCACGAGATAGATAGAAACTTATCATACGTAATAATTGATGGAAGCGAATAATTATCAATGGGAAAAATATGATGCAGAGGTAATGCTCCTAAACAAAGATTCCATGGAACAGACAGTTATGATTCTCTTACTTTTGTTTCTTTGGACTTGCTGTTGGACATCTTTTACTTATCTAAAGCGTATAAAGAGAGAGAGATAGAGGTTGGTACCTTTTGAAGAACATCTAAAATGAGCTGACTTAAAGGGGACGAAACTTTTGAGTTAGTAATTTTCGTTATGAGGTGGCGTCGCCTCAACACCGTCATCCTCGTCTTCATCCTCACTTGCATCTACCCAATTACTAGGATGGCGCTGGGAGAAGCTTTGGTGGTTCTCAGCTCGTACTGAGGAACAAGTGACAGACAAATTAATACTTTTTTAGATTAAGTAAAAAGACAGGACAAGACAAGGCTGTAGAAATGTTTTTTGCAGGTACCTCGGGATCCTTCGGCGTGATGAATCTGTGTAGGACGTTGGCTGACAAAAAGTCAAAGGTAACAAAGCATAAACAGAAAGAAGAACAGCCAATTGCAACTACAATTAGGATTTAGGTAAGCGGTTTTGGACTGTGATCTAACTGTTAACGGCTAAACAGGACAAGTAGAGATGATAATAATGATTGTGATAGATGTAATGTGAAGGATACGAGTTAGAAGGCCCGGGAGCATTGTCTCCAGCTGGTCCATCTTTTGATATTTCCATATCTCTAATTCTTTCGATATTCACGTCTGGTTGTCCCTGAGCCTGTGGCCTCTCCCCAGAACCGCTAACGCTCTTTGTGCCAGTTCCTTGTGAAAGGCATTAACTAAGGTGTTAGTTATCAGACAAAACGATGAATACAAATAATCACAACCATTAGATTTAGTTACTACCTGAAAGCTCAGACCAAACTCGTGTGTGATCAGATGGGTTCTCAAAGGCACTCTGTCTAGATCGTTCTTGAGGCTCTGATCCATCTTGCTCGGCAGCATGGCCACCTGTGGAGTTCGCTGCTTCAGGAGGTCCTGTCGGAACTCCTTCCTGAAGCTGAGACACAAGCATCGTCGCAAGAACGAGTGTGGCATCAAAACTTGAGCTTGAACCATCACCCAAACCAAATTTTGGAGCCATCAGTATTGGCCTGGCCACATATTAAATGGGTGATTTAGCTTTAGCATATTTGAGAACCACATGCATTTGTAATAGACCATAACCATTTTTAGAAGTATTTTCAAGAAATTATTTGCTACTGAGCTAAACAGATATCAATGTAACATATAAACATGCAATGGTTCTTACTCGCCAGCTTTTTCGAAGAAGAGATGAATGTCGGCTTCACAGCCCTCACAGAATGAAAGAAAGGCCTGAAATTTATTGAAGACATGTGTATTTACCAACACAAAGGAAGGTGCAAACAAATCGAACCAGGCTTCAGGTGGAGGAGTATTATTATACCTTTAGTTCCTTCAAGGAAAATGTGATGTCGATAGGATCACCTGCGTGAGTATACTGCAAAAATTCTTCTGATGGATCTATCCATAGCTGAGTATATAACAAAGAGTCACCATCTGCGTTTGAAAAAAAGAGAGAATTATTAGCAGCCTTACACTAGGAGCCTGATCAATCCAAATCTTTGCATCATTTCATACTCCTACTAACCTTTGGTCGGATCCACATAGCTCCGAAACTCAACAGCTTTCCCACCAATTTCACTTGCAGCATCAGAGGGAAAAGAAGTTTGGTCTGTAGCAATTATTGAAATCTCTTGGAGGGATGACTGGAAGTTTCCAAGCAACTTGCTCAGATTCCGAGGATGCACAACTAAACTGCTAGGAAATCTACTCCTATCGAGCGACAGATGCTGTATATCTGGTTCCACATTGCATGTAATCCAATATGTTTTCTTCATACCTGGACAGAGAAGTTCAATTAACCAAATTCAAACAAGGCTCCAAACGAATCAACATCATAGTCTACAAAGTAATCTCTAAACTGCTAAAACATTACTTAAGAAGTAGAGGAGTCAATAGATAATGCTATTATTATCTAATAAACACGTGTAAGAGCAAAGGACTATACCACTGTAACATTCCAATGCCCATTTGACTTTAGATGCGTCATGATCTGGCAAATTCACACTCATCTGATCGATGCTAGCGACAGGGGTCCTAAGAACAGAACAAACAGCCTGCAAAAGTGATAACAGAGACATATCTTAGACCAATGAATTCATTCGTCTCCATCCAAAAAACCTTCAGGACAAGAAGCAGATTACCTTCAAAAGGACACTGAAATGAGCTTGAGGACCTTGAATAGTATAAGCATCAAAGAAACTTGACTCGAATGTGATAGACTGGTATGCAGAACGTGAAGCATTTAAAGTGTGCAATCCCAGCTGCATCAAGATTTTGTTAAATCAAAAGAAAATTTAGTCGCAATCTGAGAATTATAAACAATCAAACCCACTCAGCTTAATCATAAACTCATCAAACATAATCGCTTGCTCATGCAGTCCATGCTCGTCTACAGGATTTGAACTAAGGGAGTTATAGCAAACCGCGATTGTAACCCTAAACCGTCAGTACTAACGAAATTGCAACTTCTAGTCAAATCAAATTGCAAGATCCTCACCGATTACTATCCAAAATCGTCTAAATTAGGGTTACGATCGAACGAAAAAGCGAATAAATCGAACATGAAGAGACAGGTTTCGGATCTGGGCACCTGCGTGGGCGAAGCTTGAACGACGAGCTCGTTGCCGACGCGTGCGAGGCAGATTATGGATCTAGCGAAGGTCTTGAGCGCGTTGCCGCTTATACTGAACTCCATCTCTGATCTCTCTCTCCCTGTGAAGAAAATCAAACTCAGAGTTTAAAGCCCTAAAACACTTTTGGTACAGTGATTTATGGCGGGATTGCCATGGAAACCTGAGAGCAGCGGCGAAGCGCGAAATTTATTAACAACAAACCAACAGTCTTCGAGTATCTATAATGGGCTTATTTTAATGGACATGGGCTTCTAACGGAAACTTTAATTTGGCCCGTTTGTGGAAAGTGGGCACACCATTGACTAGTTCCAAGGGTAAAATGTTCGGTGGGCATTCTTAACTATAGCATTTATTAAAAGAAAAGGGACAGAATTTATCAATTGCGTACGCGTGACAGAGACAAATCTCGCAATTGTACTGTAAACCTTTACCCAACCACATATCCTATAATCGGCAATTATTTAATTTCGTTTTTTTTTTCTGTAAAACCAAAAGTAATAAATTGATTATCTTACTATTGTTTTCTCCCAAATGGAATCTAGAGAGAGCTCTAGAGCAACCATGTGATACATCCGACAATTCATGGGTTAGTATGTTTGTATTTAAATTTTTGTTTGTTTCTCAGAAATGCTTCTTTACTTTATTCTCAAGACAAAGTAGGTACAAACAACTCTCTGTAAATATGGATTCCTTTTATTTCTATACTAGATATAGATAGAACATAGATTGATAAACTCTTTTGAAATGACTCTGTTAAATGCTGACAAAAGTTGTAACTTTCTGCTATCAACTTTTAATTATGACAAAAAGTTAGGTACTTTCTGCGAAATCATCCCCAAATCATGGTTTCGCAAGTCTTGGTGTTCTCGATACGTTGACTTTAAAATCTTTTGACTTCTAAACTAGTTTGGTTTATTTGATTGATAAGTAACACCCACATTTTAGAAAAAAATTGTAATCATTCACGTTACCATTACGTGATCTACGGTACCGTGACCCTGTAGGATATCCATATCGATTTAGGTCTTATGCTACATAACAAGAGAATCACGTAGTCAAGCATACTTATGATACACATATAGCTGCTATTATGACCAGGATTATATTTTCATTAAATTTATGTTATATTTCTGGTTTACACTTTAGTGTTTTCAGTTGCTGGTCCCATTATCTTTTTATATTTAGTCTTGAATTACGGAGATGCATTGTTTATCAGACGACTGACTCAAGTGATCTACTTTTATACCATGAAATACGGATCTAATAAAGGTTATTTTAACTTAATGTAAGTTCGATGAATATACTTTTGGTGGTCATTTTTTGTGGTTTGTAACGAAAAGAGAACCGAATTTGTATAATATTCGTCGAAAAGTCAGAAAAAAGTATGCACTTCCAGTAATAACAAATTATTGTATAATACGTTGAATACCGTTCAAGACAAGTCCATACAGCTTTTGGCCCCACGTAGGTCAAAGTTTCTGACACAAAGTAGTTAACTGAACCAAATAATAAAAGTGAAAACAATAGGTAACAAACATGGTGTAGAAATTTAGTGATCTCATTATACTCAATCTCAATAGTTAAACACGTAGATCTACTACGAATAATTGTTTTCCCATGTTTTTTTTTTTTGAAAAAGTTTCCCCATGTTTAGACGTCTATCATTAAAGTGATGAGAGATTGGAACACAATTCTCAGAATCTCAACCTCTTAGCAGATATTTTTTAAAAAGGTATCATTCCAATGCTCATTTCCTAGTAATGTCATACCGCATACGATATGGTAGATACCAAACAATCAGCTATCTCACTTTGATATCATTATTTAGAACTATTCTTAAAAGCGCAATCAAAAGCTACCTTTCTAAAATCCCTTGGTTATGTTAAACTAGTGTTAGAACTTCCCAAAAGAAATCAAGAAGTAATTAGGTATGCGTCTACACACATACGGGCAAACAATCTTTCACACCTATATTGTGAAACTAAGAAGTAACCATCTCATTTTGGGAACTTTTAGAATACGACTAGAGACAGAGAAGTTTGTCTAGAATAATTGTTTGATTTGTTTCATTTATATTTCAGTCACCACCCACCTATTGGTCTGATATACCAGAATCCTATTAAATTCATTGTTCTTTTTTAATTCATCAGAAGCTTCGGAAAAAGAAACCGTATGAATAAATGTAAGATTATCATACATACGGGCGAACTGTTTATCTGCCCGTATTGTCTCTGTAGTAAGATATCAATCTTTCATATATATGACTGAGATAGCCAGAGAGTATGTGACCAGACGAGGGACAATAATAGTTTTTAATATAGTCTATGATAACTATCTTGTTTCTATACAGAAATTTATGTTCTCATTTAAATATCTTACATATTTATTTGCAGGATTTTATGTTCTCATTTCAATATCTTGCATATTTCTAACAATAATTTTCTTCTCTTAAGTTTGACCTGGAAGGCCAAGTTACACATTTTGTCACTAAACTATCACACCAAAACGTTTTTAAAGATTACAAAAAAAAGCTTAAATCACCAATGAGAAAAACATATGAATGTAATTAGGTATGCGTCTACACACATATCCAACACAAGAATAAATTCTATACAATAAATACAAATAAATTTTTATTGTATTTGCCTCATAAAACAATGGTGGGTTGAGAGGAACAAGGAAAGCTTGTACAGTAAATTACCCAATATTTCTACAAGCCAAGTTTTCCAACAATAGCAGGGCCCACTTCACACCAACACCCTTCATGCTTCTCTGTCTTATTTGCTTATCAGTCTTTCTCTGTTTAAAAACTGTTTTAACCCCCTCCTTAAACAAAAAAAGTAGTGTTCAACTTAAACTTTAAAGCTTCCAAATGTCACCACATTAATACACTGCAAAATCTAATGATATTAAAACTGACAATTGTCCATTTATTCAATCTGTTTTACTAACAAAAGTAGATATTTTAATATTCAAGAGATTACTAAGATGGTGGGTATAAATTGCAAAAATAAGCAGTGTTACACTGCAAAGGAGAGTTAATGGAGAAAGAGGGTGTTACCATTACCAGTACAACTACAGTTGCAGAGTTCAGGGGTTCCTTGGAGTAGCATTAAAGTCTGAAACAAAGAACACCAAAGATTTATAAAAAAGAGTGTTTCCTATAATAAATTGGTTTCTTTTCGTGATTTATAGATGTGAAGATTTGTCCTTTTTCACATAGAAAAAGATCCGAAACAGAGCATAAAACGATGGTTTACTTTCGTCTAATCTTTCTCATGATCATTGTAGTGGCGACGATATCATTACAATGCTGCAGCATTTCTGCTGGTGGTACTGAGAGATACCGGACCCAGATCGGGAAACTCGTCGGAGAAGACGGAGGCGAGAAGAAAACGTTCTCTGTTTTGGAAAATTTCAGAGCTTTACTCCATTTGATCAAACCCTCTGCTTCCCGGAGAAGAAACCTCGAAACGTCTGCTCCTTACTCTCCCTGGCCGGCGCCTTCGCCGTCTCCGTCTCCAAACGGTGGTCCAGTGGAGTCTCCGGCGTACTCTCCAGCTCCTCAACGGCCGACCCCTCCGCATCTCCATCGTCCGCTGCCTCAACGGACGCATCCGCCGAGACAGCAGGAGGTTCAGAGGCGGAAACACGAGAAAGGTGGAATCTTTGTACCTCTTGTCGTTTCGACAGCTTGTGGGATAGGTTTCGTGGTTTGTGTAGTTGGTGTGTTCTGTCTCTGCTCGAGAATCAGGAAGAAGAACGGTAAAACGCTGTCGTTTAAACGGAAACAGAGGAAGAAGTCTCAGAAGGTTAGCATAAACCCTACTCTTGACTTCTTGTATTTAAACTCAGGAGTGGATTTGGAGAGGCAGAGCTCTGTTCTCGTTAAAGAAACGGAGAAGGATTCGAATGACGAGTTGCGTGAGGAAGAGGTTAAGACAAGCGTGGAAACAGAGATCTTACTAGATTTGGACAATGCTAGTAGTTATTCGACGAAAGAGATTGTGTCGGTGCATGAAAATAACGATGAAGAAAAAACAGAGCACTCTGTTTCTGCTCCTGTCGTTGTCCGTGGATGTGATTCTTCAGACGATGATGTGAAAACAGAGCACTCTGTATCTGCTCCTGTCCTTAGCCGTGGATGTGATTCTTCAGAGGGTGATGAGTCTTTTCATTCCGTTGGTGGTGGCTCTCAGTATTCAAATCCAAGACTCTCAAACGCTTCTTCTTCCTCTGTTACTGGTAGTCTTAACGTTGGATCCTCTCAACGCTTCTCAGAGCGAGAACTAGACATTCCTGAATGCTCCGGTAATGGTGGTTTTGGAACCTCTCCTCCGCCACCGCCGCCGCCACCACCACCTCCACCGCAGTTTTCAAGCAGAGGACTTCACACTCTCTCTTCACTAGGAACGGTTAAGCCGCAGACGCTTTCGTCGCAGTTATCAGCAAAAGTTTGTGCTTCTTCTTCTTCTAAACATCTGCCGCCTCCACCACCACCACCGCCGCTAAGACCACCATCATCACTACACTCACAACAACAACCTCAAGTCATGAACAAAACGCCGCCGCCTCCTCTGTCTCTTGATTTCTCTCAGCGTACACCGTTAGGTAAAGATGGAGCTCCATTACCTAAGCTGAAACCACTTCACTGGGATAAAGTCAGGGCTACACCGGACCGGACCATGGTCTGGGATAAGATCAGAACAAGCTCCTTTGAGTAAGATTTTACAACTTTCTTTGGCCCCTTAACCACAATCAACAATGTGTGATTATGTATTTTTGTCTTATGGATAACACAGATTGGATGAAGAGATGATAGAGTCTCTATTTGGATACACAATGCAAACCTCCACTAAGAATGAAGAAGGGAAGTGCAAGACTCCATCACCAGGAAAACATCTTCTTGAACCTAAAAGACTTCAGAACTTTACCATTCTCTTGAAAGCTCTCAACGCAACAGCTGATCAAATCTGCTCTGCCTTGGGTAAAGGTAAAACCAAGATCAGCTCGGATGGGTCACATCGAACTTAATACTTCTTCAGTTTCATATTAATTATCGTTTTAAATTTTAAATTTGTTCGTTTATGTCTTTATTATGCTTTTATTTGATAGTTTTTCTAAGTTTGTTTTAGTTCATAATTTAACATAATTAAATAAAAATAATATATTAACTAGAGGTAGAATATTCAAGTTAGTAACATTTTAATCTGCATGAAAACTCTTATAACACAAAATGAAACGAAATGAGTATCGTCTAGTGCGGACCTAATCTGATTGTCAACTGTTTTTCTTGTTATAGGGGAAGGTTTGTGTTTACAGCAACTAGAAGCATTGGTGAAGATGGTGCCAACTAAAGAAGAAGAGTTGAAGCTGCGTAGCTACAAAGGAGCAGTAGATGAGCTTGGCTCTGCTGAGAAATTTCTCAGGGCGCTTGTCGGAGTTCCATTTGCGTTTCAAAGAGCTGAAGCAATGCTTTATAGAGAAACGTTTGAAGACGAAGTGGTTCATCTCAGAAACTCCTTTTCAATGCTTGAGGTAGTGTTCATTTACCTTCATTTGTTGATTTCTTGCATTACAAGGTAGGGTGATTAATACTAAAGTTACCTAAATAGGAAGCTTGCAAGGAGCTTAAGTCAAGCAGGTTATTCCTAAAGCTATTAGAAACTGTCCTGAAGACTGGGAACAGGATGAATGTAGGAACCATACGCGGTGGCGCAAAAGCCTTCAAGCTCGACGCTCTGCTCAAGCTATCTGATGTAAAGGGCACAGATGGGAAGACAACTCTGCTCCACTTCGTTGTGCAAGAGATATCTAGGTCTGAGGGAATCAGGGTTTCAGACAGCATCATGGGACGGATCATGAACCAGAGATCAAACAAAAACAGAACAGCCGAGGAGAAAGAGGAGGATTATAGAAGGATGGGGCTAGATCTTGTCTCGGGTCTAAACACGGAGCTAAGAAACGTGAAGAAGACGGCAACGATTGATCTTGAAGGACTTGTAACCTCGGTTTCGAACATAAGAGACGGGCTAGAGAAATTGAGGTGTCTAGCGAGCAACGAAGAGAACAGACCGTTTGTTAGTTCGATGAGCTCGTTCTTGAGATACGGAGAGAGGAGCTTGGAGGAGTTGAGGGAAGACGAGAAGAGGATAATGGAGAGGGTTGGAGAGATCGCTGAGTATTTTCATGGAGACGTGAGAGGAGATGACAAGAACCCGTTGAGGATCTTTGTGATTGTTAGGGATTTTCTTGGGATGTTGGATCAAGTTTGTAGAGAGTTGAGGTGTGTTAGGGTTCCCAACAGCCCTAGCCCTTTGGCTCCCTTTCGATGAGCTACGAACAGAGGTTTGATTGTTTGGTTTCCGTAGGATTTTTATTAATGAAGTTGTTTATGATAGCAGAGTATTGTGAAGATCGTTATGCATTGATTTGTATATGTATCATATGCTTAAAACTTGATTAAAAAGAATGTTTCTAAACTTTGGTACTTTTGTGTGTATTTGAAATTATAATGATTTTTTGATTCCTCGTATGTAATCTATATTATTAAAGATGAATTACATTTTATAGTTGTTTGGAAACAAAAATAGTAATAAAAAAATATAATATTGTTTGAAAACATAGATAAAGCAAAAATAGTAACAAAAATAGTAATAAAATATAACTATACAATCTATACCAAAGAAAAAAATAATGGGCTTAACTTGAATCATAGCTCATTATAATCATAGCTCATTATGACCCAAAATATAATTAATATTTATTCTTAAGTTTTGTATAATTGTTATTAATTTGTTAAAAAAAATTATTAGAATTGTTTATAGTTTATTGTAACGGAGTTTTTAATAAATAAAGAACAAAATATATAATCTACATAATATATATTTCGTATTGTTACTTTCTATTTTCATAATTTTAAAATATTTTCTCCAAAATTTCTTGATATATAATTTAACAAATACATTATAATTATATAAGTGATGATTCACCTCATGAGTTATTGTGTGTATTTAAGAATGATATTTTATTATTAAGTTAAAAAATATTAAATTACATAAAGTATATATGTTCGTAAAATTTTTACTACAATATTTACGGTTCGTAATATTTTACGGGGACACATCTCTATTATACAATATAAAATATGTGGTTTAAACAATAAACAAAAATAATAAAACTGAAACCGTAAAAAATTAAATTTCTAAAGTTTATATATAGTAGATATATACTGTAAAATATGCATCCGCACAGTTGTGCGGGTCAAGATCTAATATATTATTATTATGTATGCATAAGATAAGCCATACAGATATGAGAGAATATACGTTCACATTTATTCAATAAAGAAGCTTCTACTAGACCTTAACCGATGCCTTGTTTCTATTAACAATTTGGATTCTCTGGATCATATGGGTCACAAACCGGGTCGTGATAATTCCCGTCGCCTATATTAATTTTAACCATGTCAGGTTGTTTCATGACGCAATTTGGATTCTCTGGATTACAAGGCTTGCCGCAGTTTACTGGATCAAACGGGTTACAGATTACGTCGTGATAGTTCCCGTCGCCTCTATTTGGAACCAATGTCCTACCCTCCACAAGATCTTGTCCTACAAATGTGATAATATGTTAGTCAAGCAATTTTTTTTATATAAAAAGCAAGAAAGTAGAAAAGATTAATTATTCTCCATCAGTAGATTTCACATGTAAAACTTATATAATGTTACTCTTGTTTTTTCTTGATGTAACCTATCACGATTTTAATTGCATACATTATCCTTTTCTGTTTGTAATCAGATATGATTCCGTCGTTCATGTGACGAGTGTTTACAAGAAACTAGCCACAGACTGGAAAGTCGATTTTACTTACGAAAGACAAGAGAAAGGAGAGAAATCAAGAGCAAAAGCTTAAAGGAAACGTTATTCATTCTCCAAAGAAAATATACTATGACTTTGTTAACCATTCGTCAGATCGTTCTTATAGCGCAATGGTAAATTATGGTTTGACCGGAATATCTTGAAGCGTTAACACTAAATTGACCATGATTAATTCCAATATGAAAAGAGTGATTGAAATATGGGAATGTTTGACCATGAATTTGACAGCAGAAGTTTATATTACATTTCACAAATTTATAAGCTAATCCGTATAGATCTCTTTGGCCCATATTTGGCAACAAATCTTTTTGGTTTTAATTAAATAAATATTCTCAACTTTTTTTTAAAACTAAATATTCTCAACCTTTCCATAACATCAAAGCATATCAAGTTGTCACCATTTGATATAGATTTTCAAATATTATAATTCATCTACTAGAGTTTGATTCGCCCTTTCAAAGGCGGACAATAATTTTTTTTATCATCATCTTATATATTGATCTTTCTCGTTTGTTAAATGTCAGAGATTGGTTTAGTCAACAAATTTATTAACCGTCTTTTTATTCACCAATATATTTAAATATAATGTTTGGTTTTTGGTTTTGGTTTTATGTTGTTTTTTTTTTTGGATTCCAGTTTCAGTTTGATTATGGTTTCTCCTTTTTTGGTTCAAGAGATATATAAACCGTTCGTTTATTTATGAAATAATTTAGTATATTTATACTTGTGTTTTACCCGATCGGATCTATGAGTTTTGTTTTTTTTTTCAAAATTTTATTTAATGAAAATTATAAATTTCATAAATGGATTTTATTAAACAAATTAGATATTTAAATTAAACTTTAAAAATATAATTTGTTGAAAATAAGAAAATTCATTTATAAAACCCGTCATTATTTATTTTACTTCGTATTTTAAAACTGTAAGTTATAATAAGAAAATATTTTTATATTTGTCTAAATTTATTTTATTATTACATAAATAAAACATATTTCATTCAACCCGTATCATACTATATCAAATTATTTTTAATATTAAAATTTAAATATTATATCTATTTTTTTTATATATCTTAATTTACTATTTTATTTTAATACATTGAAGTATGTGGCAAAATTCACCAATCTATGGTATTATTTAATTTTATGATTTATAAAATATTTACTAAATGAATTTAAGTTACTTTATATTTATTAGTTGATGTATTAATTTAATTATGAATTTAAATATTATGGGAATATTATTTCTTATTCTATAATGAAATAATTAATATTCGTTAATAATTTATTTAGTATTAATTGCGAATTTTATTATTCAAAAATAAATATTAAAGATAATTTATGTTTAAATTTTAAATAAAGAGATATTAAAATATATTTTTAAAATAAAATCTTAGAAAAAGATACTTGACAATAAATAATTTAGTTGAGAAAAAATAGGAGATTAAATAAATTCTATTATACAAATATTGAAATATTAATAGATTTTGTTAGATTAAAAAAAATATATGATAATAACTAACAAATTTATTTTAGTTGGATTGTTGTAACTTTTTTGATAGTCCAAAACTTAGTTAATAAAAAGTTCTTATGTTTTAATAAGATTGCTATTTTTTTGTTCTTATCTTTGTAGTTCGTACTATCTTATTATATAAAGCTTAGTTTTTAAAATTACTAATTAACACGATCGCGACACATGTCAATTACTTATTTAAGATTGTGACAAGTGTTAAATAATAATATTATTATATAAATAGTTAATTAATAATATTTTTTCTTTTTAGTTTTAAGCAAATATTATAAATAAAAAATTCATAAAAAAAATTTATACGAAAGAATTATTTACTATTATTTTCCTTTTTCTATCCAAAAGGAAAATTTTAAAAACTATTCAAAATTTTTTTTTTTATTTTAAAATATAAATCATTAACAAATAGAAATATTAAAGTTATTTTATAGTATTTTTCTTTTTTAAGTTTTAGACAAAATATTGTGAAGGAAAAAAAAATTATACGAATAATTATTTAATAGTAAGCTTCCTTTTATTTTTTAAAAAAGCCAAAAAATTGTATAAGCTATATGGAAATAATTTATATTTTTAAGAAATTCTATTTTTTTTTTAAATCATGAAGAACAGAATTATGAAAGAGAATAGAAGTTTTAATTTCTTAAAACAAATTAAAAAAAAAAACTCAGAATAAAAAATATTATTTAATTTTAATACTGTAAATAAAAATGTGTTAAATAACAATTTTATATAAATAGTTAATTAATTGTATCATTCGATTTTATTTATCCATTTTAAACGAATTAAAAAAACTTGAGAATAAAAAATATTATTTAATTTAAATACTGTAAATAAAAATGTGTTAAATAATAATTTTATATAAATTAATAGTTGTATCTTTCCATTTTAAATTTTAAAGAAAATATTGTAAACGAAAATTTCATACAAAAAACTATTTACTATTAGTTTCCTTTTTATATCGAAAAAGAAAATTCTAAAAATTATGTGAAATTAATTTTTATTTTAAAATATAAGTCATGAACAAATAGAAATATTAAAGTCATTTAATAGAATTTTTCCTTTTTAAGTTTTAGACAAAATATTGTTAACAAAAAAATTTTATACGAATAATTATATAATAGTAAGCTTCCTTTTTAAACAAATAAACAAAAAAATGTCTAAGATACATGGAAATTTTTTCTTTTTAATAAATTCTAATTTTTTTTGTTAAATCATGAAAACCAAAATTATGAAAGAATATAATAGCTTTAATTTTTTAAACGAATTAAAAAACTTGGGAATACAAAATATTATTTATTTTTTTTAAGAATTATAAAAACCTGAAAATACAAAAGAATAAATTAAAAATCCGGAGCGAAAGAGAGTTGTAAAAAATAAATTTTATTAAAAATAACTAATTTTCTGTGGAAGTTCCAATAGTCTATGTTTGACTAAGGGTTAATATTGTTACACAATGTGGTCGAGATTTCGAGTTTCGGAAAAGACAAATTATTAGCTTATTGGCTAAAATATTTATAGGTATGTTTAGCATTATATTAAATCATGAACAAATATAATGATAAAAGTTATCTAATAATATTTCATTTTAAGTTTTAAACAAATATTATATTCAACATTATGTAAGGACTACCATCTAATGTGAATTTTATGAAACAACTAATGATAATATAGTCAGATGTAGATACATTTATGTAATGTTTCGCATTGTGTAAAAACATTACCTTTTAGTCAAACATGAAGTATTAGAGCTTCTACATGCAATTAGTTGATAATAGAAAATTTATAAGATTTTTAGATATTAAAAGTTTTCTAGGATATGTTTATTATAATTTATATTAAAATAATAACATCAATTTGTAATGTTTCTCATAACTTATATTAACATAATTAATCAGCATTAACAAAAATAGATTTTTTGAATATCGATATACATATATTGATTAATAAGTTAAAAATTAATAGTTACAAAATCTTGAATTTTGTTTTTTTTATTAAAAATATTATTTATGAATAATCATGTAATTAATTTGTTCTATACAGAAAATTGATAATTTAGGGCTATATACACTTTTTATTATAAAAGTAAAAAAAAAATTGTTTTAAGGGATTTGTTTTAAAGGGAACATAATCTATTTTATAAATCTCCTTTTAATTTACAATTTAAATATACTATTAAATACTCTTTTATGTTTTTGTTTAGGATGTAGAAAAGGTAAATTACTGTTATCTAAAATTTTACAAATTATTTTTCTCTTTTAGATTTTTTTTTAAATTGCTATCAAATAATTATTTTTTACAATTTATATCAATACTATTTTACAGTTCTTTTAGTAACTGTATAATTTTTAGTATCATGTTCATATTTAAATTCTCTCTTAAAATATTATCAAATAATTGTTTACAATTCTCTTTTGGTTATGACTTAAAAATATGATACAAATCTCTATTGATTAAGATTTTTAGAAAGGAAAACAACTATCAAATATTATTTTACACTTTTTAGGGTTCTATAAAAATAAATTAATATTAAATAATATTTTACAATTCTATTTTTTCTAGGATAAAAAAAAATAAAGTTACTATCAAATAATTACGTCCAGTTAATATTAACTATTTTTAAAAGTTTCAATTTTCAAGATTAGGCTTTCTCAATATCAGTAATATTTTTACACTATTTTTTGTTAATTAATATTTTTATAATTTAGGGCTATATGCATATTTATTTTCTAGAAACTTTTGTTACTATAACTGCAGATCCAAAGTGAGAAAACTGAATAATCTTTTTTATATAAAAACGAGATTCAAAAATATAGATCTGAAATTTAATTTCACAAATATGAAATGAATTACAAAAACTTTTTAATGATTGTATTTTCTTCATGTCTATTACAACATGTACAAAACATTATTTTCATAAACAGTTATTCACACAATTTTGATTCAGAATTGATTATATTATAGAGATGGATTTGCTCCAATGTATGATTATGCAATATACTTTCTTTATTTTTATAGTAAAATATAGAGATGATATTTTTGTTTATGAATAAAGGGATGAAAAATAATATTCCATTATATTTTTTTCTTAAAATATAGAAACTTTATAGTATAATCATACAATGGAGAGATTCACATTTATAATAGAATTCTATTTTATGAGAAAATATAGAGAAGTAGATAAAGCTGAGAACTAACAATATTTTAAAGATGAATAAACCAACAACCAAAATATATAAATGTTAACGAACACACAAATTTTTTTTGAGATCATACAATGACAACACAAAACATTACTAAATTGTCATGGAAGCATTAGAGAATATATTTGAACAAGAATAATAACATAAAAATAAATATAAACATGCATTACATTAAGAACTTAAGAAAGTGTATAACATTGTCATCAACTCAATTGACTTGATTCAATATTTATATTCTTTGTATTTTTCTTTATTTTGTATTTCTTTACATTGAGTTTGATTTTGAATTTTCGGGAATAACACTCTTTTCTCTAACCTTATGTATAAGTTGCTAATAACTCACTTCAATTATGCACCATCTATGATTGTTAAAATAAGAGTATTAACCAAAACTTATATGAGAAATATAATTATTATACCTTGAATAATTTTCACATAATATATAAAAAATCATACAATAAAATTAAAACTTCAATCGAAACCCGTGCAACGCACGGATCCATATCTAGTAATATATAAGACATTAGGCGAAGAAAACAAAAGTGTAAATGTTGATAAAAAAAGTGTAATATATGTTTTGCACACATAATCAGTTGCATTGCCGAGATTTTCAAAAGTTTGATTTGGATTGTTATACTTATATTCTTGATAATTTTATGTTACCGTCGTGATGGTGGTTGGAACTTGGAACCGATGGCTGCTATCCTTTAAAAGAGGCAGCCAAGCTGATGTATGATTGTAGTGTACCTAGACAAGGAAGAATGGAACATACGAAATTAGGGTTTCTCTCTACGAATATGTGAATAAAATACGTTTATATTTATTCAATAAACAAGTTCTATCAGCCCGGTCTATCAGACATTCACATATTTTATAATTTGAATTTCCGTTGCCACAGTCAATAATTAAGTTCTATCAGAAATAAATATATTTTATAATTTCATATAGATTTTCAATTAACATAGTATAGCTAAACCCAACTTTGTTGCTGTCATCTTTGTACTAGAAAATATGCGACATCAGTGAAGAAAACAAAGCTTTAATAAAGATTTTGACACATATTACAGTAAAACCTCTATAAATTAATAATGTTTGGACTTTGAAATTTTATTAATTTATAGAGATATTAATTTACAAAAGTTTTCTTATATAGATTTTCTTCTATTAAAATATTTTTATTTATAACAAATATATTTTGTTTTACCATATGTACATTATTTAAATTTTAGAAATTTGACTTTCATATTGTTTTATTATCTTATTTTGTGTAAATTTCTTTTATAGAATTGTTAAGTGATATTCATTACAATTTTGCTAAATATTATCAAAATATATTGAAATGTTAAGAAAAATAAAAGAAATTTTATTGTGAATATAAAACCAACAATATAATATATAGTTTGTACTTATATAAAAATTATATATAGATAGATTATTAATTTAGGATTTTAAGGGGACTATATATTTACATAGAAGTCTTAAAATATTATTATCTTATTATTTTATCGATTTGTGTTATATTTAACACCAGTCCAACTTGGGATCGGCAAAATTTATTAATTTATAGAAATTATTAATTTAACGAGTATTAATTTATAGAGTTTCTATTGTATTACTTATTAGCTGCACTGCTGAGATGTTTCAATGTTTAGAAAGATACTCCAGTTTAGACTTCAACCACTACTGGGGAAGATCATATCGGAAAACCAATCGGCATTTGTCCCGCGGAGAGTGATTGGGGATAATGTGGTGCTTACACATGAGGTACTTCATACTTTGAAAACATCCCGAGCGGAAAAGAGAGTGGCAATGGCAGTAAAGACGGACATGAGCAAAGCATACGACAGGCTTGAATGGGACTTCATAGCTGCTGTGCTTGAGAGACTCGGATTTCACCACCATTGGATTGGTTTAATCATGCAGTGTATCTCATCAGTTACATACTCCTTTCTCATTAACGGTTCGCCTAGAGGAAAGGTTATACCGAGTCGAGGAATTCGCCAAGGCGATCCCTTATCTCCCTACATGTTCATACTATGTAGCGAAGTACTCTCGGGTCTTTGTAACAGAGCACAAGCGGAAGGCCGCAACCAAGGAATAAGAGTTGCAAGGGGGAGTCCCCGGATCAACCACCTACTGTTCGCAGATGATACAATGTTCTTCTTAAAAGCAAATAAGAACGCGACCAGAGAGCTCAGAGAGATCTTGAGGAAGTACGAGCAAGCTTCAGGACAACTGATCAATACTGAGAAGTCGTCCATCACCTTTTCTAGAAGAGCCCCGGCTGAACTAAAGAGACTAATCCATACTGAGTTGCAAATCTATAAAGAAGGAGGTGCTGGGAAATACCTCGGTTTACCAGAAACTTTTGGGAGAAAGAAAAGAGATTGGTTTTCGTCTCTGGTGGACCGAATCCAACAAAAGGCGAGTAGTTGGTCAAACAGATACTTATCAGCAGCCGGGAAGCTGGTAATGCTCCAGAGCGTCCTTTCACCCATACCTTCCTACTCCATGACTTGTTTCAAGCTCCCCACATCTCTGTGCAACCGAATCCAATCCGCACTGACCCGGTTTTGGTGGGATAATAATACTGGAACTAAGAAGATGGCTTGGATAGCTTGGGATAAGTTGACCCTAACTAAGCCTAATGGGGGACTAGGAATCAAGGACATTCAAGCTTACAATGATTCCCTACTAGCGAAGATAAGCTGGCGCCTCCTCGAGAACCCACAATGCTTACTGGGTAGAGTTTTACTGAGTAAATACTGCCCCGAGGGTGACCTACTCACGTGCTCTGCCCCTGCTGCGGCCTCACATGGCTGGAGCAATATCTTGGTCGGGCGAGATTTACTAAAGCAAAACCTCGGAGGGGTTATAGGAAACGGAGCATCGGTAAAGGTGTGGGACGATCCTTGGTTAAGTCTCAACTTCCCAAGGAGACCTATGGGACCAGCCACCAGAGATACAGTGATGATGACAGTCAAGGACCTCATGACAGCGAATGGTGAATGGAGCAGAGAGAAGATTCAATTAATCCTACCGTATGTAGAGGAGCAAGTGCTAAGTTTACAACCGAGCACTAAAGGGGCACAAGATAGTTTGAAGTGGCTAGGTACTAACACATGGGAATACACAGTGAAGACAGGATATACTGTCGCCATGGCGGAAGCAACAGAGGAGATCTTAGCGGACGAAGCTAGTCCGGAATTCGAGTGGAAACCTACGGTATGGAACTTAAAAGTTGCCCCAAAAGTAAAGATGTTTACCTGGAAATGCTTGAAAGGCATCATTCCAGTGGGGGAAAGATTAGCAGCGCGCCATATAGCTGTAAATCCTGCTTGCAAAAGGTGCGGGATCTCCGAATCTATCAATCATCTTCTTTTTCAATGTCCTTTTGCTCGAGAAGTCTGGAAACTGGCTCCTCTTGGTGGAAGCTTTGAAGTTAGCGGATTGACAGATTTAAGAGCTGACTGGGCAGAGATACACGCGCTGCCGTGTCTCCCACCAACCGGATTAACATCTTCTCCACTAATTCCTTGGATATTATTGGCATTATGGAAAGCTAGAAACAGGTTGGTGTTTGACAAATACGCTGGGGTTCCAGCAGACACCTTAACACACGCCGTAGTCGCAGCAAAAGAATGGGCTCAGGCGCAGATTAAAACAGAGAAGCCACGGATTCAATCTCTACATCATTCCCTACCCGAAGTTAGCACAGTCGCTAGAACTGATGCTGCGTGGTCACCTGTGACAAGAAACGCAGGTTTGGGGTGGGTGGTGATGACGTCGGAACATCGATCAACGAGGACGAAAGGAAAAAGCTTCGTCTCTTCAGCTCTAGTGGCGGAGGGCCTTGTGATTAAGGAAGCGGTAGAAACATGCCGACAACTCGGAGTGAAGGAGGTGAGGATTGAATCTGATTCTACAGTGCTAATCCAAGCCATCAACAACGTCTCCCCACGGCTAGAGATTTATGGAATTGTGGAAGACATCCGGTTCATGTCCACTGGATTTGAGTGTTTGAACTTTAGTTGGATTCCGAGAGAGAGAAATGGTGAAGCTGATATGTTGGCAAAGCATGCCTTAATGTTGTTTGAACAAGTGGTGGTTGAGGCTTTAATGCCCTCACCAAACTAAACTATGAATGAATGAATGCAGTTTGTGACAAAAAAAAAAAGAAAGATAAGAGAACATACTGCCATATATCCACGAAGCTCTCAGTCTCACAACACAATAAAATCTCACTTCACTCTTCAGCTTGCATAGAGGATAGAGCATGTATACGATGAGTTGATGACATGATTTTTCACTTCAATTGTTGCGTTATTTACAATGATACACTACAAGAAAAACGGGTATTGATAGCATTAAGAAACCGCTATCATATGTCATAGATGGCGTATTATGAACCGCTATGTCTGCTCCAGCTATAATAGGTTTTCCGTCTACGATAGCAGTTTTCTAAAGGCTATTATATCAAAAATTTATGATAGCGTTGTTTTTATTATTTGCGATTACATGATTTTGTTATTTTTATTTATATTTTAAAATTATTAATTAAAATTAATATATTTGAAACAAATTAAAAAATCATAATTGGTTTTAATATAGCTGGTTTGATAATAAAATTGGTTTATTAATTAATTCTTGGTTTACAAATTAAAATGAATTTACAAATAAATTTTGGTTTACAAAATTAAACCGATTTACAAAATAAAACCAGAATTAAAAAAAAAACTAAACCAACACATCTACCCAGATTGGTTTACACTAAACCAGATCTTAAAAACAACCCTAAACCTAAAAAACAAAAGACAGCCTCCACGACTTTGCCTCTTCCAGCCGCCTTGACCTTCTACCTTCTCACTGTCGTAAACAGCCTCCTTCCTCCTCTGGCTCTATCTTCTCACTCTCTGACTTTTGGGGCGAGTTCAAGACTGGTGGTGACAAAGCGAGCTTGAGACCGGTGACGACGGAGCGAGCTCGAGATGGTGACGACGGGTCGAGACGCTGACGATGGAGCAAACTCGAGATGGTGACGACGGGTCGAGACGTTGTGAGACCGGCGACCATTGGGTCAAGCTCGAGACCATGTAGACGGCGACGAGATTCAGACACATCGGAAGAGACACAGAGAAGGTGGTTGTGGTGGTGGGTGGTGATGAAGCGTGACGGCTCCGGGTAGAGAAAAGGAGAAGGATGAGGAGTGGTATCTTTTGAGCGATGGAGGTTTAGTGGTGATAGATGAGTCTTTCACATTTAAAAAAAATGGAGATATGAGAGAGAGAGAGGCAATGAATTACAGAGATAAAGATGTGAATCTGGAAAACGAGAGAGAGAGAGAGGAAGTAGTAGAATCAATCTGGACCCTTCAAATAATTAAATCAATGGTCCATATTAGCTATCCTCGCCCTTGTCTGTGATTGGTCAAATTTTTAAGGCTGTTTTTAATACCATTGTTTTATATTCTATTTTGTGTATTTAATATATAGATTTATATAATATAATTTCGTAAACAAAATAATATTTTGAGAAAACATCAAAATTTTATAATTCATGATATATTATTAACAGATTTAAATTTATAATAAAAGTTAAACTTTGTGATTGATATTTGGGTATAAAATAGAGTTTAGGATTTATGATATATATCATAGTGTTTTGGTGTTTAACTTTCAAAACATAAGATTACTATTAAAATTTTCGACCAAAAAAAGATTAATATTAAGATTATGCTTTGGATATAGAGTATAAGTTTAGAATTTATGATTAAAGTATAGTACTAGGGGTTAGTTTTCAAATATAAATTTATGCATTTGAGTTTATAATTAATTACATTTATAGGTGTGGATGTGTTTGAGATTTAGAGTGAGATTATATTATTGAATAAAGTTTTAGATTAATATTTATGTTAGAGTGTTTTGAGTAAAAAAATTGGGATTTGGTTTAAGATTTGTATTATCTTGAAAATTTGAGTATAGAGATAATTCTTCAAGATTTTAGATTTAAGTAGAGAATATATATTTGACGTTTAATTTATGAATTTAAATATATGGGGTTTGGAGTTAAAGATTTGAATTTATCTTTTGAAAATAATAAATTGATTGTTTATATTAACGTTTGGTGTTTAAGTTTGAAAAGTATTAGATTAATATTTAGATTATGATTTGGATGTAGAATTTTAGGGTTTGAAAGTGTAATGTTAAGGGTTTGTTATAAGATTTTGAGATTAAATTTTGAAAATAACTAAATTTTAAATTTACTTTTAGATTTGGAACTAAAGTATGAATACTAGGTGTGTTAAATACAATATGTTAGTGTTTATATTTATAGTTTGGAGTATAAAGTTTGTGTATATAGTTTAGGATATAGAGTTTGACTAATGATTTAAGATTTGTGTTTTGGAAGTTAAAGAATAACATTAAGTTTGAGCTTATGATTTTAGGTTATGGTATGAAAATATATAGTTTAAAAGTTTATGTTTAAAGTTTAGAATTTTAACAAGTTTAACGTTTAAAATTTTAAAGATTGGAGATTGACTTTTCATTGCAGTTCTCAAAACAATGCTATCATAGTGTGCTATCGAAGAAAAGAAAAAAAATATGTTTTGGCGCGTGTTCAACTTTCACCTAAATATTAGCGGTATTAGTGATTTTACTTTCCCGCTCACCAGTTTTACACAACAGCACTAATGAACTGCTATCGATATACACTTTAAGAAAAAAATAATTTTTCATAGCAGTTTAGAAAACAAGGCTATCGTTACGTGCTATCAATATCACATTTTCTTGTAGTGATATAATTTTTTATTATTTTATCCTCCAGTACTGACCATCCCTTTTATCCAATCAGGTTGTCACAAACTCAAAAAAAAAAAAAAACTGGAAACAGCTAATCAATATTTCGAAGTACAAAAGTGACTGCTCTTTTCTACGTTAATTTTTTTACATGGAGAGTATGGTCAGTTGTCACATTATACAGCTCGCTCATAGTCATAAAGTCAACATTAGCCACACATCACAAACATGTAGAGAAGATTAGCAACTACTTATTTAACTTGACATCAACAGGCAGTCTACATATATAGGCAGATGCAGACTCGGGAAATCGTCAAATCTAATTAGATTACCATCGAACTTGCTGTGGCTAATTGGATGTGCTGTGTTTTTCAAAAATAGGTCGTGGGATTTAATAAAATTATACTTGAGTATTCGTATCATATATTTCAACTGTTAAAAACTCAAACCTTTAGTTGCATACTTGCATGGTAATCTGATAGAAAGGGGTCACATTAGTTGCATATTAAATAACGATTTCCAACCGCCAAAAAAGTTGTAATTGACATTGGGCCGCTCAAATTGTATTATATTGTCAATATGTAAGGAAAGAAAGGACGTCCTATGAAGATGGACAAATAGTCTACAAAGAAAGATCATGTAACACCCAAGCTGACTTCCAGGCAAGACAAGCTCGAATAAGGAAGCGTGTTTTCTCATATGTTAACACCGGGGTACCACATTGGATGGATATTCGCAATTCGGCTTTAGCTGATTCGTACTAGAATTTATCTTAGTACTAGATATGAGCCCGTTGCGTTGCAACGGTTTTTTTTTTGATATTTTAATTTAATAAAAACATAAAATAATAAACTATTTTATTATAATTTTATGATTGTTTATATATCATGGTTTATAGACGAATTGCTATCCAAAAAAATTTGAAAGTCAAATAACATAAATTGAGTCAATTACATATGTAAAAAAGCTTCTTAAATACATTTTACACAACAGCAACAACTCAGCAGTCAGGTACCCAAACTTCACTGATGCTGGTGTCAAACATACCGCCATTGGTAAAAAGCTAACGATTACATAGTTCAGGTTCAGCATTATAATAAAACCAGTCTAATGAGTAAAATCTTTTTTTTTGGCGAACATATTGATGACTTATTTTAAGAATAGTAATATGTTGTCTTCCATAAAAGGGATAAAAATCTATTTCACGATAATTCTTGGATTTTTCATTATATTGATGACTTATTTTAAAAATAGTAATATGTTGTCTTCCATAAATTTTGATTCTATTTCAAAGTGTTTTAAACAGTTTATTAGTATTTCTTTGTTTTTTTAACAAATACTTCACTTTTAATTATTTTTCAAAAAAATATTAGTTATAGTAAATTAAAACATATAAAACTGTGAACTCTCTCTATATTGCTTAAGACTAATGTTACACAACATCAATCAATATGTATTATTGATAGTCAGTTAAATATCAAATATATTGCTAGATAAAATATCAAATTTGATTGATTTAGCATTGATAGTTTGATTTTAACTTATTTTTCTATATATCATATATTACTGAAAACTTCTTAATATATAATATTTTGTAGAAAAACATTGTCGTTATGTTTTAAAAATCTTATGCTTTGTAGTTATAGTGATTTTTGATAGTGCGCCCTATAACTGTAAAACATGACTTGACAAATATAGACAACGTCCTCTTTTAAGTTTTAACCTTTACGCTTGTTGACATTAGATAGCTACATATAGGGAATAGATATTTTCAGTTTGAAATACCATCTTGCATATGTTGGTCTAAGAATAAAAATTCATTTTCGCACATAACTTTCAATTAGTATTTCTGTTTCAGTTACCTAGGTCTTTTCTTTGATTCAAATTCTTTAATAGTTGACCTACAATAATATAACCAATTTTCTTAGTAGCATGGAGAAATCTATTTTTTCATGTATCTTTCGGTTAAGATTTATGCTTTAATAATTAGAATCTTATATATATATATATATAAGTAATCTTATATTTGATGTGAATAATTGTAGTTTCTTTTAGGTTTATGATTTCTTAAAAATGAAATTAACTATTTAAATAAAAAAAGTTGACTATTTATAAAAAATATTTGAAACTATTATCTTACAAATATTTTTTTATTAGGATTTGAAGAAATAAAAACTACTATTAAACAATATTTTACAATTTTCTTCTGTTCAAGATTATTACAGAGAATAACAACTACTATCAAATATTTTTTACAATTTTATTTTATTATGTAGATTATTTTGGTTTGTGAGTTTTCTTAAAAGGAAATCAAATATTTAAATAAGAAATTTGATTATCTATAAAAATCTATTTGAAATAATTATTCTATAAATATTTCTTTTGATTAGGATTTGAATAAAGTAAAACTACTATTAAACACTCTTTTACAATTTTCTTCTGTTCAAGATTTTTGAGAAGAACAACTACTATCAATAAAGTAAAATTAGTATTAAATAAATCATTTGACAATTTTTTAGTTTCAAATTTAAAAATAAAAAGCGAAAAATAGTATTAAACAAATTTAAAATTACTTTAAAAATCCTCTCTTATCAAATACAAATTTTTCTTATTAAATTTATATGGTAATTTTCCTTTTTCAAAGAATCTGGTGATAAACATGATATTATAATTTTTTTAATTAACAAATAAGAAATTTTCCTTATATTTTTTTCAGATATTTTTCCTTATTTACTTTTTGTTGGTAATGAACATGATATTATAACTTATTTAATTAAAATTGTATCAATACAAATAATATGAAAAAAAAAATATTAAAATTATCTAAAATAAAAGATTATAATTATAAGAAAACCAAAACATATTTGTAAAAGTTAAAATAAATGATTATAGAGCTATTTTATTTTTGTATTATAACCAAAAAATGAAAAAAAAATTATATGCTAATTTTAGTTTTTCATAATTCTTTTTATTATCTAAATATATATTTTTAATCATTATATATTTAAATACATGTAAAACTATTTGAAGAAAAAATACTATCACATAATATTTTGTTTAGGAATTTAAAAACATAAATATTACTATTAATGATATTTATAGTTACTTTTTAACAATTTTTTTTTTGTTATTATCTTAATATATATGTTTTTAATTATGAGATGAATTAACACATGTCATAATCTTAGATATATAACCGCCATGTGTCGCAATCATGTTAATTAGTAACTTTGAAAACTAAGCTTTATATAATAAGATATTATTGTGAGAAAAAAATGTAAGGAAAGAAAGGGTTATATGTTAAGATAGAAAGTTTGTTTTATCTTATATAAAACTTCGTTCTTCAAATTACTAATTAACATAACAATGACATTTGAAAGTTTTGTATTTAAAAGTATGACATATGTTAATATATCTAAGTAAAAAATAACTACAAAATATAAGACGATAATAATTTTCCTTTTAATATTGTGATTGTGTTAAAAGATATAATGACTAGGTATTTTTCCCGCACATGCGGGCATAAACTTCTTAGAAATAGTTATTAGTTTATGTTTTATTAATCTAAAACAAACATAATAAATTATTATGTATATTTTAAATAGTTAAATCAAACAACAAAGTACTTATATGTGACAAATATTGTTTTATCAAAATATATACTTATTATTGTGTTTTTCTTAAAAAAATATTCATATTGTACATGTAGTTAAGAAAATATATTTCTATATTTTTTCTTGCTTGACTAATATTTAATTATAATTTTTTTGTATCTTAATTTGGTTGAACTTTTATAATAAAAATATTTTTTTTCAGATAGGAATACAATATATATATATATATATATATATATATATATATATATATATAAGAATTATCTTATTTTTAATTTTCCTTGCAATTCTATTATATTATTTTACAATCAATTATTTAAGATAACATATCTTATTATATAAAGCTTAGTTTTCAAAGTTACTAATTAACATGATTGTGACACGTGACAATTATATATTTAGGATTTTGACATGTGTTAAATAATAATCTTTATATAAATAGTTAATTAATGGTATTTTCCTTTAAAAAACTTCTAAACAAAAAACAATTTCATAGAAATAACTCTTTATTACTATTTTACTTTTTATATCCAAAAAACTGTAAACAAATATTTTTTAAATTTTGAACAAATAAAATTATCATATTTATTTAATAGTATTTTTCCTTTTTAATTTTTAAACAAAATATTTTAAACGAAATATACATACTAATAATTATTCAATAGTGAGTTTTCTTTTTTTTTAAATAATAAAACAAATTATATAAGCTATATGAATAAAAAAATCTCTTTTTTAAAAAATTCTATTTTTTTTAAATCATGAAAGAACATAATTATGAAAGGAAATATTAGTTTATGTCTTTTTAAACCAATTATAAAAACTTGAGAATACATAATATTATTCTATAACAAATCTACATATTTTTCCTTATTAAAATTATAAGCAAAAGTGAGTTGTAAGAAAAATCTATTATTTTTCTATATTTAACTAATTTTCTGTAGAAACGTCAATAGTCCATGTTTGACTTAGGGTTAATGTTTTAACACTATGCGGTCTAGGTGTCAAGTTTCAGAGAAAGTGAATTATTAGTTTATTGGCGAAACAATTTAGAGGATATGTTTACAACAATGTAAAATATAATGATAATAGTTATTAAATATTATTTTTCCTTATTAATTTTTAAACAAAATATTGTAAACAAAAAAGAATTTTATACTAATATTTATTTAATAGTCAGTTTCCTTTTTAATAATAAACAAATAAAATTGTATAAGCTATATGAATATATTTTCCTTTAAAAAATTATATTTTTTCTTCTTGAGATCATAAAAAAACATAATTATGAAAGAAAATATTTGTTTAAATTTTTTAAATGAATTATTAAAACCTGAGAATACACTAGATATTTTTCCGTAGTAAAATAATCTTATCATTTTTTAAAAAAAATAGTTAATTTCCTACGGAAGCCCCAATATTCCATATTTAACTAAGGGTTTAGATATTGAATTTCAGAGAAAGCAAATTATTAGTTTATTTACAAAAAAGTTTATATGATCTTATGAAGCAACTCATGATAATATAGTTAGACGCAGATCCTCAGAAAACTTATAGAATTGTTAACAGTAGATAGTTCTATGTTTTGTTTCTCATAATTTGTATTAACATAATTAATCATCGTTAACAAAAGAGATTTTTTTTGTCTTATCAGTATATATATTGATCAATCAGTTAAAAACTAATAGTTACAAAAATAAATATTTAGTTTGTTTTCTTTTATTGAAAATATTATAAATGTATAACTATGTTATTAATTTGTTGTATACAGAAAATTATAATTTAGGGTTATATGCATATTTATTTTTTGGAAAACTTTGTTACTATAACTGAAGATCCAAAGTGAGAAAAACTGAATAATCATTTTTAAAAAAAACGAGATTCCAATATATCTTAAATGAAATTACAAAAACTTCTTAGTGATTGTATCTTCTTCATGTCAATTACAATACGTACTATCCATTATTTTCATAAACATTTACTCACACAATTGAGATTTAGAAACACAGTCTTTAGCATACACATATCACAAGAATCAAAGCAGTATCAAACTGCATAAATTACTAATAGTTTCATTACCTCTGATTGCATGATAAAAAAAATAGATCTGTAATGTTATCTATTAATTAAACAACTAAGATTATTGTGTTACAAAAAACAACTAAGATAATTTCCAATTCACTTATATATTAATATTTATATTCTCTTTTAGAATAGATAAATTATATTATAAAGATGGATTTGCTCCAATGTGTGATTATGCAATAGAATTCTTTTATTTTTAGAGGAAAATATAGAGATATGGTATTTTTTGTTTATAGATAAAGAGATGAAAATATAATTCCATTACATTTTTTTCCTTAAAATATAGAAACTATATAGCAGAATCATACAATAGAGAAATTCACATTTATAATAGAATTATGTTTTATGGAAAAAAATAAAGATATATAAAGAGCTGTGAACTGGAGATATTTCAAAGATGAATAAATCATACAAACCAAAATAGATAAAATGCTAACGAATGTAAAAAAAAAAATTCAAAATCTTACAGTGATAACACAAAACATTACTAAATTATCATGGAAGCATTATTATATATTTGAACAAGAAGAATAACATATAAAATTAATACAAACATGCATTAAATTAAGAGCTTGAGAAAGTGGATGATGTTGTCATCAACTCAATCTGCTTGATTCAAAATTTAAGTTTTTTGTATTTTACTTTATTTTGTATTTTTTTACGTTGAATTTGATTTGAATTTTTGAAAATAGTTTTTCCTCTTACCTTATGTATAAAGTTGCTAATAACTCACTTCACCTATGCTCCATGAATTTTGAAATATGAGTACTAACCAAAATTTCTGTGAGAAAAATAATTTTTATATCTAGAATAATTTTCACATAATATATACAAAATTATACAATGAAATTAAAACATTAAACAAAACTCGTGCAACGCACGGGTCCATATCTAGTAACATATAAACTTTACATTATTAAAATAAAATAGGGAAACTTCAAAAATACACTATGTTGGGTACCACAATTCACATATACCATCAATTAAACAGACTTTTCTTTTTCTTTTTTTTTTCCTTTAAACTTCCCTGAGATACCATTTCCAAATAGCCCCATAGGAGAAAGAGTTTACAAAGTTACAGTAAGATCGAAGATGAACTCCAGAAATAAAAATCAGATGAAGCAAGACAATATGGTATGGTTAAGATATGCTTTTAAGCTTGGAACCGATCAAACCAAGTGGATAGAAAAGTGTCTCGAGCTCGAGGGTGAGCCTGAGAGATAGGAGGTCTGTCATTATCTAGACCCGTCAGCTTTGCTCTGACTTGGAGCTGAATTTCCTTGACAATCTGAGTTGAAGGCTTGTTTACACCAGAGTGCAATCTAGAGTTCCTCTCTCTCCATATGAAATATATTGCTCCCTGAAAAACCAATTTTAAGATAGTTTTAACAGCAGTCCTTTCCGGGACATTTAGCAGCCAATTTACTATCTCTTGCAAGGAGGAAGGGTAGCCCGAACGGAGTCGAGATAAAAGCAGGTTCCAAACTTGAGTGGAAAAGTGACAAGAGAAAAACAGATGATTTGCCGTCTCCGCTGCATGACCACAAAGAAGACAATCCGAAGGAACAAGAAGACCCCACGATCTAAGTCTGTCCCGAGTCAACATTCGACCCTTGAGAAGAAGCCAAGCTATGAAAGCATGCTTAGGAATTTTCTGTCTGAACCAGATCACCCTATACCAAAATACCACCGGGAGAACCGGATTCAGAGATGTCCAAAGGTGAGTAGTGGAAAAAACCGAGGGAGGATCATCCGGGGAATTCCTCCACACAAAGTAATCGTCATCAGGTGAATCAGTGTCCGGTGTTTGAGAAGGCAGGGCCTGGCGAAGCCTTCTTAGAATAGGACTCCTACTACGCGACCGTCTCCACGCACCTGCCAGAACAGCTTCAGAGACAGTATCAATCAAAATGCCCGAGACTTGAGGTCCAAGAGGTCCGGTTATATCCAAAAGAGGTCCCATAGCTGTCCAATTGTCATGCCAGAAGGACGCTACAGCTCCCGAGTTAACGTGACAGAGAATACGAGGCTTTGCCAAAGGTCTAAGCTTCATAAGACGTCTCCAAATCCAACTGCCAACATTTGTGAAATCAGCTGTCCAGAAAATTTTCCCTTCCAAAAAGTGATTCCTCACCCAAGCAACCCACAGAGAATCACTTCCAGAGAAGAGAAGCCAGATCAATTTAAGCCCAAAAACCTGATTCAGACCCATAAGACGACGAAGGCCCAGGCCACCACAACTTTTAGGAGTGCAAACAGCTTCCCATTAAACAGACTTTTCAAAAATACCTAAGTCATTAAGAGCATCAACAATGGGAGGATCAGAGAGAGGTTCACACGCAGCCCGAGAAAAAAAAATAATAAAAAAGTGCTACAGTAACGAACTCGCCTCTTGTGGATGAACCCGGGTCGCCACGTGGCGGCCCGGCATTGATCAATTTTTTTTTTTTTTTTTTTAAATTAAAAAAAATAATAATAAAAAAATCAATTCATGAACATCCCATGGGGTTCATGATTGCGGTTGCTCTAATTGCTAAATGACTAAATTAACTTTCTTTAATCTATCAGTGATTTCCCCGATCTAATGTCTTGTGGTCGTCTTCTTCGTCAAGCTTGGATGTTATCTTCGTCAAGCCTCGCCGTCGCCGTATTCAAGAGGCGATTGAACGAGAGTTAGCCACACATTTCAGAAATAAGCGCATCCCTCCGGTGTTCAATACGCGACGTTACTGTTCCTTCCTCCTGAACAGTCTTCTCTCTCCTATTATCTCTCAGCTCCGGTGAATCCTCCCTCCAGCTCCCGCCGATGACGTGTTTATGTCTGAAAAATTGCTTAGTTAGCTCTTTTATCTGGTCTTATTTCATTTCACAGGAATGAGCTGAGAGCTTAATTCGATTCTGGAACCTGTCATTATCATAGTTTAGAATTTGAATCTGCATCTTGTCTTAGTTAGAGTTTTTAAACAGATAGGTGTGTTCTTTCTGAAAAATTCCTTAGTTAGGGCTTTTGTCGATGTAATGATTTTATATTGTCTTCTTACAGTGATGAGCTTAGAACTTACTTGAATTCTTGAACTCGTGGAGTCATAGCTTAGTGAGAGCTTGAAATAATGATGGCATCTACATATAAGTTGTAAATGTTGTGTTGTTGACGTTATTGTTTTGGTTTTGTAGAAAACGAGCAAGAGGACATTGTTCATCAGATCACTGATCAGGGAGGTAGCTGGATATGCTCCTTACGAGAAGAGAATCATTGAGCTTCTCAAGGTTGGTAAAGACAAGAGGGCTCTTAAGGTTGCTAAGAGGAAGTTGGGTACTCACAAGAGAGCCAAGCAAATGAGAGAGGAGATGTCAAGTGTTCTCCGCAAGATGAGGTATCATATTATCGGAGAGTTCTACGAGACGGAGTCGGCGGAATCTGCGATTCATGCTAGCGGAGAGTCGACAGAGTGCGGATCCCAATTTGGAGGAAGAGATCATCGGTTCGTGGGGATATTGAGTTCGCTGGATATTGTTGCGTTCTTAGCTAAGAATAAGAGTGAGTGTCTCCAAGAAGAAAAAGCTATGAAGATCCCCATCTCTCAAGTAAGGAACATGGCTCGTGTCTCAAATTATCAACCTTGGTTAGCAAAATGAAGTATACAATGTTTTATTGTGCTCTGTGTTTTTAAAAATGATGTATCACAGGGTGCATGGATTGTATAACCTGGAAGATGGAAATTAATTATTTCAGACGCTGTAGAAAGTCATCCTCATTTGCATTTCATATTTAATGTCTAAGGAGTTGATTGCAGTTTACTTTGTTAAACATCTCATTTTTTTTCCATTTGAAAGGGTCACAAAGTTTTTATGACTTGTGCAGGTTACATGCATCTATCTACTGCTCATTTATTTGATCTTCTATAAGTAGACATCAGTCAATTAAGCCTATCCAAGATAGAGTACTTTTATATTCGATTTAGAATTTTAATTTCTGAGAATTTTAGATTCGATTTAGAAGAATTTAGAATAAAATAAGCTCATCTTTTTTTTAAAAAAAAATACATTTAAATCACTTATGAGATTTGTGTATTTAGTTTTTCTTTATAAAATCTATTTTTTGTATATTATTTGTGTTGTGTGTACTAATTGTATCATATAACATTTTTAACTTATAATAAATAGTAGGTTTTTTTTTGCTAAATAACCAAAAAAAGAAAAATTAGATTTTAGGAGAGAGATTAGAGAGAGATAGGAAGAGAAAGTAGGAGAGATGTGAAGATTTTGGGTAGATTTTAATTTTGTTTTTTCTCTTAGTTACTTAGCCTAATTTCCCTAAATAGTAATTGTGTCAAATTTTTGGTAAAATATAATAGATGGGTAAAATTGGTAATTTTTTAGAAATATAAGATGTTATTAATAATTAATTATAAAGTGGTGATATAATATACTTATAATATTTTTTTTGAAGAAAATATGAAATAAACTGTAAGAGAATATGTACTTCATTTTTCGAAGAACTTTAAATTTTAAGGAAAAAATCAAGCTACCCATTGGAAATGTTGTTAGAAAGATAAGAGAAGACTAGATTTTTACCCGCCCTTTTTAAGGGCAGGTATATTTTTTGTTCGAAATTTTATTATACGTAATAAAACTTATGATTTTTGATATATTAGATATTTTAATTTTTTATAAAATTTATCTTAAATTTACTTACATGACATTTTTTAATTTTAAATATGACTAAATTTTTTTAAAACTTTAAATACTTCTAACCCGTAATATGATTTTATTTATTTAATCCAAAGTTAAACTTATTTTACGCTGATTTTTAATATAAATAAAATATTTTATATCTTCAACAGTCTCTGTATTGAAAAAAATCATTTTTACGTTTCAAAAAAACATCTATAATTTTATTAAATTTAATTTATCTGATTTAGTTTTTATTTTAAATAGAACTATTTTTAAGGAGTTGTGATAATTCAGACTCATATTATGATTTTGATGATTAATCATTTGTTATTCCAACTTGATTTTATTTTGAAATTTTATTTAATAAATGCTTCCAAATAATTAATAACAGAAAAGATTTTTCGAACGATATGGTGCAAATATATAGGAAACTAAAATTTCAAAATACTAAAAACTGAAGTGTATTAAATACTCTTTAATATAATTACAAAATAATGACTTTTAATTGGTTGCAAATACCGCTGGCGAAAAAGTACAGACAATTTTTGTAATTAATTGTAAAAGTTAAGGACATAGTAATAAGAAGTACCATGCTTTAATAGTATAGATTTCTAAGTGAATGTTTTTTGTAGATTTTTTTAATAAATACGAATTATTAGGTTGAAGATTTGAATACCATCAGGAATATTTCAGAAAATGTAATTAGTTTAGTTGGTTTAGATTCACAATCTAATTTTTTTTTGAATTCAACAGAGATATTGTTCAGATTACATGAACATGCCTAGGTAATATATGTTTATTATTATATTACCTAGGCAAAACAAAAATTAATATACCAAACATTTTTTACACTATGCAAATATATATATATATATATATATAATTTTTAGGGTTTAATATCGTAACTTATGTTTAGGTAAAAAGCTTAGTGTTTAAGGTTATTTTCGTTTTTTTAATTAAGGTTATTTAGTTACTGATAGAAAAAACTTATAGATACACTTAATCTTCATCATCTTCTGATAAATAGTTATTTTCAATCTTTTTCTTCATCTTCCTCATTTGGAAAACTTTTTGGCAAACTCTAGTTAGATATAAAAACCATTTCTCAAAAAAAAAACTCTAATTAGATATGTGTCGAGGATGAATGATACATTCATGGATTTTTTTTTTTTTACATTCATGGATTTTTATGTCAATAGAAACATAGTTCGGTGATGTCTGAGGGGACCAGTGTTCTTTTGGTACAGATACATTTCATTTCACTGTACTGAAGTCTGTATCGAATAAATACAAAATTTCTCAGACACAAATAATGAGAAGGTTAAAGAGTTGTCCAAATTAAAGCTTCACTCTCATAATATATCATCTAGAACATTGTAGTGTTCCCAAAAAAAACATCTAAAACACTGTTTTCATTTTGGAAAGGTCACATATTATTAATAAAAGCAACATAGACAGAACTACTATACCTATATGCCTGGGCAGTTAGTCCTCGTAGAGGCATGAGTCATCAACGTTTGTAGAAACAGAGAAATGCAAAAAAATATAAGAACGCCACAGACTACAGTAATGGTCAAAACCCATTTGAAAGCACCAGGCTGTTCAAAGAAATCTATCTCACAATTCATCCCAAGGATCTCTGCTACAACCACGAAGATGGCTACAACAAATTTTGCAGTAGTTAACAGCAGCTCCAATTGATCAGCTGATTATGCATGTTATCCTGCAAGTATCTTAAACTTTCAGCACTCGTACCTGTAAATACTAACATATTTATCCAAGAATGACCAAAACACCATATACAAAGACCTATAACTACTATCGCTATTCCTGTTTGTTTATATATATATATATATATATATATATATATATATATATATATATTCTAAGATTCCCTTTAAGGTGCACCAACTTATACCTTTGTATCCAGAACCTAGTCCATTGATAAAGCCTTCCAGTAAGCATAGATAACCTTAATGTCAGATCCACTGAATGTAACTAAACTCATCATACCGAGACTTGTAAACTGGCTCCTAGTCCTAGCCATATTAACCTCTCTTATAAAAGCATTGTACTTTTAATATTCTCATCAGTGTTCAAGGCCCAGTGAAACACAAACATACTTGAAAATATAATAATGTTTTATTAAAAGACATATTATTTTCTTTCATATCTTTTTTGTGTCTATGATGCAAATCAAAAATGTCAACTTGGACATGTTCTCATATCACCACACCATTTTTATTTTGGAATAATAGGACTTACTTCTTGGCCAAAATATGATTTCCCATCCAAACCCATATGTGCCATGTTAAAAACCTTGAAGTTGGTCTTGTCCCACACTCCAAGTCAATAGCCGAGATCTGTCTGGGCAAAAACGCAGACAAAACAGTCCAGCATACCTCTGCAATATGCTCAAGTCCACCTGCAGTCTATAATACTACACATCCTAATACCAACCAAAATAGATCCAGAAACTATCACTTCGTCCAACTTAGAGATCAATAATCATCTAACAAAGACACTGAGACACCAATATTAAACCTATTTTTTGTTCAAACCAATATTAAACCTTATTCATTATTATTCTGCTAATATAGAGCTCCGAGAACTGATACATCATTAAAAACAGAGTATACTCCAGCAACATGAAATGGAAATAACCAACAAATACTCAAGTGCAACTAAGAAAAAAAAATTCTACTAACACCAGTCTTTACTTATTAAGCTTATTGAAGTAATAAAATGAAGAAACCTGAACAACACCACCAAACCTGCATTCTTCTCTATTTAATAATAGGATTCTCTTCCACAGCTTTTCCAGTGTTGGTTGCTTTGACCATATTCTCTGCTAACCTCCAATAGAAGCTCCCTCGCTGAAGATAAATACGAAAATACCACTGAATTTGCAAATAGATACTTCAGAGAACATATTGTCCTTCCAACAAATCAAACCTTTATGGCTGTTATGATGTGGCTCTATTACTGAAAGTCCTCCATGTCATCTCCAACCTTCTCCAAGTTTTTAATCTCAAGTCCATCCATCTGGAAAGTTTCAAGATTATGCTCACATCTCCTGTAATCACATCTCCCCACAAAAACCCTCAATAGCCTAAAGCGAAACCTCATTAGACTTAGATTTTAAACCCCTCATGAAACCCTCTCGTAACCATCGTCGTCGATCCACCTGTTGAACTTTCTTCATAGCGAAACCCTAGAACTCCCCGTCGTTTTCTCTCGTGTAAGTTATGCTATAATGAGATGTTTAATTAAAAGACATTTAAAAAAAATAGAATATTTAATTAAAAGCATAGGTTTTAAATTAATCAGTGGCATAGATCTGTAAATACTTTTGAAACAGAAGGGCACCTATAAAAAGGACCTTCTGTTTTGATAGTATTGATACTGTCATATATCCACGAATCGCTCACAACACAATAAAATCTCACTACTCTTCAGCTTGCATAGTGGATAGAGCATGTATACTTACAATGATATAATTTTTTTTTTTTATCTTCCAGTAGACAATAGTAAGTTAGTGACCATCCTTTTTAATCAATCAGGTTGTCACCATTTTTTTTTGAACAACGGTTCACAAACTTAAAATACTGGAAAACTAGCTAATCAATATTTAGGAGTACAAAGCTGACTGATTTACATTGAGAGTATGACGGAGAATATCCTACGTTAATGTTTTATTTATAACTTAATATAACGTTAATGTTTTACATTGAGAGTATTATAAGTTGTCACATTATACAGCTCACTCATAAGTCAACATCACAAACATATAAAGAAGATTTACAACTACTTAACTTGACATCGAGTATATAATTCAAATACCTATAAAATATCTATAATTTTCGAACCTGGATCGAATTCGGATATTTAAGATCTGAAAAACACGACATATCTAAACTTACTCAAATTTCATAATTATTTGTTATATATAAAAAAGTTATTAATAATGAAAATAAAACCCTTTTAAACTCTAAATTTTACATTTTAAAATTTCATATTACATAAAAATGTTACAAATAATAATAAATATTCTTATTAAAAAATATTTCGACTAAATCATAAAATATATATAAAATAAAAATAATAGGTTTGGATATACATAATTTTGAATTGGGTTCAAATCAGTTCGGGTCTATTCGGATCGATTCGGGTCCGTATCTATTCAGATCAGTTCTTTTTGGTTCTGATTCTTTCGGATAAAAGAAATTTAGACCAAACGTACTTGTAAATTTTCGACTCGGATTTAAATCAGGTATTTTTAGATCGGTTCCGATTCAAGTTTTTTGATCCAAGTTAAAATGCTCAGATCTACAGTACACCTCCATTTTCTTAAAGAAAAAACCTACAACTTTATGAATCTAAAACTTTAGTTCCATAATAAATAATGGTTTTCGACCGCCAAAAAGTCATAAATTGACGGCTTCTCCAATCTCTATAATATTATTTGAGAAGTCAGTTTTCTACGTGTCGCGCTCACGTTAACTCTTACGGTGGTTGATTACATTGATACCCTTAATGAATTAAATATATCTAATTATATCATATTTATTATTTTATTTTTCCTTTTTATTTATGTTTCCTTTTTCTTTTCTTTTTAAACTAATCTATATAATAAAGAAAATTTATAAATTTTAAAAACGAAAATATCTTTTATATATAGTGTAATTCATAATAAGGAAAGTTCACAAATTAGTTTTGATGATTTAAAAAATTCATATTATATATTTTAAAAGTATTAAGCATTTTTATTTAAAATAATATAGTTCTAAAATTATTAAAAAATAATTTAAATAACATAAACTAAGATATCTTTAATGAATAAATTTAGTTTGATATTTTTATGTTCCCTTTTATATTTTTCAAATAACATATATGATAAAAAAATATTTATAAAACTTAAAACAAAAATATCTTCTACATATAATGTGATTTAACAAAAAGGAACGTTTAGAAAATTAATCTTGATATTAAAGTAAAGAATTAGTATTCCTTTTAAATATGTATTGATTATGTTTTCAGCAATTTTGTACCTATCATCACTTTAGTTTTTAAATTAACATATACCAACAATTCATAAATATATATACACATCTAATATAAAAACCAAACTAATGCAATGAATACAATAAATATGATTTTGTTGAATTAGATTAGAAATATTTATACTTGAATTTGACGGAATATATGCAACACATTATACCCATAAATGAGTAACAATACCAATCTATTTTTCTAACATTAAATAAAAAATAATATATTTTCATTATAAAACAACTCAACATATTAATAAATAAATATAAAATTCTCAAATAATACTATAAATATATTAACTAACTATTATAATTTAATATTTTATTTATGTAACTTTGAATCTATCAACACTTAATTTTACTTTTACTATTTGATTCTCGAAACAACATATATTAAATTATACATAATCTTACTAAAAATATATATACAAATCTAAGACGATAATCAAACTACATGAAAATAATAAAATTAATTAAAAATTTAATATGGGTAACAAAAATGTCTTAGTTGAATCGAAAAAGTAAATGTTATCTAATATATCCAAATAATAAACAAACAGCCGAGATAATATAGATCCAAATTATACATCTGATTAAAATAACATAATGTTATTTAAAATAAACCATACATATTGATTACAATATAAATAACAAATGACTAAAAATAAAAAAAAGTATTAAATTATTATAATGTAAATAAATTATTATAGGGTATTTTTTAAAATATATTTATATCCGTGCATAGCACGGAAAAATCACCTAGTTTTATTATATGTAAGGAAGGAATTTTTTTTTGGTAAGGAGCAGGAGACAATTGTCTCCTACCTTTTATTCAAACTGAAAACACAACTCAAAGGCAAATTTGCCTAGTTCCTGCTACACCATTACAATCATCCAGAAACACATAATCAACCTGCTCTGGAACAAACTCGAAATAATGCAAACCAAACGGTAATGAAAACGCATAGTTAGCTAACCCATCTGCTAGACGATTAGCCTCCCTATACACATGAGAGAATTTGACTATCCAGTCTCTTGATATGAAGCCATAGCACAAACGTACTAGGAAGGACAAGGGATGAGAGTCATTAATCCCTGTCCGAAGAAAGTCCACCACACACTCCGAATCCACTTCCACTTCCAGTCTTCGAATACCGTGATCCCATGCTATGCAGAGACCATAGTATACACCCCACAATTCCGCAAGAGGAGCCGAGCAAATACCAATATTAATTGCAAATCCTCCTCTCCAAGTTCCATAAACATCTCTCAAAACTCCACCTGCAGTAGCTAGTCCCGGGTTTCCTCTAGCCGCTCCATCTGTGTTTAGTTTCATCCATGGGTCTTCAGGGCGTAGCCATTTAATTTGTCTCTCCACCCTTATCCCACCAGTAGTAACCTCCCTCAATTCCTTATGCGCTATCTGCACTTCCTTGGCCTTTTCTCTTACAAACTTAACTCGATCTCGACACTTTCCTTCCTCACCAAACACATACCCACATCGCCATTTCCAACACCACCACACTGTCAGAGCAAATAGAGTCGGCCACTGACCTCCATTTGTCGACTTATCACTCGTAAGGTTTTCGTATAGCCATTGCAGGAGAGGTAGCTCAAAAAATCTCTGTCTTCTTCTCGGGCTAACGATTTTCATCCATAGCCCTGCAGCCGCCGGACACTCTCTCAGAGCATGTACTATGGTTTCATCACCATTCTTACACAGCATACACACACTGTTTTCTGTCAAATGTCTGCGTTTCCGTTCTAAGTTCGTCATGATGGCTTGATGGCTTACTAACCATAAGAAAACTCGAGTGCGTTCCGGAGCCATGACTCGCCACACTCGACTATACAAACCTTCCATATTCTGTCCTGCTGCTACTTCTCTTGTGAGGAAAGTATACGCTGACTTCACCGAGAAGCGACCATCATTGCTTTCTGCCCAAGACATCCTATCTCTCGCTCCCGTGACATCATCAATCACCACTGAAGCTAGTCTCAACTGATTAAGCGTCGATAGGTACGGCTCCATTACCTGTAACATCCAACCAGACCCACTCTGCCAGAGGTCCCTAGCTTTTACTTCTAGTAATTGCTCTGGTATCTCCATGATCCTCGACTCGTATAAAGGCTCATTAGACAGCCACTTATCTTTCCAGAACCGGACCCGTCTGCCATCTCCGAGAATCCAACGCGTCCCTGGCACAACCACCTCACGAATCCCCATTACTAAGCTTCTCCAAGTAGGCGACCAACTTCCTTTGACTATCATCCAATGTGGCTCAGACAACTCCCCCATTCGAAATTTTTTGCGCAAGATCTGAGCCCACAACGCATCTTGAGTATTCATCAATCTCCATCCAAGCTTTCCTAATAAAGCCACGTTCATCTCTCTCGCTGACCTTATCCCAAGACCACCCTCTCTCTTTGGTTTGCAGATCTTCCCCCAAGCAATCAAGTGTTGCTTTCTGTTACCTTCAGAACTTCCCCATACGAACCCTCGCGCGATCTTGTCCAACTGCTCAAGTGTCGATATCGGTAGAGCAATTGTGCTCATAGTGTGTATAGGTATTGATGAGAGAACAGACTTAGTTAATGTAATCCTTTCCGCCAGACTCAAGAAGCGATGCTTCCAACCCGCAAGCTTGGAATTCACTTTCTCAACCACTTCTCCAAACGTCTCCTTATTGATCCTCTTTTGTAATACCGGCATTCCTAGATATTTTCCCAACTCTCTAGTGCCTCTGATGCCACTCTCATTGCTAATTGAGGTCGCTAGGTCCCTGTGAACATTCTCCGAGAAGAAGATGACAGATTTCTCTAGGTTCACCTTTTGGCCTGAGGCTCCGCAGAACTTCTCTAACACTTTACAGATAACTCGTATTTGAGAAACAGATGCCTCAGCAAATAAAATCAAATCATCCGCAAAACATACATGCGACAAAGCCGGTCCTCCCCTCGAAAGCCTGATTGGTTTCCACTCTTTATTCGCCACTGCAAATTCTATAAGGTGACATAGTCTCTCCATACAAAGTACAAAAAGGTATGGAGACAAAGGATCTCCATGTCGAAGTCCACGCTGAGGCGTAAAAGCTTATGTCCTTTCTCCATTCCACAATAAACTCATCCCCGGGTTTGTTACACATTCCATGATCCAGTGAATCCATACCTGAGGTAGCTTTGCTGCAGCGAGTGTGTCCTCCAAAAAATCCTATCGAATTCTATCGTATGCTTTCTCAAGATCTAGCTTCAGGAGCATCCATCCTCTTCGGCCTTTCTTCCTCCGCATCGAATGCACTGCCTCTTGAACAATGACGATGTTATCAGAGCTCAGTCGACCAGGGATGAAGCTAGCCTGTGCTGGACCTATGAGCTTAGGCATGAGCTTCTTAAGTCTCAACACCATTGTTTTCGTGATGATCTTGAAGAGGACATTACACAAGCTGATTGGCCTGAACTGCATAATTTTTTTCCGGCTTGAGGACCTTCGGAATAAGCACCACCATCGCGTCATTCATACCTTCCGCTAGAACTCCCGTCTCGAAAAATTCCAAACCAAAACGAGTCACTGACGTTCCCACCACATCCCATGACTCCTGGTAAAACACTGGTTGGAACCCATCTGGCCCTGGGGCCTTATATTTCCCCATAGATCGAACAGATGCTTCCACCTCCCCTTCCGAGAAACGCTCATCCAATATTTTTAATTCATCTCGTGTAAAAGCAGTGAAGCCTTGTTGAGGGAGCTTCTCTGTGATGAGATTGAGGTCCTGAGTTGAGTATAGCCGCTTGTAATAGTTTATTGCTAGCTTCTCCAGCTCCTCCGATTTATCTATCCAAACACCATCCTCATCTTTAAGCATCTCAATTCTGTTTCTCTTCCTCCATACAATAGTGCTAGTGTGAAAGAATTTGGTATTCCGATCCCCAAGCACTACCCACTTCTCTCGTGACTTTTGGTACCATAGCACTTCCTCTTGTTCAAGTACTACATCAAGCTCTTTCTGTAAACCTGACTCCCTTAGCAGGAGATCATCACGCGGTGCTCTCTCTAGCTCCTCCTGGATACGTCTGAGTTCCCCAAGAAGTTTTTCTTTACGTTGAACCACATCCCCGAAAACCTCCTTGTTCCATTTCCTAAGCTTCTCCTTCAGCGACACCAATGCAGCAGGAGTGCTCAGCTCCCCATTCCAGGACGTAGCAAGAAGCTCTTTAAAACCTTCGTGTTTAAGCCACGCAGCTTCAAACCTGAAAGGTCTCCTCCTCGGATCTCCTTTTCTCTCCGGTTCCATTTGGACGTAGATCGGAGCATGATCTGACGCAAGAAACGGGAGATGAGACACTATCGCTTCTTGCCACCGTACTCTTGCTTGGGCATTGCAAAGTACTCTGTCCAACCTTTTTGCCACAAAATTTTGCGCCTCTCTCCCTCTCCTCCAAGTGAACGTGTTTCCTCTAAATCCCATGTCCACAAGAGCTAACTCATTAATCCAGTTTCCAAAAGCCAGTGAATCCGATGACAATCTACCATTGCCCCCGGTCCTCTCATCAAGCCTCAAGATTGTGTTAAAATCTCCACCAACCATCACCGGGGCATCAATATGCTCCATTGCTCGTTTCAGCTGCCCCAAAGTCCACTCCTACGACTAACAGTGGGGGCTGCGTAAACCGCAATAATGTGCGTTATCTCTGTCCCGTTCTCCACCTTAGCATGAACAAACTGTTCTGTCGACTCTAACACCGTAATCCGGCCGACCTGATCTCTCCACAGCAGCCAAATTCCACCGCTTTGGCCAATCGCGTCCACACGAAAGGAGTTATCAAACCCCAGACTCCGACAAATTCTCATCGCTCTATCTCCACTCGAATGGGTCTCGAACAGCGCAAGAAAATCAGTCTTGTGTTTCTTCAAAATGTATCGAATTGATCTTCTGAAGTTGGGTTTATTCGCCCCCCGGCAATTCCAAAATAAGCAATTCATCATTCTTTTTATGTCGATGTAAGTACGAACTACCGGGGCAACCTGTCATGTAAGAGACATGACTCCCTCATCTCCCTGCAATCTCATCTGTGTATCAGCCACTCTCTGGTCCGTCTCGCTGATAGTACTCTCCATCGGATTCTCAACCTCCTCGTCTCTCAACCTCAATCGATCCGGCGAATCCCTAACACTCGTCACACTCCCTCGAAAGTCTTCAGTTGATCTCCCAACATTCATGTTCTCCACTCTCAACCTTTTTCCCGATTCAGATAAACTGATTTCTCCCCTCGTTGGGCCAAACACCAAACCTCTAACGGGCCTATTGTTCGGTTTTTTGGACCATATGTAAGGAAGGAATTGGTTTTAAGTAAATAAGATAGAAAGTTTGTTTTATTACATAAATAAACTTGTGTCTTCTCTGAGTTGGCGTCAAAGTTAAAAAGACCTAGAGAAAAAAAACAAATTGGGATCGATAGGGGGGAATTTAGGGTTTGACAATCGACATGGATACAAAATCAAACGACGTCAAGAAAAAGGAGGAATCTTCGATCGAGACGGAGCCAATGGAAACTTCCACCGGTGTCGACACTTCCTTGCTAGGGAAGCGCAAGTTGGAGGAAACGCACGACCAGGAGGAGGATTCAGGTGAAGAGGAGAAAGTCGACGTAGATGAAGAGGAACTGGACGAAGGTGAGGAGGAGGAGGAAGGTAGTGACTGGGAGAAGGATAGTTTCGATGGCCGGGAATATCATCCGTCTGACGACAGTGAGTACTCAGACGAGGATCTACAGGAGACAGCCCGTTATTACAATCGCACGGTCATCGAAACCAAGGTTAGTAATAATAAAATCACCATTTTGTTTGTTAATTAGAAAAAACCATGGGAATAACATCTAAAAATCACTAAGCCCTTTATCAAAAAAACCATGGGAATAACATCTAAAAATCACTAAGCCCTTTATCAAAAAAAAAAATCTAAAATCACTGCTTTTTATTTTGGGTTTTTTTTAGGGTTTCTTTGAGTCAACGGGAAAAGTCCCCTTCTACACTTGGTCTGGAATTGTTGCAGTCTCGCATCGGGATCTTGAAAAGAAAATATATGGAGGTCCCACCGGTCGTGAGCTCGTCGGGAACATGGCACGCGAATGTGTCGAAAAACACAACCGAAGAAACAATAAGAATGTGAAATTCGAGCATTTGTTGAGGGCTAATTTCGACCCAGGAGCCAAGACTAAGTACTACATCACCTTTGCTGCAAGAGAATCTGACTCTCCTGATGCGCCTCTCGTGGAGTTCCAAGCTAAGGTGGTTTGGTCTGCAGGCATTACTTACCCTATCTTTTGCAGACCCGCTCCACCACCTAAACAGGGGTAATGTATAGCTTCATGCTCAGTTGATTTATTGAAGATATCATACTGATCTGCTATGGATTTCCTCTTATTTGTGATGCAAATATAATTTCTACACTCGTTGCAAATGTGGGTTCCGTAGATCACAAGGTCTTTTCAACTGTATTTATATCCATGGAGCCTTGTTTCTTTAAACAATGTGGAGTCCCAAGGATTTTCGTCATAATTCACACTGATTCCCTTTGCATCTAGTGTCCTGTCTTTCACAGTATCGTGTCTTTCAAATGTGATGATGATAGTAGGGTTTTTATACTCAACTTATTTTCTACACTCTGTTCTATATGCTATAGAAATGGTTTTTTCCTCCAACTTGTACTAACGGTATAATGAAAAAACTTATCTTAATTAGTCTTATTTTGTATTTTGAAAATTTAGAAATTTGTATTGACAGTGAGTGAAACATTACTTTTCATGCCTTATCTTTTCTTCATGGTTGACCAAAAAAAATATTTTCTTCATGATAATTAAAAAAAAGGTTCAAACTGAAGCAAGATTCCTATATTATTTAACACTTGTTTTCATTCAAAGAAAAGACGATAATTATCTTATTTTTAACATACAATTATATGTGTTACTAGTATACCTCCCGTGCTAATGCACGAGTCAATTTATTGCTTCAAAAATTACTTTTATCATGAATTTCAATGAAAAAAAAAGTTATTATTTAAAATTTTATATGAACATTAGCATTTAATATTAGACTGAGAGAAACGACAACTCAATTATGTTCTGGAAAATTAATATTGAGCCCATGCTACGCCTAGGAATCTGTTTAGTTACAAACATGAGAGATTTCAAAAATAACTACAGAAAAGATTAGAAATTTATTTTCTTAAAACTTGTAAAGACTATAAAGTAAAAGAAATTATTGTTTACCTAAATTATGAACGGTGTCAAACATTATTATGCATTTCTCTCTATTTCATTCATCTTCAATCTCTCCTAACTTTACTCAGAATATATCTCAGTCCCATCTTCTCTTTGATTCTCATATCTTCTTTTTATGTTGTACTTTTGATCTCATACACGTCTGCAGCAAACTAAAATAGTTTCAAAACTGAATAGTAGAAAGATTAAGCTCTTTTTAATGAAAAAAAAGAGTTTGAGCTCTTGTTTACTCAGATTTTGCAAACTCGGTATAAAACTTAGTGAAAACCTGTCATACAAAGTAATCCATGCAACGAATGAGAAAAAAATAAAAATAAAAAGAATGATAAAAGTTTCACAGAAAGAAAGAAGATATGAAGAAACCATCAGAAAGAAAGTAACATATGATACTCAATTATGTTAAAAGAATCAATGTTTATTTAACATGAAATTAAATTTGAACAATTGTTCAGTAGAAGATTTTTTGATGAAAAGATGAAATTTTGGTGGTATCTATTTGTATTAATCAAATACCGTGTATCTATTTAGACGATATAATAATAAGAGAAAATTGCATAATTTAGATATTTTTGACTTTGCAGACCAGAATATAGGATAATACTCTAGATGTGAATAGATTGAATAAAATATTTATTTTATTTTATTTTTCGTTTTCACCTGAATTTATATTATCTTATTATATAAAGCATAGTTTTCAAAGTTACTAATTAACATGATTGCGACATGTGTCATTAGATTTATTAAGATGGTGACATGTGTCAGATTAAATATGAATCTGAATCTGAATATGAATTTGGATCTCGGTGAAACTCTTCAATCTCTGGTTCATCCTTTACGTGAACGACGGCTTCCTCTGCGAAGTCGGTTAAATCGACTACAAGGCCAACTCAAGCTAAATTTTCGGCTGCACTTAAGTTGCCGAATGTGCTTGGTTGTAGTGGGTCTTCCAGCTCAGAACTTCCCTGAACTCGGCCTCTCGGGTTGAGTCTTGTAACAGTGACCTATGGATCATCTTTGTTCCTAACCCGGGGGTACTTGATATAACAAACCTCTAACATTAAAAAAATTATTAGTAATGTAAATTAATACATATGATGATGATCATTCTGAATCATTACCTGATCGGCCTGAGAAGCAAGAATGAAATGATCATAATATTGCAGCTTTCGCCTCGAATTTACTGATAAAACACCAAATGCATATGTTCTCACACTTTGATCTGGAGTGTTGTCGTGCCAATCACAATAGAAAACAGTACAGCGCAATCCAACCATGCCCAAATACTGGATTTCCATGATCTCATGTATGTGTCCGAAGTATACATCATCTCCTGATGCAGAACAAACGCCAGCATCATAGGTCGTACGCGAACGTCTCCTCTTTTGAGTTGTGAATGCATATCCTCGAGTACAAAATCTCGGATATGACTTCACAACATAGTTTGGTCCAACCACCATCTCGCGTATCCAATCATCAAATGTTTCACCTCTGGCCAAACCAGCAGACACCTATTAATAGCACATATATATGTTATATCAAAAAATATGAATTAGTATAAATATGTGATAAATGATATTTAAATTTGCTTAAGGTACTCACATAAGTAAGCATCCATCCAGCAAATTCTCTCTGCTTCATTTCTTGTAGTTCCTCCTCTGTGGCGTATCTATATTTGAACCGCTTTTCTGCCATGAAAATCCTGTACATATGATGACAATAATGTAATTAATTAAGATTTAAATGTCAACTTGTTAAAATAAAAATTTGTAAGCCAATTTATTTACCTCTCATATTGAAGAACATCTTCCCAGTTGGTGAGCAAATATGTTTGCAAATGACTTCGCTCCTGCTCAGTAAGTCGATGGTCCTTTGGTTTTCCGCTAAGTCGTCCAACATCTGTGAAAATGTCTGGAACCGTAACATGATATGTTGCCCGTTCGCCTCTATCATCATGCCGAGCAGGTCTTCTGTTTTTGGTCTGAACTTCTGCTGGAAAGTAGTACTCGGCAAAGTTTGAAATTTCTTCAATGATCATCTGTGCGACTATATAACCTTTCACCCTACTTAAATTTTTCACCATCTTCTTCAAATGGAACATATACCGCTCATACAGATACATCCATCTATACTGCACATGACCACCAAGTTCCAATTCTCTTGCCATGTAAATAACAAGATGCTCCATAACATAAAAAATGAGAGAGGAAATATCTTCTCAATGTTGCACTGAATCACGGCTATGTTAGTCTTCAAATTTTCAATACTTTCTATAGTCACTGATCTCATGCATAAATCGCGGAAGAAAGCACTTATCCCTACAATTGCTTCATGAACATTTCGTGGTAATAGTTCCTTGAAGGCAAACAGAAGAGGCGCTGCATCAACACATGGTAATCGTGACTTTTCAAGCCAATAAATTTTCCTTCATTTATGTCGATACAGTTACGCAAATTAGATGCGTAACTGTCTGGAAATTCCACATCGTTTGAAATCCAATCAAATAACGCATCTTTTCCCTCTGAATGAAGTCTGTATATGGGAAAAGGAGCCCTACCATTCTCATCAATATGAAGTTCTGAACGAGCACATCTATCGATTAAATCCAGTCTTGACTTCAAATTATCCTTTGTTTTACCTTGAACATTAAGGATCGTGTTCATGAGATTGTCAAAAAGGTTCTTCTCAATATGCATGACATCTAAATTATGCCTTAGCAGATGATCCTCCCAGTATGGCAGATACAAGAAAATACTTTTTTTTGTGCCAGTTATGTAGGTCTCCAACAGCATCTACCAGAAAACGCGCATGTCCACCGACGTCTTGCGTCCTTTCTGCACCAAAATCTCTTAGTTGTATCTTCAAACCTTTTCCACAAATTTCTGGAGGTGGACTGTCAAACACCCTCTTGTTCTTCGTAAACAAATTCCTACTCCTACGATATGGATGATCAGGTGGTAGGAATCTCCTGTGACAGTCAAACCAACACGTTTTCCTTCCGTGTTTTAGTTAGAAAGTATCAGTGTTATCTTGACAATATGGACATGATAGCCTTCCATGCGTTGTCCATCCAGATAACACACCATATGCTGGAAAATCACTTATTGTCCACATTAGTACTGCCCGTATTTGAAAGTTTTATTTACACGAAATATCATATGTTTCAGCACATTCAGCCCATAGTTGTTGCAACTCATATATTAGTGGCTGAAGAAACATATCAATTGATCTCTTAGGATGCTCTGGTCCGGAAACGAGAATGGAGAGAAACAAAAACTCTCGTCGCTAGCACAAGTTTGGGGGTAAGTTGTATGGTGTAAGGACGACTGGCCATAGAGAATATTCTCTTCCACTCTTGCCATACGGGCTGAAACCATCAGTATATAATCCAAGGTAGACATTTCTTCTCTCATACGCAAAGTCAGAATACTTTGATTGGAAATGCTTCCACGCTTTTGCACCCGAAGGATGTTTAATCTCACCATCTGTTGAGTGCTCTGCATGCCATCTCATTCGTTGCACTGTGCGTTCAGAAAGATACAACCTCTGCAACCTTTTAGTCAAAGGCAAATACCACATCATTTTATATGGCACTAGAACTCTTCCACTCGTATCTTTATAACGAGGCTTTCCACAAAATTTGCATGTAACCCGCTGTTCATCCGCCCTCCAATAAATCATGCAGTTTTCGCTGCATACATCTATTACCTGATAAGATAAACCAACACCAGATACGAGTTTTTGAACCTCGTAGTATGAACCTGGAGCTACATTATCCTCAGGTATACTATCGTTTACAAATTCAGCAATCGCATCCACACAGTCTTCAGCCAAGTTATAATATGTTTTAATGCCCATCAGTCTTGTAGCAGATGATAAAGCTGAATGACCTTCTCTGCAACCTTCGTACAATGGTTGCTTTCCAGCATCAAACATATCATAAAATCTCCTAGCTTCTGCATTGGGTAAATATTCCCTTCTAAAATGATCATTTACTATCTTCTCAGTACCTACACCATAATCTACATCCAGTTCTAATTGGTTCTTCTAATCTAACAGCCGGCTGAGGTTCACTAGTACTACCATGTTCATAATCAGTTTCCCCATGATGATACCAAATTTTGTAACTTCGTGTAAACCCCCTCAAATATAGATGAGTGCAAACATCCTACTCTTTATTAACATTTCTATTTTTACAATTAGAGCAAGGACATCTTAACATACATGTTTCTGCTTCCAGTTGTCGGTGAACTAACCCCATGAATTCGATTATACCTCGTTGATATTCTTCCGTAAGCAATCTCTTGTTCGGATCCAAATGAGGTCGATCGATCAAAGAACAAAAATAATTTGAAGAAGACATGTTTTTTTCAATCAAATTCGTGTGTAAAGATAGTAAGAGTTATGATGACGAAATGGAGTGAATGAAGAGGAAGAGGGTGGTTGTATTTATAGATGAAATCATACCGACAGACCGAGGAAATTACGACGCCAACGGCTACTTCCTCGGAATTTCATCAGAATTTTTAAAATATTTATGTATTTTTATGTTGTACATAGTTTAATTTAACTTCTATTAAATATATATATATATATATATAATATTAAGAATTTAATTGTTTTTCAATGCAAAGTTTCAAATAAACATATTAATATATTTCAAATAGTAAATTATTCAATATATATATATATATATATATATATATATATATATATATATATATATATATATATATATATATCTATTAAAGAGACTTCATATTCATATGATTTATGATCATTTGTATCTTGCTTGAACAAACTATTGATCACAAAATTTTCAATGTTGAGCTTTACCATATAAGTAATTTTTAGATGCTTTAAAAAACTCAAATATAAAATATAAGAAAAATGTAATTTTTATTATATGATTAATGTGATTATTTAATTTATTTTAATAATATAAATTAAACAATAAAGAGAAAGGATATACAAATTGTTAACAAATATGTATAATTCATAATCATTAATTGTTAACAAATATGTATAGGTTAATAATTTTATGTAATTCGGTAGCTTTTGGTAAGGAAATAATTGGGAATATTTCTTTTTAGTTTAATAAAAAGTATAGTGAATGTTTACATGGACCAATTTATTTTTTTAAAATTTTTTGAGATTATCATAGTGATATACATGGTTATAAAAATATGTTGTAATGCTGAAAGATTAATAGATAAGAGATATTTGAGTATTCATATGTATATGTCAACTGTTAAAAACTTAAACCATAATAAACCTACAACTTAGAAAAAAAAACATCGACAACTTTATGAATCTAAAACATTAGTTGCATAAACACGAAATAGAGAAATCACCTACACTACAAGAAATCAAGAAATAGCAATGAAATTTTCTCTAGCTAGAAGAGATTATCTGTAGCAAAAACACAAATAGCTACGGAAGGCAACGATTAAAAGCAGTGGTGTCAACGTCGACGCTAAATGTGAATCGTCATGGATTCGTCACGGATTTATATCTAATTGTTGGTAAAATAAAATAGATGTAAAATTAGTAAAATTTTAAAAATATAAGATGTTATTAATAATTAATTATAAAGTGGTGATATAATATACTTAGAATGTTTTTTTTTTGAAAAAAACATGAAGTAAACTATAAGAGAACATGTCACTCGGAGAGAGAGAGAAAAAAAACGCGATTTGATTAACCTCGGCGTCCGGAGGCGCGTGGCGGCGCGTGCCGACGCCGGAGGCATCCTCCACCGTTCGTTAAGCTTTCTTGTTTGCTCCTTTGGCAGATCTGTTCTCTCACCGCCTTGTCTGTCTCTCTGGTGTGGAGTCTCGCTTTGTTCTGAAGCCGTTCTCATGGGTTTCGGACTGGAGATGCGTCAGCCATGGCTGGAGGTACGACGCGGTGGATTGTAACAGGCTCTGTTGAGGAGAGTCGGAGTTCATAGGTATAGAGAGCATCTGATTTTCAAGTTTCTGGATCTCTCGTTTAGGGTTTGATGTGTGGGTAGGGTCTGATGAGCTGTCTGGGTGTTTCTATGGTGGTGAGGCAGAGTGATGGTAACTCTTAAGGTTTTGTAAGTTTTGACTTAGCAGATTTAGTTCGTATGGAGTAGTTGCAGTGGTAGCTTGCCATTTCGTTTTTATTCTGTGATGTGTCTGGAATATTTCGATTGGCAAGGCTTCGTATTTGTGAAGGTTGTTTGGCTTCTTTTTGGGAGTTAGTGGTCGCTGAAGGCGTCGCATCCCTATCCGAAGATTGTGTGGACTGTGTGGAGTTCCCTCTGTCGGATTGTGAAGTCGTAGGGTCTTGGTTTCTTGGGTGTTACCGTTTGGCGGGCGTGAAGCAGCATCGGTAAGCCGTAGGTGTGGTGAAGGAAGTAGAAGATCTCGTGTGGCGGGCTATAGGCAGCAACGACGATTCTCGTTCACGGACTGTTCTAGGTTCTAAAATCTGTTAAATCAACTTGCTTTCCTTTCTCAAGTATGTGGGAGACGTTTATCTAGTTTAAGTTCCAGTTTTAATCTATTGTTGCCCCGGTGTGGGTTCTAGTTGCCCCTTCCATATGGGCTCTTGTTTCTGGGGTTGTTTCATTAAACCGCCAGCTTATGTATGAACTCTTGTATTTCACTTTGGAATGAATATCAAAACCTTTGACGGAAAAAAAAAACTATAAGAGAACATGTACTTCATTTTTTGAAAAAAATTTTAATTTTAAAGAAAAAAATCAAGCTACTCATTGGAGATGTTGTTAGAAAGATAGGAGAAGATACTGTCATATATCCACGAAGCTCTCACAGCACAATAAAATCTCACTTCACTCTTCAGCTTGCATAGTGGATAGAGCATGTATACTTACAATGATATCATTTTTTTTTATTTTATCTTCCAGTAGACAATAGTAAGTTAGTGACCATCCTTTTTAGTCAATCAGGTTGTCACAATTTTTTGAATAACGGCTGTGACAAACTAAAAATACTGGAAAATAGCTAATCAATATTTAGGAGAGTACAAAACTGACTCTTTCCTACGTTAATGTTTTTTTAATAAGTAGCTTAGATGGTAAAGCTAATTATTAAGACATTCAGTCTAATATCTTTTCTACCCTTCGTTAATTGACTTATTTCTTCCGTGGAGAACATGTTATCTATAACAATTGCAGGGCAAATATAGTCATTTTTCACAATAGTTTGCATTGGTTTTTGAGAACGTCAAATAAATTGAAACAAAAAATTTTTGGAGAAACGTCATATAAAACAGAACAGAGGGAGTATAACGTTAATATTTTACATTGAGAGTATTATAAGTTGTCACATTATACAGCTCACTCATAAGTCAACATCACAAACATATAAAGAAGATTTGCAACTACTTAACTTGACATCGAGTATATAATTCAAATACCTATAAAATATCCATAATTTTTGAACCTGGATCAGAATTTGGATATTAAAAATTTGAAAAACATGACATATCTAAACTTGCTCAGATTTTATAATTATTTGTTATATATAAAAAAACTATTAATAATTAAAATAAAACATTTTAAACTCTATATTTTACATTTTAAAATTTCATATTACATAAAAATGTTACAAATAATAATAATATTGTTAACAAAAAATATTTCAACTAAATCATAAAAACAATATATATATATATATATATATATATATATATAAATAAAAATCATAGTTTTAGATATACATGTTTTTGAATTGAGTACAAATCAGTTCGAGTCTATTCGGATCGATTCGGATCCGTATCTATTCGGATCAGTTCTTTTTTGTTCTGATTCTTTCGACTCGGATTCAAATCAGGTATTTTTAGATCGGTTCCGATTCAAGTTTTTGGAGCCAAATTAAAATGCCCAGATCTACAGTAAACCTCCATTTTTTTTAGACAAAAAAACCTACAACTTTACGAATCTAAAACTTTAGTTGCATAATAAATAATGGTTTTCGACCGCCAAAAAGTCATAATTGGGCCACTCAAATTGTATTATATTGTTAATATGTAAGGAAGGAAGGAGTCATAGGTAAATAAGATAGAAAGTTTGTTTTATTACATAATAAATATAAACTTTGTGTCTTCTCTGAGTTGGCGTGAAGTTAAAAAGACCAACCAAAAAAAACAATTTGGGATCGAAAGGGGAAATTAGGGTTTGACAATCGACATGGATACAAAATCAAGCGACGTCGAGAAAAAGGAGGAATCGTCGAAAGAGATGGAGCCAATGGAAACTTCCACCGGCGTTGGCACTTCATTGCTCGGGAAGCGCAAGTTGGAGAAAACGCACGACCAGGAGGAGGATTCAGTTGAAGAGGAGGAAGTCGACGTAGATGAAGAGGAATTGGACGGAGATGAGGAGGAGGAGGAGGAAGGTAGTGATTGGGAGAAGGATAGTTTCGATGGGCGGGAGTACCATCCGTCTGACGACAGTGAGTACTCGGACGAGGATCTACAGGAGAGAGCACGTTATTACAATCGCGTGGTCATCGAAACCAAGGTAATTAATAATAATATCATCTTTTTTTTTGTTAATTAAAAAAAAAACTCAAAAGCCATGGCAATAACAGCTAAAAATCACTGCTTTTTTTTTATTTTTGGTTTTTTAGGGTTTCTTTGAGTCATCTGGAAAAGTCCCCTTCTACACTTGGTCTGGAATTGTTGCAGTCTCGGATCGGGATCTTGAAAAGAAAATGTATGGAGGTCCCACCGGTCGTGAGTTCATCGGGAACATGGCGTGTGAATGTGTCGAAAAACACAACCGAAGAAACAACAAGAATGTGAAATTCGAGCATTTGTTGAGGGCTAATTTCGACCCAGGAGCCAAGACTAAGTACTACATCACCTTTGCTGCAAGAGAATCTGACTCTCCTGATGCGCCTCTCGTGGAGTACCAAGCTAAGGTGGTCTGGTCTGCAGGCATTACTCACCCCATCTTTTGCAGACCCGCTCCACCACCTATTCAGGGGTAATGTATAGCTTCATGCTTATCACTCTTTGTTGGACTTAGAAGAGAGAATCACATTTTAGTTGATTTATTAAACACATCATAATAACCTGCTATGGATTTCCTCTCATATATTTGTGATGCAAATGTAATTTCTACACTTGATGCAAATGTGGGTTCCGTGGCTCACAAGGTCTTTTGTGATGATCTATTTCAACTGTATTTATACCCACGGAGCCTTGTTTCTTTAAACAATGTGGAGTCCCAAGGATATTCGTCATAACTCACACTGATTCTCTTTGCATCTATTGTCCTGCCTTTCACAATATCGTGTCTTTCAAATGTGATGATATGTTAGTAGTCCAAATGGTGAGAAAGCAAAACAAAAATAATTTAAAACGAAGAAAACAGAAGAAAAACGTTATAAGATCAATTTCTTTTAATAGTGTTTTTTCTACACTCTGTCTATATGGTATAAAATTTTTTTTTTCCTCCAACTACGACTAACGGTATCATGAAAAAAATAATCTTATTTTTTATTTTGAAAATTTAGAAATTTGTATGGACAGTGAAACATTATTTTTCATGCCTCGTCTTTCCTTCATGGTTGACCAAAAAAAAATCTTTTCTTCATGATAATTAAAAAAAAAGTTCAAACCGAAGCAAGATTCCTATATTATTTAACACGTTTCATTCAAAAAAAAAGATCATTCTCTTACTTTTAATATACAGATATATGATGTTATATCGTAAATTACAAAATGAAAAGAAAAATATTGGAAATATCTCTCCTAAGCGATGCCAAAGGCGATTCTAACGCAAACCTCCGTCACACTAGTTTTCACCGGAAATATCCGTGACCGGCGGTTTCGGCCGTCGGAGTTTCCTGTTTTTCTATATAATTAGGGTTAGTCTAGTAATCAAACCAAATCATGTTTATTTGGACATAAGTATTTCGATTTGGAGAAAACCAAATCGCGTTTTGTTGCCGTCTCACCGCTTGCGATCACCCGGCATTTTTTCACCGGCGAAAAATTCTCAAGATTTGGCTGAGAAGATCAAAAGGATTTGGTCGAGTGTTTGGCGTGTGTCTCTTCTTCTCCCAATGGGGTGTTATTCTCCGATGTTGGAATTTATATTTTTATGGAGTTGCAATATCGATGGCCTTCCCTTGTACATGTTGCAAGATGGTATAATCCTTCAAGGATCTCAACTTGTGTTTGTGTACCCAAGGAGTCTACATAAAAAACCACCATGGCCAGGAGATTTCAAGAGATGGATGCGTGTCATACACTTGGAATTGAAGATAAGGTATATACACATTGAGTTATACTTTTGGGGTTTCATGTCCAGGCTTGTAAGACGACAAGTGCCCTTTATTTTGTTTATGCCTATCACATTCTTTTAAGATTCTGTGGCATTGATTGTTATGGTGAAAAAGGTCAAAGTTTGTTGTCAAGCGATGAGTTCACTATCAGATACAAGGGTTGTACTTTTCTCTGAGGAATTGATAAAAACAGTTTCTTTATCCAAGAATAAAATACAGAGGAACGGAGGGGAAAGGCTCTGGTGGAGAAGACGTTTGAAGATATTTCTGCAACAAAATGAATCAGAGATATTGCTTTATCGGTTTCAAAGCAAAAAAATTTTTAATGTCATGGACAGTTACAAAAAAGCATGTTATCTCCTGCAACGGGAGTGTTTGGGACGGATTGCGATGTAACAGATGGATCACATCCAATGATCTATTCAGAAAAAAAAAGTGTTTACTCACAACAGTTGAGAACCAGAAGAAAGATCACATAAGACCAAGAACAAAGTAAAGGAAAGCTAACGAGTCAGCCTATCCTACGAATGCGTTAGAAAGCATCGTGTTAATAGTATCTATGTTTAAAGTTCATATTAACAACATGTTCATTGTAATTTATATTTCATGTAATCAGTTACATTAATTTGATATCAATAAAATAAAGATGTTATAAAAAAGAAAAGAAAATATTGAATGAGGACTGGAAAATAAATTTACACTTACGGAAGACAAAAGCAATAGCGAAACTAGTAACAAAAACTTGCAGTAACCCATATCTCACATTTCACACATCCTATCAAAACCCAAGTTCTAGTCTTCTAGTAGATATGATGAAATATATTTTTCAGTAGGGAATCTCACTACCAGACTGTAATTTAAATATTAGTCATTCAGTGAAATTATGATTTTTTATTATATTTGAAAACTAATGCAAGCATATTTATTTTTACAAAACTCAAATCATGACGCATATTGCCCAAGGCACTAGGACCAAAAAATATTACTCAGCTTATATATTTTATATCATTGTTATTATATGATACAACGTGACATGAAGTAAAGTGATGATGGCATTACCGTGAAGTTGTTTTCCTCTTTTTACAAGGAAGAATGGAACATACGAAAGTATGATAAACGTAGTTTGTTATGATCTGTATGTGAATAGTAATTAGGGCTTCGCTCTACAAATATGGGAATAGATTACGTTTATATTTTTTCAATTGATAAATTCTATCCGCTCCCTTTCAAAAAGAACTTAGCTCGGTCTATCAGACATTCACATATTTTATAATTTTTCCGTTGCCATCGTCAATAAATAAGTTCTATCAGAAATTCGCATATTTTATAATTTGATATAGATTTTCAAATAACATAGTAAAAACCCAACCTTTTTCCTCTTATCTTTGTACTAGAAAATATGTGACATTAGTGAAGAAAACAAAAGTTTCCAGAGTACTACAATTATCCTTCCGCTAGTTCAGACCAATGAAACATCACTTTCGGTGGGCTGATTTCTTAGCTGATTCCATGGTTATGTGTTTCGTCCCCAGGCAAGACTTCAGTCTCGGTTGGGTCGTACACTGACACGAAAAGTGTCAAAGAATTTGTCAGAAAAGAAGAAAACAAAAGTTTAATTTAGGTTTTGGCACATATTCTCAGATGCACGTACAGAGGTTTGATTGTTTGGTTTCTGTAGGATTTTTATTAATGAAGTTGTTTATGATAACAGAGTATTGCGAAGATCGTATGCATGGATTTGTATATGTATCGTATGCTTAAATCTTGATTAAAAAGTATATTTGAAGACTTTAGTACTTTTATATTTATTTTTTTTCTTTGAATAAAAAGATTTTGTGTGTGTTTGAAATCATAATAATCTATGATTACTCGTAAGTAATACTATTATTATAAATATCATGTAATGGTTGATGCATAAGATAAGCCATACAAATACAAGAGTATATACGTTCACATTTATTCAATAAAATAAGCTCTACTAGACCTTATATATCCAATGCCTTGTTTCTTTTTTTTTTCTTTTTTTTGTAACTTAATGCCTTGTTTCTTTCTATTAACAATTTGGATTCTCTGGATTACAAGATTTGACGCATTTGGGATCATATGGGTTACACACGGGGTCGTGATAGTTCCCGTCGCCTCTATTAATTGTATCCATGTCAGGTTGTTTCATGACGCAATTTGGATTATCGGGATTACAAGGTTTTTCGCAGTTTGGATAATACGGGTTACAGATTACGTCATATATTCCCGTCGCCTCTATTTGGAACCAATGTCCTACTCTCCACAAGATCTTGTCCTACAAATGTGATAATAAGTTAGTCAACCAAACATTCTATAAAACGCAAGAAAGTACAAAAGATTAGTTAATCTCCATCTGTAGACTTCACATGTAAAACTTTTTTTTTTGGTAAAATGTTAAATTATTATTACCAATTTTTAGATTTTTGACAGACAATACAGAGAAAACAAGTAGCGGAATAAGAATGAAACAACACCGAAACCAGCTAAACAACAACAAAGGAACAGACCGAGAGCACCACAAACTCGAACTAGTAAGCAACAAATTAGCGAAACGATGCTGGACCTACCAACCGCAAATACTAGATGAGTAACCTAATGGTTGCCGCGAGCTACCGAGAGAAGAGCGCCCTCAAACCCTGATTGCAACGGTTCCTACAGCTTCCAACAAAAACACAGAGCTTATCTGAGCGAAGAATCCAAACCTGAACCCAAAGTAGACCAGAAAATAGAGACCACCGGCGGTACGAGGAGATGCCGTCGTTCAATATCTTGCGCCGGAGATTACCGCCTCCTTTGCAATCCATTGGGACCGTATACACCCATCTAACTGTAATCTCGTATAGAGAGGACAGATCGGAAGACGGACAACCCTCCAGAGGAGACAAATCCGAAGCCACACTCAGGAAACAGAGCCTAACTAATACACCACGAACCGGACCCGAGCCGTAAACACCCTTTAGTCACGAACACAAAGCTGATGAACTTATTTGAGTAGAGGAGGAGGTGGAGCAGGCCACAACCGCTGGCACCATTCTGATTTGAGGGGTGACGAGAGCCCGAAGCTAAAAGCGAAGCTTAAGCAAACTGGAGCTAACACTCACCAACGCGATGCCACGAGGACCCGACGGAATGGACATACATCACTACCACCGGAGACTCTACGCGCTGTCACCAAGGAGAACACACGGGACACAACAAACAGAGCAGAGAGAAACCGAGAAATACCGAACAACGGCGAACCCGGAGCTCCAGCTCGACACGCAGACACGCTCGCCTCCAAGCGCCACACCGGAGAAAGGACGAGGCCGACGAAGAGCTTGCCGGCGCTGCACGCGCCTCCACCCTCGGAGCTACTGACCAGACTCAAGGGGAAAACCGCAGGAACGCCACAGCTTTGCTAGAAACCAGGTGACGACGCTGGAGAGAGCCGTCCTCAAGCCTTCTCAGCCGTCAAGAACCCGAGATCTGAAAGCAGGGCGACCAGATCTGGAGCATCAGTCAACACTCCCTCAGCCGCAGAAAACAGAGGACACGAAGGAGAACAACGAGAAGAAGAACAACAGAATTAAACGGAGGTCCGGAGGCCGCGACGGAGAAGGCGGTCTTTTTTTTTTTTATTAGTTGATTATTTCTTCACATGTAAAACTTCTACATGTTACTCTTTTTTTTTTCTTGATCGTAACCTATCACAAAAATTTAAAACGTAACATGGATTTTAGTTGCATACATTATCATTTCTTCTTTTTGTAAACATATATGATTCCGGCGTAAGAAAAAAAAAAGATTCCATCGTTAATGTGTTAAACTACAAACTGAAGAGTGTTTACGATGATTCCGGCGTAAGAAAAAAAATGATTCCATCGTTAATGTGTTAAACTACAAACTGAAGAGTGTTTACGAAGATAGCTACTACAGACTGGGAAGTAGATTTACTTACGAAAGACAACAGAAAGAAGAGAAAACAAGAACACAAGTTTAAAGGAAGCGTTCTTCATCCTCCAAAGAAAAGTATTATGATTTTGCTAACAATTCTTCATCTTCTTTGTAGTGCAATGGTACGTTATGGTTTGAAATACATTGGAGAGTTAATATTAGATTTGATTTGACTATGGATTTAATCCAATAAGGAAAGCATGATTGAAATATGGAAATGATTGACCATGAATTTGACTACAGAAGTCTCAAGTTTCTTTTATACAATAGAAACTCTATAAATTAATACTTCAAAAATTAATAAACACAATACTCCAAATTGTATAAATTCACATGATGACACGAATCCATAAACAAAGACATAAACTGTATAGTAGATTTTAAAACTTTAAATTAATAGATTAGATATTTATTTTTTTAATTTGGTTTACATCATACATGTTTCATGGTATTTTATGTTTTGAATTCATATATTATTGTAATTTTATTGTATTTTAATGTTTTTGTGTGTTTTCGTAATTTGTCCATATTTTTATCAATATTTTCATGGTTAATATTTTATTTTTAACTTTTGTTATATTAGTTTTTTCCCTCATAACTTTACATTTACATGTTTATATTTCAATCAACTTATATAAATGATGAAAATGTTTACTATCACCTATATAGTTTTATATTATTTTTTTATTACAGTTTTGTCTTTTGATAAAATTAATGTGTAAAATGATGAAATTTTTTACTATCACCTATATAGTTTTATATTAGTTTTTTTATTACAGTTTCGTCTTTCGATAAAACTAATGTATATAAATGTTTGGATATATTTTTGCTGGTATATTAATTATATTTTATAGTAAAATTTCAAAATATTTGCCGACCCCTTAAATTGCTAAACACGGAATTGCATGTACCTTATGAATGCTAACCAATGAAGTACAATTTTCCTTCTCTAGTTATCCCATGACTCATAAGAATAATGTAATGTGGACAACTGTGTTTGATAATGATTGACAAATGGTAGATATGCATATAATAAAAAACATTTAACTTTTACCGTTAGTTGAATAAAATAATCTAAAGTAAAAATGAAAAATTAACACATAGTTTTCATCCCACATCAAACTACATAAAAAAATAATATTTGAGAGAAATGATATCACATTTTTCTTCAATGGCTATTTGGATATAGCCTTCTCAACCTATCCGATACCTCATGAATTCTAACCAATGAAGTAGAGTTTTCTTTCTTTAGTTATTCAGTGGTCCATAAGAATAATGTTACGTAGAGATTGTCCTCACCGTAATGATATCTTTCCTTGAGTAAATCTGGATGAAAATCATTTAATATTTATTATTAGTTTATTTAAATAACCTAAGGTCAGTGAAAGTGCACAAAAAATGCATAAAAAATCCAAAATCAGCGAAAATCTTAAGACATTTCTCATTCCACATCAAACTCATAACTACATAAAGTTTTATAACTTCTTTTCTAACTTCTCCTTTATTTGATCAAAATATAAGAACCAATTGTAACCTCAAAACCACAGGAAATGATCATCCAACAGCTGTTCAATGTATGTAGCATCAATATCTTCGTAAAGATCAAAATCAAATTTAATATGTTGCCTTTCATCTTTTGAATTCTTGTAAAATGTAAATGCATAGAGTCTAGTTAGATAACTATAAAGATGCACTAGCTAATACAAAAATAATCACACAATAATGCAAAAGTTTACCATTGTTACATATCGTGTTGTCACTTTCAACATTCTATGATCTTTAACAAGCATAATTTTTTTTCTTGACAGTAAAGTGCTTATTCTTCTTTCTTCTTAGGCTTCACTTGATTGATCAAATCATTGTAAGCGAACTCGACTTGATTATTAGATTCTTTATATTGTGATTAGCTAGCCAAAAATGATAAAAACAGATAGCATAGCATATCTTTACATTTGAAATTTAACATTAACCATAGTCAATTCATCTTACCATGTAACTTTTACTATTTCAGTTTACTTAATACTTGTAAAGATACAAATTACATTTTAAACTTTGGTTCAAAACATATCTAATTATTTGCCTTGTTCATATAAAGTTCACAACAATTTATTCAGATTAACTAATCAAGATATTCAATTGTAAGATATGCATTTCTGAACATTGGTTCATTCATTATTTTGGACATTTCAATTTATTTATTTTGGCTAATAACTGAAGATGATGAAGATCACTTTGAAGTAACAAATGTGATGTAATTGTGCTCGCTTTGAAATAACAAATGTGATATAATTGAAATGACCTCATAAAGATTCTTATTTATTGATGATATGGTAATGAATCAATTAGAATAAGAGTATGAATATGTATTGTGTGGTCAATTTAAGATTATCTTGTTTGTTTTTGTATTACATGAAAAAAATTTAGTTATAGATATCATGATCTCAAATGAAGTGTGTTTAAATTAATAGTCAGAATTATAATTTCTATTAAATGTTGATGTTCAAGATCATCAATTTGAATCATGTTTTCAAACATAATCAATTTGAATTATTTTCTCAAAGATTTTGTGAACCAACATTTATTAAGAAATATTAGTATGACTACCGATTTAAACACACTTCATTTGAGATCATAATATCTAAATTGTCAATTTGAAGATTTCAAATGTTATAGATCATTTATGTAGAGTTGGTTGATAAAGATCATGATAAAGAGGATTTAGTTGGATCATGATGAGGAGGGGTTAATGGGTAGATTAGGGGGTGTTAGTTGGGAATTGGATTTATAATAACTTTTTGAATTTTCATGTCTGGTGTTATTGGTTTATAGATTCTCATATTCTCATTAAAATTTAGTGTTATTGGTTTGATGATTCTATAATTCTATACAAAATCATCTGTTATTTAAAAAGTTCAGATTTTAATAATTCTTGAAATCTATTAAAGTTAGTGTTATTGGGAGTTGTATTTTAACTGACAAAACAAGATTTTGAGAATACTTCATGTTTTCCTTCAATCCTTAAAATCATTACATTATTTTATTTTCATAGTTTTTCACAACATATAAAATTCTCTATAATTCTAAATTTAATAAGTCTCTCAACTTTTAAAATTAACAAACTCTATAGAAATTTAAGTTTCACTAACACTTCCTTATGTAGAGTTGGTTGATTGTAAGAATCAAGAGATTTGATAAATTTTTAAGGAGTTGTAAAGAGTGTTTCATATTTAGAAAGTTAACCAAAATATGCTAGCTTCTAGAGGTTATATGTAAGATTTGTGAAGTTTTTATTTAAGTAAAAATGTTTAGTATTCAAGTCTCAACAATACTAGATTTGATAGAATTATAAGATTATTAGAAACTAAATGTTTTGAATAACAAATGATATTGTAACAATTATCAAACCAATTAACACTAGATTTGAGTAAGAATGTTGGAATCCATTAACCAACAGCATCAGAATTTAAGAATTTTAACAATCATTAGAAATTCACATGCCACTAATGTGTTTATTTATGTCCTCCCATTAGCATATTTTGTCATTGTTATCATACATTTGGGTGGTTTATGTTGGTTCTCCTCTAACAGATTTGAGGATTATTGATTTATTTCTAATCCAAAATAACAGCAAGATAGTCACCATTAACATTAGTGAGCCTAAAGCTATATGGATTCCGACATTTTAGAAGTCATCCCAAAAGCTGACTTTCTACTTGATTCATCCCTAGCTTTCTCCACAGCTTTTGCAAAGTCACTTGAAATTATTTTGCTGCGATTTATTTTGAGGTTCAAAAGGTATAACCTCTGAACGATCGAGCCAACCAGAATATTTTACAAATGGTGTCTATAAATCTGGTTTAATTGTTAATCACAAGCCATCATACATTCCAAAAAGAGCACGAATACTTTGTATTACAGAAAACTAACACGAATCATACAGTAATATATAAAAAAGACATCGATTAGTAATTTAAAAGCTCAAAGAGGAAGGGTGCTGAAATATTTATTGTCCAGAAGTCAGAAGAAACCATGCGTGAGACTCGGACAAAAAAATACATAGTAATATAGTGTATCTTTCTTTACTCGAAGGCAAATATGGAGCGAGTATACCAGGGAAGAAAAAACAAATAATCATGGCGAATCATCTTTCTCCTGAGGACTTCCAGCGAGCCAGCCCCAGACACCACCCGAGCTCTGTCGTTTAGCGTTCATCGCGGCTTGTTCAGAGGCAGCCTTTTGGCGCTGGAGGAGTTCTAGTTCCTTTTGTAGTGTTTCCAGTGTTTGAAGCTTTTGCCTTAGCTCCGCAACATCAACCTGCAGATTCAAAGGGAAGGAGATCCGAGTTAGGTTTTGCTTTTACTAGGTGATGGATCCAGTGGAATAATACCTCCAGTTTGAAGCATCTTGATTGTTCGGTTGCAAGTTGGCTACGGACAGAATGAAGTTCCTATAAAATGTCAGCACAAAGATAAGAATATATCACAGAAAAATATCCTGAGAGACTTCCAGATGTTAGAATGTGAAGTATTATTACTAACCTTGTACAAATCTGCATTTCGTGATTCTCCATCTGCTAGCTCTTGCCTTAGTTGGAGAGTCTGCATCTTCTCCTTGTTCAGTGATAACTCCAGTTCTTCCTTCTCGGCTTTAAGAGTCTCAATAATGCGTTCATTGTTTCCTTCTATCTGAAGGTGATTCATTACCCAAAAATCAAAATAAGAGATAGAGGTGGTGGTGATCCCGATTTAGAATATCGTATCACACATATAAAGAGGGAAGTTCCGACAAGACAATACCTTTGATCCAGGGTTAACGTTGTCCATGACAATTTCCCGTACTCTGCCTTCTTGGCTCACCTCCACCTCGGACTCAATGTCTCTAGTCGTGGTGTTGTTAACAGCAGAGAGACTAACTGGCAAAGGCTCTTCTAGAGTCTTTGGTTGCAGTGTTGATTTGTGGCTTGGTTTAAGCAGATTAATCTAAAGCCGGGGAATAATTAGAAGCAGAACTGAATGCAAAATAAAGAGAATGATACTTGAGGCTTGACAACATAGTCTCTACCTCATTGTTGTAACGTCCATTGTATCCACCAAAAGCAACTAGCACATCTTCACCATTGTATGAACTAACGACTAAACTTAATCCCTGTTACCAGAAAAATCAAAGAAGATAAGCCCTTAATTCTGCAATATAAAAAACGAAATAAGCAAAGACTCTTAAAATGGCTACTACCTTGTTTCAGAAATGATTAGGCTAAATGACTATTTTTAGTTATCTCGAAAATTGGTATGGGTAATATGTTCATTGAAGTACCTCGCTAGCAAGAGGAACACGTCCTTGAACTGAAGCCACTACCGACCATGTAAGAGTTGACATGTTTAGCACAACGCTTTCAGATGCCCCTACAGTGATTTATCAGGTTGCAGCACAATCAGCCGACACGAAAATGAAAAGGCTACCGCAAATGTCATTTTTCACAATTCCCACAAGTGGTTATTCGAGTGGTAACCAGAAATGGCAAGGAAGGAAAGACAACAGGGGAAAAATGCATAAACCTACCACTCTTGTTATCACCACCACCAACAATAAACCAGTTCTCCCCAATTGTCACGCCAGCATGTCCAGATCGAGGAGTTGGTACCTCGCCTTGTTGTGCTGGTCTTGACCACTCCATCTATATGTAACTGTTTACATCAGGCGCTGACAAAGAACGTTTGCTACAAAAATACTACATAAGCTTAGCTTAACTTACAGTCTGCAAATCAAGGACATGTAGATCATCGAAACAGGTAGCATGTGAGCCCCCACCAAAGATAAGAAGGTAACGTTCGGCGTGCACTGCAGCAGCATGATCAGACCTCGGAGATGGAGACACACCTCTGCAATATGCAAAAACATCTTAATGTATCCTGGTTATATCTACTCTTAAATGGGTTACTTCTTCGGAAAAAATGCAAAAGCATCTTGAGAACTTACAGGGCATCTATCTCATCCCAGGTCATAGTTTCTAGGTCGAGTACATGCAAATCGTTCAGAAGTGATCTCTTTGCATCTTGGCCACCAAATATCACCAGAGTTTTACCGACGACTGTGACTGACTGGCCTCCACGTGAAACCTGAAAACAATAAATGACAAACAAAGTCTGAATTCAAGAAACTAAACTGCATACATAACATTGAAGAGCAGGGAAAGAAAACATAGAAGAGCAAAAAAATAGCTTTCTTTTTTTTTTGTCTCTGATGGTGAGAGATTAAGTGCTTACAAGACTGGAATATATCGATGCAAAGGTGACGAAAATAAATGAAATAACATGCGAGAAGTGAGAATATATACCGGTGGTTTTCCATATGTCTTCAACATTGACCATGTATAGGTATGGGTATCAAAGACCTTCACTGTGATAGGAAGCAATAAATTGATTGTAATAATTAAGATTCCAGAAAGCTCCTTCAAACAACTGTCTTCGAAAGTATATAAACGCTTACCTTGCATAGATTCTGAGTGATCCTTAGTATGACCACCGATAGACAGCAATTTGTAGTCCCACGGTATCTACAAAATAACAAAGAGACATGGGAATTAAAAGTCTTATTTCTTTCAAACTAATATAGCAAGTGGATTTCACGAAGAGACTATTTTCTTAGCTGAACCCGCTGTCCTGAATATTTCTAGGCCGGAAAGCCAAAAGGTAGAAACCAAAACAAAAGGCAAGAAGTTAAAAACTAACCAAAGAATGACCAGCACAAGGAGATAGTAAGGTTGGCGAGGTTTCCTCTGATTCAGTTGCAACCTTGGTTTCAACTCTTGACCAAGTCCAACTTTTTAAATCTAGAACCTGTATATTTAGCAGAAGGCATGCTAAGGAATTGTTAGCCGACGTGGTATTGCCAACGTTAGGCTAAAATGAAACTGAATCTTTCAATTAATTATCAGCGCATGCTTCTGAATCATATGAGTTGCTTACATGAAGATCACCAAGGTAGCGGCCATTGTGATTTCCACCATATATATACATCTTATCTTGAATAACTGCTGCTCCGTGCTGAAACAAATACAATAAACAAGACTTAGAAATTGTGTTCCAAAAAAAAAACAAGACTTAGAAATTAGAGATGATACATGAATGACGCGAACTTTTACATTTCTTCCAAAAGAGAGAGAAAATATATTACCTCATAACGGGCTTTTGGCCGCTGACCTGATGTTTGGGGCGCAGTCCACTGGTTATATACAGAAACAGTATTCGGGTCTTCCGAGACTACATCTTTGTCTTGGGTTTCTGCCAAACCTCCATTTTCAGCAGAAATTGTCTTTGTCTCGCTAAAAGAGTTCCCATTCTCAACAGCAGGCTCATTGTTTGTTGTCTCCTACAGAGAATGAATGCACTAGAAGAGTCAAATACATTTTTTCACGAAGCAAAATATATATTTTTAAAATCTCCCATGTTTTGAACACCGAATCCCATGAGATACAAAACTCACATTGATTTGGACATCTACTACAGGATCTGGAATATCTTTAGATGCCCTCGAATACCAGGTAGGATCGTCTTCCTGATTTAAGTGAGCAATAAGGAAGAAATCAAGTCTAGACCACCACTCTCCAGTAAAGTCTTAAAAAAATTAGACAAAACTCTCTGTGGTTTACCTCCAGAATCTTCACAAAGAGACGCATTGCCTCGATGGAAGGCATGGTTCCGAGCCCCTGCCAACTAAATAAAGATGGAAATGATTCAGAGCATTAGGCATGTATTTCTCCCCAGGATAGTTCACAAAAACAAAGGCTTATTTTCCTTAAAAAGATCATAAGCAGTAACAAGCTCTGTGATGATAATACAATTACATTTAATCAATTTTTCTCAGCATGACACACGATTTTTCAAATGCATACCAATCACATGTTTGCAAACACAAATCCTGCATTTCTATCTAGCAGCTTACACCAAGAATACGTTTCTATAATTCATATCAGACACATGGATTCTTCTTCTCTAATAACTGATGAAGCCTAAGGCATCTACTAACTATATCCACCACAAAGCTTCTTCCTACTAGTATGAAAACGTAAGTGTCGGCAGACACCGAATCTAACCTTTTCCATTTGCTTTGCTCCACTGGCCTCCATGCGCTGGGTTTCGGAGTGTTGCATGGTCCTACAGTAGCCTGTTTACATGTCAAATTCAAGAGATCATCAACAACACTGAGCCTAGTGTGTCTAGTCACATCTCGATGACATTATAGTCACATATCAAGTTACAGAACCAATGAAGATCCAAGTAAGCTACATTAAAGGACAGACGATCCGTGAGATCTGATTATAAAAGTAGTGCTAGAATCACGTATTCCATCAAATCGATAATCAAATCTCAAGCAACATTAACGGCTGCTAACGGATCTCTCCGGCAAATTCCAAAAACAATCGAGAAGACGATCAAGCTAAAGTCAGACAAGCGAAATGCGTCATTTCGAAAAATCCGATAAAATCTCGACGAGAGGGATACGAATCGACGAATCAAACGAAAGAAATCAACATTTAAACCACCAGATCTCGTGAAAAATCCACAATCGTGATCTTAGCAATGCAAGAGATCCGGGAATTTAGAAGTGTCTGACCTGCTGGTACAGCGCATAGAGGAGTAGTGCAGTGTCATTGGAGAATTTCGAGCTGACTTGTTTCGCTGACGAATCAGATCCGTCGAATCCGACGTAAGACGCGGCGGCGTAGAACCTCTCCGGGTAGGCGGGGCCAGATGTCGCTCTAGCCATAGCCATTTCGTCACCTTCTCTGACCTCCTTCGACCGCGGATTTGATCGGAGATTAGAGCTTTTGGAGCTTTCGTTTCTGTTTAGAGGATTCAAAGAGTTTTCTACACTTTAAAATATATATTTTTTAATTAATTAAGGAAAATATATAAACATTTAATTAATCGAAATTATAAATGCTTGATGATGCAGTGTTTATATAGCGATGCGATCAAGACAGACATAATCATGTGTCTCTCACTTCGTATATATCCCCTTAACCAACGAAAAAGACAATTGTAGTTGGTTTAAACGTTGTTTACTCGGTTAACTATTTTCTGGTTAACCTAAACCACATGACATGGTACGTCACTACTCACTAGTAGAAACCATGAGTTCTCAAGGATGATAATAAACATATAAAAATGTAACCAGGAAAATTTAGTTAACTATAAAAATCTGTAACTCTTACTCAGGCATAAATGTAAATACATATAAAATTTTAGTTAAATAAACTACAAAAACTATTTTTCAAAACAAAAAACGATGATAATGAACAAACAAAGAAAGCCTTGCTTTGTAATTGTAGTGTGTTGTTTTCTTTTCACATTCAAGAAATGATATTGAATGATTTAGCAATAGTGTAAAACTCCGGTTTTAACTCTGACCAAGCTGACTCTGGAGCCTGAGCATTCAGAGTATAAAGCCTGCCACCGTTAACGCAACAAACGGCCACGTTATGCCGCCGGAAAAGCGGTGACTCGACTTTGAATTCTAACTCATAGTACTTCAAGTTTCTCTCTGAATCTTGTCTGAGGTTTGCTTCCAGCAGAGTTCCTTTTAAATCTGTTCTTTGACTAGACCTTGTCACTGTTTTTACTATCGCTTCTCCTACTTCCTTTGGCCCTCCAAATGCTTCGATTCTATGTCACAAACAATACATAAACCTTCATAATCTCATATTTCGCTTCTTTAAACAGAATGTTAGTTTTTCGGTACATGAAAACATCGATGCTCTAGGTTCTGCTTCATGATAGTTCTTAAAACTCATAGCTAATCGGGTGTCTAAACCAACTTACATTATGTGTTTACCAACTTATGTGATAGAAATTACTAGAGGGTTATGTATCCATATTGAGAAATATTGATTGTTTCAAACATTTACAAGAATTATAACACTCGTTCTTGATCACAGCTAACGATTGCAACCTGAAACATGTGTAAATCTCTGGCTAGCTTAAGGTTTATTTGGCTAAATCTTTGATACCGGTATTATCACCTGCTAGTACTCATATAAACAATGAAGGTAATTACTTACTAATGATGATGATGTCGAAAATATCTATAGGAATTGAATGATGTATTTACTTACGAGAAAGTGGGTGAGACAGGGGAGACAATAACACTGACGTTGAGCTCTCCTGTCGAACCGGGTGGTCCAAATGCAACAACCGGTTCATTAACGTTTTTCCGGCGACTGTTTCTTGCTGGAGGAAGGTCTAGTGAAATTTCCCGCTCTGACTTCTCCGCTGCTCTGTACAAGAGTGTCTGGTCTCCAACCCACGTAGCCGGATATATAAACTCTATGATTGTAACATAACAACTACCATTAAACTCTAAAGATTATTAAATTTGATAAGAAGCAAATAACAATGTGTTATAGAGAAAGGACTAGCTAACCAAATCCTTCTGCCGTGTCGATACATCTGCTATAACCTCTGATCGGATACAAAACGTCGAGTTTCAGGTTACGACCGAACTCCGGCGATAAACTGAGTACAAAACTCGTGGATCTTCCGAAGTTCGCACCAATGGCGAGGACAGAGGACGATCCTAAACCAAGAAGAAGCCGCCGGTTGAATTTCTCAGCAAGGGGAGAGAACTCCTCGGCCGGGGAGGTTTTCCGGTCACCGGAGGATTGTTGAGCGATGGAAACGTTGGAGAGTTTGGCATATTCGAGTGATGATGAGTGAAGAGAGAAGTATAGTTTCAGAGACATTTCTTGTCCGTTCTTTTAAGGATGTCATCGAGTGTTGCAGACTACTTTCTTATCACTTGCAAGCTAGTAACCATAACGACGGCGTTTTGCATTCAACAGTGTATTAAAAATGGAGATGCTTAATTTAAAAAAAAAACAATAAAGAAGGTTAAGCTAAATATGTTTAATGTGATGGTATATTATTAGTGAACATTATTACGGTTTGACATTATCATACAAAATTATGATCTTTATATCATAGATGTGTATGATTGTAGGTGAAACTAAAACCATTTATTGTATGTAAATAAACATGTGGATGATACCATTTTATCATTATATACATAAATTATGATTCGGTGTATAATAAATACAATCATCATATGATATTTGAAAATATCTATGGAAGTTCCAAAAGGAATATAATAATATCATGCTACAGCCAAATCTATAATAAATTCAATCAAACTCTAGGAACTTTGCACTGAAATGAATCGAATAGGTGTGGAGCAAGTAGTATAAATCAACCTTTATACATATACTTACTATATCCAACCAATCCTAATTAAGTACTAGTAGCAAACGAGAGTTGGATTTCTTCTAATGTTAATCCTCGAGTCTCTGGTACCAAACACCATGTGAATACAATTGTTAATCCACAAACTATAGCTGACATAATAAAAGTTCCTGCAAGTTATTAGAGAGAGGTTAATACTATTTGGCCATATTACTTCATTTTCAAAATCTAAATCGAATAAAACAAAAACCATAAAGTATAATGTTACTTACCGGTTGGGCTCCAAACCAACATAAAATTGAAACAATAGTTGGCGATCCAACCAGTGAACCAATTGGTTATGGTCACTAAACTCCCTGCTAAAACCTTTATATCCATTGGAAATATCTGCCAGTAAAAAAAAATTACATATATAAAATTAAAAAAAAATATGACATTTAATTTATATTATTTGAATAAAATTAACTAGATATAATCTCTACAAGAAAAAGGTTCACCTCAGACATTATAATCCATGGCAACGCTCCCATTCCAAATGCGAACATCATCGTGAATGACTGTTTAGAATATAAATTGTTATATCTTTACACTTGACAAATTAACAATAATCGATTAACAACTATAGAATAATAATCTGTGTAAGTATAATTTGATAGAAACACCAATTACATGACTTAAGTTTTCGTGTGATAAATTATATGATACAGTTAGATAAAAACTGATACCAACTATCAATAAAACCAAAAATCAAATTGTGAAGAACTTACCAATATTCCGATGAAAGTGAAAACTGGAGTAATGTTTTGAATCTCGGGAACATCTTTAACTCCAAAAGCTACCGTCAATGTGATACAGCTCAAGCATAATCCAAATGCTGAAGTCTGCAGATTCAATCCATTAATTTTATACTAGAATTACTTAGTCATTTAAGCAAGCTATGTGATCACTTGAGGCTAAGAGGAACTATAAGCACCACAACATGCACCGGGTAAAATTCTTAAATCAAAAGGCTAATACTGAACGAACAAACAAAATTCAAAAAAAGTTTCTAACCATAAGAAGTGGTCGTCTTCCCCAGCGTTCAACGAGGATTAAACCCAATAAAGATTTTGGTACCTATGCATGAATATTGACAAGATATTAGGGTCAGGATGTGAGAATATACAACTGTTAACACAATCATTGTTATTATGGCTTTAGAGGACAAAGTGCAATCAGTATATACGTACGACGATAAGAGACAACACCGTCATTCCAATCCGAGCAGGAAATCCTGAAAATTTATATTATATAGCTAAACTATTAGCCGGTTACCAAAAAAAACTATTAGTAGCCGACTACAAAAAAAACTATTAGAGGTAAAACGAACACAATAGATTATATTTTTACCGCCAAGTTTAAATAGAGTGCTTCCATAAGAGCCTATTCCTGACATTCCACATAACTGTTGTAGAAGCATCAAACCTATGCCGATCTAAACATAAATAACCGAATCCAAACAAAAGTAAAAAATGTTTTATTGACGTTAATCCAAATCTTTTGAAATATGTTCTTGGAATGAGAACAAACTGTCTTACTGTAAGTTGATGAGCATATCTCTTTCTGAAAAGACTACGAATGCTGGTATTTGAATTTTGCTTTGAAACTTCTACCGAAATCTACAAAAGTTCTGAAAATGTGAGAATATTTACGTGAAACTAAAATAAAATGTTGTGGCTGAATAATCTATAAGTGATTCTAAAAATATGTGAAACATATTTTGGTAATGATTTTTATGTATGGGATACCTTGATTGCTCGAGCTTCAAACACAATATCGTGTCCTTTCCCCCTTAATTTTTGAAGAGCAACTTCAACCTCTTCATCTCGACCTTTTTTTGCCTATAAAAACATTTTCATGAATATTGTGTGCTTAAGTAGCATATGCTAAAGTTATATGACTAACCAGCCATCTTGGAGATTCAGGTATGAAGAACAAACCAATAACTTGTATTCCACATGGAATGATACCTGGTTGGAAATAAACTTTAGTTAGATAAATAAATCCACTATGATAAAATAACTAATATGGAAAAATGAAACTCGAAGGTGAATGAATAAAGATGCGGATAAATCACCGATTATGGCTAGACTTCTCCATGACAAGAAATTTCCAAAGTAATATGCAATTGCTACCCCACAGTTTTGCAACAACTGAAAAGTATTGATACTGAAATTAATTATAACTCATATAAAATGATTATATCTAAACCATCGAGCTTTGGATTTGTAGGGTCACCTGATTGCTAAATGTAAAAGCACCTCTAATATGCTTGGGTGTTATCTCTGCAACATACACAGGAACCTAAAAAAATTCAAGAAGTTAAAATTTGTTTAATGGTTAGGGTTAGAGATTATTTTCATCATTTAGAGAATTTATTTTTACCACGTAGCTAATGAGACCAACTCCAATCCCCACAAAAAATCTTCCCAAATCGAGCCAAACAATACTCTATAGCCAAACAAGTAAAGCGTTGATAAATATATAATTTTGTTAAACTTGCAAAAGTAAGTAAATAAGAATATGGGATATAAGAAAACCTTGGCTAGTGCAATTGCAAGCCAACCAGTTATGCAGAATATATCAGCAAGCCACAGCGTCTAAGAAAATTTGAGAAAAGAAAAACCATAACGGGTTTAGTAATTATGTTATAATAGTTAGAGGAACATATATAATTAATAAACATCTAAGAAATGCAAAAATGATTTTTTAGGATAATAGATAACCATCTTATTGCCGAAGGCAGATGCAGCTTTGGCGCTGAAGATGGCACCGAACATTCCTCCAAACGTCATGAGTGAACCGAAGAGTGAAAACTGTATTTTTCAGCATATAGTAATATTAGTAAATGGTTTTATTGATTGTTTTTACTTTTTAATGACCTAGTAATTAAGTTTACCACAGTCTATGTACACATGTCATTTTCTATTATTTGGTAAAATACATGTCATTTTCTTAATTGTCCTTTTCCTTTATTTGTTTTACTAGATATAATAAGAAATGTACTTACTTGTGCGAGAGAAAGATCCAAGTCTGTCATAATGGAGGACATCGTGTCCGCAGTATAACCCGCCTGTGTGTACCACAAAATGAGAGAAACCATTATATGAATGTAATAAAATAAAGACAAGCGCGACTCCAATCCACCACAGCGAGTTAATTTATAAGTTTTGTAAAGAAAAGTCAATAGTTGGGTACTTCTGAAAAGGTGAAATAATTGTATATGTATTTTTTAATCAAAAATAAAGAAATTATAATTGATCCAACAATCTCTGAACCTGTCAAAATAATAATTTTAACAAAAAGTATATAGTATATATAGACATATAAAATATATACCGTGACCGTAAATACAACAGCTTAAGTTATTCAATAAATGAAACCGGCCTCATACATAGCTAATACGGTTTTGACTGGTTTATTTTGCCGTTGTAACAGAAGTTCCTCCAATTTCAAAGATTGACAACATAAGGTAACAGTAGAAGATTATAAGACAACAACAAACACACATAAGATATTTTACTGTTACTTATAGCAAACAGTGTTATATTTTTGAATGATACATCTAATATAATTTCTATACGATTTCAATTTTGAACCATGTATTTGTTGAAAACAGAAAAAGATTGATCTTTCTTTTTGTCATTTTTCCTATTTTGTCATTTTTATAATTTGTTCTCATTTTTTTTTCTGTTCTCATTTCTTACTATATGAATTCACTAAAATATCACTAATCCAAGCTATGACACTGTTGCCTATCTCTACACTGCCGAAGTGCCGATATAGATACAAGTAAAAAAAGTCATGGCTCTAACTGAAACTTGGATTTCTCTAACCAAATTTTGGGGGAAATTTTGGTTTTCATTCTTTCTAACGTTCGTTTTACCATGCCGCTAACTAAAGCTTTGGTTCTAGTTATAGATATATGTATATATATAGAGAGAGAAAGAGATGGGAACATACGGCAACGCCAAAGGTGAAGGAGGCGCAGACAATAGTGAAGGTGGAGAAGACAAGAAGCGGAGTTGTACTGGCTGTGTCTTCCTTATATACCAATAATAATCCTTTCTCCATATTATTGTCTCCCTCCATTTTCTTCACTCAAAGCGAACCAGGAACAAGACACAATAATCTCTCTTGCGAGAAAAAAGAACGAGAGAAATTTTTGTGGAGAGGAAAGTGTTCTCTTCTTATCTGTTGATATAAACTAGCTAATATTGGTTAATAACCATGCAACAAGATGAGACCAAATAGAAATATCATGCTATGTTGTGATGTAGACGTATCTACCTAATATTGTGTCTAGGTTCTTGTTCATTGTTTGTATCAACCAATAACGAGCATACAGTCTGACACCTTTTTAGGTTATTTCCTGGTCTACGGCTTTGATTTGTTTTGGCTACAAAAACTATTAGCTCATCTAAATATTTGAATAACGTTGCTCCATATATAATAGATTGTTAGCCTAAACTAAAGCATCAATTTGCTAATTTATTGACTACAGGACGAGAAGATATCAACTTGAGCTACCGTAAGAGTCGAATAAATCAAATGTTTAACAGTTTTGTGAAGAGTAACGTAAAGGAAGAGAAGAACCATTGAGTCACTCAATCTATAGAGTTTGAGATACTCACGAAACATGTATATATATGTGACTTTTAATTAGAGTCGATCTTGAATCGAACTTAGCATTTATGGCGTACGTCGCTCTGCTCGGTTGGATAGATGTTAACGCAATTCAATCTTAGCTTTTCATTAGTAAAACGTTGACCCTCATATGTAGAAACGCCAAGTTTTCAATGGTTTGATTCATTGAACCAAGACGCAACACACAACAACTATCAAGAAAAATGCAATTGAAATCCCACCTGATTGTAACATCAATCATCCTTGCAATGTTATCCTTCCCTTTTTAACATTTTAGAGTTTTCATACATATTAAAAGAACATATTAAATTTTAGTTAGCAATACATTTTTGTAATTAATTATATCAATACATATTAAAGACAATTATTATTATTAAATTTTACATTTTATTATTAATTAATGGATAAAATGTATATATTTAAAACAATTTTCTTTTATAAAAACGGTAAATCATTTTGAAACAGATAAATTATTAATTTAGTCTCGTTTCACCAGAAAAATAGATTTCCGGTCCGGATCCAGTCAATAACATTTTTTTTGCAAATATTATATTCTTATCAGTTAATTAAAAATTCCACGATTCGTGTCACTGAAAATAGTATTAAAAATCCTTCTAAAAAATATTAAAAGTGCTATATTGGCCAAGACTTCAAGAATCTTGCGCACATACGTTAGGCAAGTGGGTAAACTTTATACTTATGGTTGACTTTTGCACACCGAAGATTAAGGGATTATGCACGTTGGTGTAAGAGAGTCACTTTAGTGGTCCTAGTGGATCTTGTCCTAAGAAACTACTAGCACTCAGCATTAGTCTTCAGCTTGAAGTATCTCCAGCTCTTTACTTCTTCAAGCAGACACAAAAACACTCTTTTCCCCCGCAGCTCTCGGATCTCAAATAGCGTTTTAACTTTAGAGGTTGTACAAGCAAACTCATGAACATCCTTAACTTTTCTTGGAGAAACCAAAGAGGAAAGGTTTCCATCAAGGAGAACATCTCTTCTTATCTGGTAATAATAATGTCTTTCTTCAGCTATCACTTCTGTCTATATGCTTTCTAATGTTCATAGATCGGAACTTGGCCTTAGCTTCTGTCTTAGATTTACATTTTCCTCTGTTTTACCCAGGTCAAGATTAGAGCCAACCACTGAAAGAACTTAGTTCTTAATGGGAAGATCTTGTTTGCCGAGATGGAGATTAGGAAGACTAATGGCAGGGTTACAACTGATCCTAGGGTTAGTAGTGATCACTGTGAGTCTCTCATGTCTCTATAGATTCCATTCCGCTGGTTACTTCTTGCACAACGAAGACATTTGCCGTACAATCTACACAATTAAAGAAGTCAAGAACAGCGAAGGATTCGACCTAAAGGCGCTGCGTGATCGCGTTGATGGTGTCCTCGATAAGATGGATAACTTGTACGACAAGCTAGAGAAGACGGTGAAAAAGATGGAGAAGAGCAAAGACGGAAGCAAAAGAGAGATCAAGAAGTTTCTTGAAGAAGAAGTAATGAAGCCGTTTTACCACGCTCACATCGGTTTAAGGCAAATCCGGTTACCAAACCCTGAAGGAATCAGAAACTCAACGGAGAAGGAAGAGCCCTTGATCAACAAGTTCCTCGTCGAGGAGATAAGGAAGTACATAACCCCCAAGGAGAATCGTGATGTTGGGAAGGTGAACATGTTTGGAACAGAGAGAGTTTACAACACGATAGGTCATTCGTGTGTGTTGATGAAGACGGAGCTAGAGAAGTACATGGATTATGACGTTGGAGCGTATTGTGACGATGATTGGAACTTAGCACAGAAGCTAATGATCAACGGGTGTGACCCGTTGCCTAGGAGACGGTGCTTGACAAGAGCTTCCATGACTTACCAGAAGCCTTATCCAATCAACGAGTCACTATGGAAGCTTCCTGATGATAGAAACGTAAGGTGGGGGAACTACCAGTGTAGGAACTTCGCGTGCTTGTCAAGTAAAAACCCTAAAAGGGGTTACACCAAGTGCACCGGATGTTTTGAGATGGAGAAAGAGAGTACTAAATGGGTCAAGAACAGCACTCTGTTAGCTGATTTCAAGATTGATGATGTTTTGAGACTGAAGCCTGGTGAGGTTAGGATTGGTTTGGATGTTGGAGTTGGGACAGGTACATTTGCTGCAAGAATGAGAGAGAAGAATGTGACTATCGTCACTACTGCTCTGAACTTGGGAGCTCCTTTCAATGAGATGATAGCTTTAAGAGGGTTGATCCCTTTGTACATCTCTTTGAACCAGAGGCTACCATTCTTCGACAATACCATGGATATGATTCATACTGCTGGGTTAATGGACGGTTGGATCGATCTTCTTCTGATGGATTTCTTGTTGTATGACTGGGATAGAGTGTTGAGACCGGGTGGGTTGCTGTGGATTGATAGATTTTTCTGTAAGAAGAAGGATCTTGATGACTACATGTACATGTTCCTGCAGTTTAGGTACAAGAAACACAAGTGGGCTATTTCACCTAAATCAAAGGATGAGGTCTATCTCTCTGCATTGCTTGAGAAACCTCCTCGTGCAATTTAACCACAAAAGTTTTAAGCTTATATGTTTGTAAAAGACTTTCTAATACATTTGATTGTCTAATCTTTGTATCACTTTACTAGTTGAGGATTATCTGATTGAACTTGAAACTGGCGAAAAAGACATTTTATGGAAAATTATAATAAAAACCATAAACATCAGCTCAAGTTATGTACCCAAAGCTCCAGAACTAAGCTTGATTACAGTAACTAATATACCTCTGGTCAAGCTAATATCTTGCTCCCATGAACTCATAACACAACCTATCATCATCTACTCTAAGTTTTAAAGGAGAATGACTTTTCTAAAAAAGACACTAACCCACATGAGTTAGCATTTTTCAACTTGGTACTAGAGAGAGGATTTGAGTCTTGATTCGTCCCATACACATTTGGATTTCCCTGTAGATCGGTAGGTTCTGAGGGCAACGAGGCTGCAAGCTTGTAACTGCTGTGTCTATAAGCTGTGCCACATCAGATGGAGGGTACTGCCTCTCCGTGCACATCTGCATATCACAAGAAAAGCAAAGTTCAATGAAGTACAATGATGATGCAGTTTGATCCAGTTTTGTGAAGAGTGATGAATCTAACGCTGTCAAAGGTCAAAAGGCATCTGGGCACAACTTAAGTATTATAGATATTCATAAATCCTTCCAAGTAAATTTCTGATTACCTGAATCATGAGCCAAGAGGCAACACATGATGTGATTAGCTCTGAAGGCATTTGAGCCTCATTTTTCTCTGAATCTTGTGAGATGAAATCGTTGTTAGCCATAGGCTTTGATGCGTCTGAGGAGGGAGATGGGTTTTGTTGATGCTCCATGCCGCCATTTGCATGCTCTTCAAGTTTGACCATAGAGCTGCGCAACGGCTGATGTTTGCCAACCATGTCTAAGGCTTCTTGGATCACTTTGATGGCATCTTCTCCTTCCTTCACAGATGATGCAGCCTAGAACCGTAGAGTGACTACAACTTTAGCAAAACATATGTATGTAAACAAGAGAATATATATGAAAGTGGTGGCCGAATCATTTACCTTGATAGCTGCATCCACCATTGCTTTCGCTCTTGTCTTTGAACCCTTGACAATCTCTAGCATCTCAGGCTCCAATTCCTATCAGACAGCACATTAATAAGCTAGTTTCCGTGGGCAAGCAATGTCCTTTAATTTGATTCCATTACCTTTTCATCTGAAGCATGCTGTAGCGCAACTGCTCGTTGAATATCAGCTTCATGTCCTTTGCTATAATTTACGATATGTGGCTGATTAGTCTGATGTGGGCTACTACTAGTGTTGGTTAACACTTTACCATGCAGAGTGGGACCAATCATATCACTCTGTCAAGAATTGATGTGTTAGCCATAAAATATACAGAGTATGTATGATAAGAAGGTTAGTGGTTATGACCATCTTAACCTACCTGATTCAGAGATGGATTCATGGAAAAGTCTGCATTCTCAAGTCCGCTTGGAGGGAAGATAACATAACCACCAAGGTTCGGATTCCCACTTAGCTGTGCTTCTTTCTTTACGGACAAGCACTTATCAACTTGCCTCCTAAGACCCTCCGGCATGTATTCCAATGGATTTGAAGGCATACAATCAATGTCCTGTTGAAAAAAGGAGATGATCAAAACGACGTGAGACTTTATTAACTATAAATCACTAAAGATTGGAAAGTATGAATTACCTTAACTAACTCAACACCCGACTCGTCGAACAGAACGTTGCATTGGCTATGGTCAACAGTGAGAATCTTCCCATCATGAACCTCTCGTGTTTTGGGATGGATGGCGATGACTCTATTCCCAACTGTTAAAGGTCGAGCCAAATCTGTAGGAAGCCCTTCCCTTGCACCTGTTCGAAGCTCTGTGTAATGCTTTCTCACGGACTCACGGTACTGTCTGAGTTTCTCCCTCTCTTCCTGTAAAAATCTCTCGGAGAATCGCCGTGGTCTACCAAGAGAGCTTTTAATGACGCTCCATTCAAGACGAGTAAGTCTAGGAATGTGACCAAGTCCCACGTGATTCAGGTAATCGACAAACTCCATCTTTGCAAACCAGGGATGGTCGATGGCACTATAAAACCATTCGAATATGCACCTTCGACGTGCCAAGGGATGCGACAGAGATGTAGAAAGCTTATCCTGAAATTGAAACAAACAAATATCAGAACAAGATCTTGAATGTGTGTAAGAGAAACAAAGTTACAGGCTCCTCCACCTTTAATAACAACTCATGTTCTGAAAGAGATCTCGAGCTACGCGAAGCTTTATCAGAAGATTTATCCCTTTCCTGTAAGCTTTTCTTCAGACTCATCTTACGCCTGTTTGGAGGCTTCTTCTGCGGTAAACTCTCTGGAACCGAATCAGAAACTTCCTTATTTGCCACTTCTCCATCAATCGCAGATCTTTTCTTATCGCTCGTTGTAGTAGATTCCTCCAACTCCTTAACAGCTTTCAACTGTTTTGACGGTGTGGGGCCTTGACCAAAGCGTTTTGTTTTAAGCGAAGACTTCACATTAAGGTCTTCTTGAGCCATTTCCTTCAGCACAATAAACAAAATTACATGAGTTAAATATTTTCTTCAGAAGCACAAAATTGAATTCTTGTCAAGGTTCTCGAACTTGATTCAACGCATAGTAATCACACGATCAGAGAGTCTAACTATGTTTAAAAGTTAATGTACAAATGAAGCAATATAGAAGTCAAGACAGGTTTCAACTAATTCAACGTAACACCGATTATACCTGCTTCTTTATGGATTTCTTCCGAGTAGAATCAATTGGAGTTTCATCCCATAGCTTCTGAAAATTAAAAACACAATTCATATATTTAGCTCAAGATGCCAAGAAGAAGGAAAACAGGAATCTGAGAGAAATATCTTGCCAACCTTTGGTTTCCGCTGTCTTTTTGAACTGCCACTAGTAGGCTCCGGTTCTAGCTTCTCCGTGGGGACATCATTATGATCAGTGGACGGTTGCCTTGAAGATTTTGGTTTTCTACTGTAAGCAGCATTCCCAATAGCAGAAATTGCATGAAGGAGACTATCATCCGGTTCTGAATCTGATTTTTCCCCATAGCTTCTTGTGGACGTGACTTCTGGTGAGCTAGGTTTCTCGTCCATGTCTTTTTCTATTCTCTCTTCCTTCAACTGAGCAGACGATTCTGGACACAATGCAATATAGTACAATATTATATGAGGTAGTGATAAAAAAACTACAGTTAAAGTAATCACAAGCTCTTCTCTTTAACCCAATCCACATACTCATTGAGAAAAAACAAAGCATAAAATTTCAGTTATATTCGGGTGCCATGGTTTAAATTACAAGCAACACCACACAAAGCTCACCTGATTCCATAAATGCTCCCGGAAGCAGTGAAGCTGACAAATCAGCCAAGGCTTGCAGAGCATCAAATTCATCTAGACAAGAAAAATACAAGCAACACGTTTCAGATGATGCATACTTAGTTCAAGTGAACAATGCAGAAAACATAATCAAATCAAATCTCACAACAGTAAGATTAATGTTTTTTTAATTACCTCCGGTAGTAAGTTTATTATCTCTTTTCTTCGGGCTGCGCGGTGAATATGTCCCTCTTGAGGTTCGTCTCTTTGATTTAGTTCTCCTCCCCTCGGTGGCACTGGCCCCACCATTGTCTTCAGAATCATTACACTCCGCTTCTTCGACTTTGATTCTTTTCTTGTAGACCCTTTTCAACTTCCTTGGAACCTCCATTTCATCATCTCTATCAGATTCAAGCTTCTTGTCTCGGCTACTTCCCACCAACGACTGAGCTTTTCTCGTTCGCGACTGGTCAAAGGACAAAGTTGAGTCGTGTTTTTTAGTAAATCAATAAATAAAAGGATAACTGCTTTAAAGCTTCTAGGGCTCGAGAGTTAAAACCATTTTTCCCCAGCTCTTTATAGGCGAGTTGTCGCTGGGAGACCCTTCCCTTCTGGATGCGTCTGTTAACGTTAATGCATCAACATCATCACTGGCATCAAGTTGCTTTCTAGCTCTTTTATTTGGTGGAGTAGAGCCTTCTCTATCATCCCCCATGTCTGAAGTTTGTACAGGAACCCGAGGTGTACGTTTACCAGTGGCACGTCGATGACTTCCTACATGAATTAATAATCAAATTTACACATTCTTGAATAATATTTAGGAGAGTGATGAGTTAATAATACAGTGTAGGCTCTTTACCATTCGCTCTTGCTTGTTTCAAAAACTTGAGACATCCATCAGTAGACGTAACTGGATGTTGCTTATCAACTTCCTCATGAGAATCACTAAGCTGAGGTTTTGGGCGTTTGCGCTTTTGCTGTTTCCTCGGTACTTCTGGAACATCGTCGCCTTCTCCTTCACTGCCACTCCCTTCCTAGAAGAAGACCATAAGAATGAGATACACACACCAGTCAACATAGCTTCATGACCACCGAGTAGATTGCCACATAGGGGCACAACATAAAACTCAAAGTTTGTTAGTTTTTTTTTGTCTACTCAAGCAAATAACTGGAGGGTTATTTCACCAACCACCCACATTTTCTCATCTAAAGTCAATTCACTGAATGTCATTGTTGTGCCAGCCGTAGTTAAATAGAATTCTCACCATGACACTGTAATGATCCGTCATCATAGCAATAAGGCCAGCTACAGAGGCAGTTCCCTCCGGAAGAGATAAATAGGCCTGTAAGAAGAAGCAAATCTTATGAAGACAAAAAAACTTGCTACATCGAATACTAACTGAGACACAAGATGTATTGTCTCGTACCCGATTCATGTTAAAAAGAGCTTCCACCATGTCAACAGACCTGCTATTCCGAATCGCAGCAGCCACCTGAACAAAAAAAAGTCTTAAGAACTCTAAGGACCATTGAAACTTCAAATAAACGAATGTGAGTGAAGGAAGGAGTTAGCTAACTTTTCTCCAGTCCTGCCCGTACTTTCGGTAGGAGTCATAGAAACGCTCAAGCTCTACTCTGGTCCACTGAGGCCCCAGTTTGTCAGATACTTTCACCTTCTACGATGAGCAAAAACAAAACCATAGTTAATAATAATACATCTGAGTAACTAGACAACAAGTCTATACAACATTCCAGAACCAAAAAAAAAAAAAGACTAACACGCTGCTTATTTTTTCTGGAGCTAGTCCCAGAAGCATCTTTTCTGGGCGAAGGTTCATTGGTGAAACGCTTGTTCACACTCCTCGACTTCCTAACCGCCGGTGCCATTTAGCAGAGGTTTTCTAAACAGACATTGAACAAAAGATATGTTTACTAAATTGAACAATAAAAATCTTAGCTTCCTCTATATAAAGCATTTGACATTTTTACAAAATAACAAATTTCAAAAATCAAAACTTTATTAAAAAATAAAACTTTAACCCAGTTCTTGGATCATGCGATAAGCCCTGTTCGGGGAAGATAAATAATTTTTAACGAAAATCAGAATTCAGATTTTAGCTTTGGGTGTTCAAAAAAGTACCCAACTTCAGAAATTCACGGAAACACGAAAAATCATACACAAAGGAGTCAAATTTTCAAGGAAATGTGTTGAGAAGTTTCAAACAGACACAACAAAATCGAATCGAAACTAACCTGAAAATGTCAATAAAAACGCAGACTTTACAAATCTGAAACTGATTCTTACGATGAAAAAAAAAAACTGAAAACAACTTCAATCGAGTGAATTTTTAAAAATCCCAGCTGGTAAAAATGGAACTCGATTTCAAAACCCAGCTTCGAAAACGAAGAGCTTACACAACAGAAGTGTAGAGAATCGATTGAAGAAAAAACCCTAATCGAAAACAGATCCATCCACAAACGATTCACTCACCGATTACGTCACTTGGAGAGGGACTAGACGCCAAGCACGCATAGAAAGAGGTTTGGACTCGGAAGGTGAGTGAGAAAGGACGAGCCTTTTACTTTCAAAAAGAGAGATCGATGACAAATTTGAAACCGAGGGTTTTAAGAGAGATAATGAAAAAAAAAAAAGATAAGAGAGAGGTTGAATTAGGGAAAGAAATTAGAAGAGGTATATTGCCGCGAAACTTGAATAGAAGAACATTTTCAGCCAATAAGCATTCACCATCTGTCATTTTCCTTGTTTTTATTTTGTTTTTCTCCCTTTATTCTGTTTCACTCTGTACATCAGAACCTAGTGCATGTCTGATCGCGAACGTCCACGCGGACAGTGAGTTTTTTATATACCGTTAGATGTCTTAGTTTTACTTGAGTGGATTGTGGTATCGGAAGCAGAGGATTATATTTAAAAACATAGGTATTTTAAAATGAACTTGATTAATCAAAAAGATAATCTTTAGTTAATTGACACAGAGTATAATATGAAGGAAAACAATAGGCAATTTTTTTTCTAAATAATAATATATCTCTAATTTTAATGAAATTTATGTTTTGGATGCTAAAATATATTGTTAACTTAGTGGAAATGAATTTCAGAAAATAAACTATAGTATAATAGTTATTGACTCTATTTCTAGCTATGTCAATGTGTATACTGTATAGTTAGTTCTATATGGGCTCAAAATTTTGTTCTTTGCTTTAAACAGTCAAATATAATGGGCCGGGCCTTTCAATAATATGGGGACTGGTTTGCAATTTATTACTAGTTGTACATCCAATTCATTATCATCTCTCCTCGTTCGTCTCTGTGTGATTCTCCTGCTATCGCCGGCGATGACTCCTCTAACCCTTTCGTCGCCGTCCCTGAACCGTCTCGTTTTCTCCACCTCTCGTTACTCTCACTCTCCATTTCTCCGAAATTTCAAATCGATCCACCGGAAACTACCTTACAACCATCTTCTCGGCGTAAGGTGCGAAGCTAGCAGCAGCAGCGGCTCTTCCTCTTCCTCCTCCTTCACCACGAAGCCTTCCAAAGAGATTCGAAAGGCTGCTCGAACCGAAGTAGCTGTGGACGAGAAGCTCAGCGCTCTCCGGCAACAGTTTCTTAAGCCGGGCGTTGGAATCGATGCTTACATCATACCTTCACAAGATGCTCATCAGGTTTGATATTTTTTAAACCAATTCTTGATTCAACGAGAACGTTATTGTAGTTAGCTCAATGCGTTTCATGTGAAATGTCTTTGTTTCTGGACATTAATGTTGTTATTTGAGATGTCTCGGTGAAAGTTTAGATTTTTAGGAGCTTAAGATCACTTCTATGTATGTGTTTTTTTTTGTGAAATTAAGTTAGCGATGTGAGTTTGATTAGCTTGAGTGTGGGATGTGAATTACTGATGATTCAACGAGAACGTGCTGGTAGATTTGAAATTAAGTTTCCTGCTTTTTTTTTTTTTGCACGTTATTACATACAGTTAGCTCATGTGTTTTTTTTTCTGAACATATGTCACTGTTTCCTTGGCATTTTGCTATGAGTAGTGTGTTGTTATTTGAGATGTGTATGTGTAAAAGTTTAGATCTTTAGGAGTTGTTATAACTTCAGTTGTTTGGAACATTTGTCTGTGATTAAAAAAAAATGTTCTGCTTGTAAGTTGGATCCATTGGTGTTTCGTTTAATGGCTTGAATGTGATTTGTCTTTCATATTGGTGCTAGAGCGAGTTTATAGCAGAGTGCTATGCGAGGAGGGCTTTTACATCAGGGTTTACTGGAAGTGCTGGTACAGCTGTTGTCACCAAGGATAAGGCTGCTCTATGGACAGATGGCCGCTATTTTCTTCAGGTTTTGATCATTAATTCATTTGAAATTTTTTGAATTGCCATCTTTTACAGACATTTGAAAGGGACTGTTTTTTTTTTTTTCTGTTTGAAGGCGGAGAAGCAATTAAACTCTAATTGGACTCTCATGCGTGCTGGTAATCCGGGAGTCCCTACGGCTAGTGAATGGGTCGCTGATGTTTTGGCTTCTGGTGGAAGAGTTGGTATTGATCCTGTAAGCTGCTCTCTAACCTTCTAAATTGTGCTCTAGTATCTATCTGTCCCTGAATCTAGAAAGCTTCAGTTGCAGACTTGGAAAGTCGTTTTTTCCCTTTCATCATTATGTTCTTTTGAATTTAGTCAAAGCATTTGTTAAGTATAAACCATAGAATCTAGAGAACGAAACTTCTATGCATGAGGCAAATAATATCGGTTTCCGTCATCCTTTTCTAACGCAGTTTGGTGTTTTTAGTTTGTAATATGTATTTACAATACTTTGGAATTCATGAAGGGAGCAGTTCCTGTTTTCTGCCGATGCAGCTGAGGAATTGAAGGAGGCTATATCAAAGAAGAACCATGAGTTGGTTTACCTTTACAATGTAAACCTTGTGGATGAAATATGGAAGGACTCGAGGCCAAAGCCTCCAAGCAAACAGATAAGGGTACATGACTTGAAGTATGCTGGTGTTGACGTGGCGTCGAAATTGTTGTCTCTGAGAAATGCAATTATGGATGCTGGCGCATCTGCCATAGTCATATCCATGCTTGATGAGATTGCATGGGTGCTTAATCTGGTAATACTCCAGATCAACTTTGTGCCATTGATTTCATATTTTCTTCACTTAGGAACCAATGTATTTATATTGTATTGTGTCTTTTCTGAATTGCAGAGAGGGAGCGATGTTCCACATTCACCTGTTATGTACTCATATCTGATTGTAGAGGTTGACCAAGCCCATCTCTTTGTAGATGATGTCAAAGTAAATGCGGAGGTGAAAGAACATTTGAAAAGCGCCGGGATTGAACTTAGACCTTATGATTCCATCCTTCAAGAAATAGATAGGTAAGGGTTTTGATTGTCCATGATACGTTTCAGTGAAAGAAATTTTCTCACTGCTCTATTCAAAATTGTACTTACCTCACTCTGTGTTTTCTCAGTCTGGCAGCGCGAGGAGCTCAGCTCTTGATGGATCCATCAACCCTCAACGTAGCTCTCATTAGTACCTACAAATCTGCGTGTGAGAAATTTTCGAAGGAGCCCGGAAGCAAAGAAAAATTTAAGACAAAGTCTACTGATGGGTCCAGTGGATACCCCGCAAAGCCCTCTGGCATTTACATGCAGTCTCCTATTTCCTGGTCAAAAGCCATTAAAAATGATGCAGAACTACAGGGGATGAAGAACTCTCACTTGAGGTAAAAGGAACTCGTTGCACTACCATCTTTTCCATAATTCAACTGCCTTTAGAGGATTTCAATTATCTATGGAAGATTGTTCTAAGCACATTTTTTGCAGGGATGCTGCTGCTCTAGCTCATTTCTGGGCTTGGCTTGAAGAAGAAGTGCACAAGAATGAGAACCTAACCGAGGTAGATGTCGCTGACAAGCTCCTGGAGTTCCGTTCAGTGCAGGATGGGTTTATGGATACAAGTTTCGATACGATAAGTGGTATTGTTATTGTCATCTTGCTGTTGGAGCTTGCTTCTCGATTCACATCCAGTGACTGATGTACATTCCTTTCCTTGAATTACTCATCCAGGTTCCGGTGCAAATGGAGCTATTATTCATTATAAACCGGAGCCAGAGAGCTGCAGTCGTGTAGACCCCCAAAAACTTTTCTTACTCGATAGTGGAGCTCAATATGTCGATGGAACAACAGATATCACTAGAACAGCACATTTTAGTGAACCTTCTGCCCGAGAAAAAGAGTGTTTTACCCGCGTTTTGCAGGTATGAGATTATCTATCTTGAACAAACAGGGCTGTGTTGGATGCCTTTGTCTGATTGTTTTTATGGTTGCAGGGTCATATAGCTCTTGATCAAGCAGTGTTCCCCGAAGGTACTCCTGGCTTTGTATTGGATGGGTTTGCACGCTCTTCTCTATGGAAAATCGGACTTGATTACCGCCATGGTAAATTATATTCTGCCTTTTGAACTTTCTTCACAGAACATTTTTTTTTTGTTGAAGGAACTCATGTTGATCTGATATTTTGTCTACCTAACAGGGACAGGACACGGCGTAGGGGCTGCACTCAATGTGCATGAAGGCCCTCAAAGTATTAGCTTTCGGTATGGAAACATGACCCCTATTCAGAGTGGGATGATAGTGAGCAATGAACCAGGATATTATGAAGACCATGCTTTTGGAATCAGAATTGAGGTGCTACTTGATAATATACTAGTCCATGATTTGTCTATAACATTAGCTAACAATTATATGGCTTGCTTTTGCAGAATCTCCTCCATGTGAAGGATGCTGAAACACCTAACCGCTTTGGTGGTGCTACGTACCTTGGATTTGAGAAGCTTACATTCTTCCCCATTCAGGTACATAGTGACTTATAAATAATTTCTTGCTTCTCACTTTTCTTTTGTCTCACACGATTCTCGCTCACCAAACCATGCAGACAAAAATGGTTGATGTTTCTTTACTATCTCATGCTGAGATCGACTGGCTTAATAGCTACCACTCTGAAGTCTGGGAAAAGGTTAGTCCGCAAAAAGTAATCTTTTTTTTGTTTCTCCAAAAGACTAAGTTGATTAGTTTTAAGCCACAAGGCCTGCATGTACTTTTCCTCTTGTCAAAGGTCTTTACATACAACATGAGATGTTTAAACCGATTGATGTTTCCTTGGCAGGTTTCACCTTTGTTAGAAGGTCCTACTCAGCAATGGCTCTGGAACAACACTCGTCCATTAGCCAAACCATGATCGAACCAAACCAAGTGTTTCCCACTTGCAACCTTAAGTAGACTTTGATCATTTGATCGTTTGTGTCAAACTACAAAAAGTATTCTCCTGTATTTTACAGAAAAGTCCCTGTATTTATTAGTTTGCTCGAATTAATCCAAGCAACTCTTCAAGAGACTAAACTGAACCCCCAAAACCTCTGTTGAGCTATATACTTCAGATACAATCTACTTGAAATTGACATTCGTCGAGAGTACTCGACTCTGTTCGTAGTCAAGCTCTGTTTCTTAGTGGCATATAGAAGAAAGTTCTTACGATCAAAAACAGAGCAAGGCTAGTGTTTCAGATTCGGAGTTTCGGTGAATGAATACGAGATGGGTGATTCAGAAACTAACCTCTCACCTTCCTTCTTCCTTGTCTACCGTTCTCTCCTCTTCGAAAATCCTAATCCAGCAGAGCCCAAGTCACAAAGTCTCGACCTTTATCCTCAACCATGTCGACATAAGCCTCATCTTATCCATCTGCGGCAGAGAAGGCTGGTTTCCTCACCTGGGTTCTTCTCTCCACGCCTCCATCGTCAAAAGCCCCGAGTTTTTCGAGCCAGTAGATGAAGACATCCATCGAAACGCCCTCGTTGTTTGGAACTCTCTGCTCGCTCTGTACGTCAGACGCGGAGAATCAGCTGACGCGCTCAAGTTGTTCGACGAAATGCCTATGAGAGATAATGTTTCACGGAATACGGTGTTTAACGGGTTTATGAAGAACAGAGAGATCGAGTCTGGTTTTGTGTTGCTTAAGAGAATGATTAGACCCGGTTTAGGGTTTGATCAAGCTACTTTGACGATTGCTTTATCGGTTTGTGATACTCCAGAGCTCTGTTTCGTGACCAAGATGGTTCACGGTTTGGCAGTTTTAAGCGGTTATGACAATGTGATCCCCGTGGGGAACGCTCTGATCACGTCCTATTACAAATGCGGTTGTTCTGTTTCTGGGAGACAGGTTTTTGATGAGATGGTGCAGAGAAATGTCATCACTTGGACGGCTGTGATTACTGGTTTGGTACAGAACGAGTTACATGAAGATGGTCTGAGGTTGTTTAGTTTGATGCGTAGAGGATTGGTTCTTCCCAACTCAGTAACTTATCTGAGCGCTTTATCTGCTTGTTCAGGCTCACAGAGGGTAATAGAAGGGAAACAGATTCATGCTCTTCTGTGGAAAGTTGGGATTGAGTCAGAGCTACGTATTGAGAGTGTGTTGATGGATATGTACTCTAAATGTGGAAGCATTGAAGACGCCTGGAAGATTTTTGAGTCCAGTGAAGAAACTGATGAAGTTTCGATGACTGTGATGTTAGCTGGTTTAGCACAAAACGGGTCAGAGGAAGAAGCTATACATTTCTTCATTAGGATGCTTCGAGCCGGTGTAGAGATAGACGCAAATGTAGTCTCAGCTGTTCTTGGAGTTTCGTTTGTGGATAACTCTTTGGGTCTTGGCAAGCAGCTTCATTCTTTGGTAATCAAACGGAGATTCTCCGGTAACACCTTTGTTAGCAACGGACTTATCAACATGTACTCAAAATGCGGAGATCTAGATGATTCGCTCAGTGTCTTTAGACGGATGTCAGAAAGGAACTACGTTTCGTGGAACTCGATGATTGCATCGTTTGCTCGACACGGTCACGGACTAGCTGCCTTGGAACTATACGAAGAGATGATAAGGCAAGACGTGAAGCCCACGGACGTTACCTTTTTGTCACTGCTCCATGCTTGTAGCCATGTGAAATTGATCAACAAAGGCCAAGAGCTCTTGAAACAGATGCGAGATGTCCATGGAATCGAGCCTAGGACAGCGCATTACGCATGTATCGTTGACATGTTGGGCCGAGCTGGTCGTCTAGAAGAAGCAAAGAGCTTTATAGACTCGATGCCTACGAAACCTGACTCTCTGGTTTGGCAGGCGTTGCTTGGTGCTTGTAGTTTCTACGGTGACTCTCAGATAGGAAGATATGCAGCTGAGCAGTTGTTCATGTCTGCGCCTGATAGCTCAGCCCCTCATATTTTGATGGCTAACATATACTCATCGAGAGGACAGTGGAAGGAGAGAGAGAAGGCGATCAGGAGAATGAAAGCGATGGGAGTGAGTAAAGAAAGTGGGGTAAGTTGGATTGTAATCGAGAATCAAACATATACGTTCGTTGTTGGCGACAAGTTGCATCCACAAGCAGAGGCTATACATGACGTTATCTCTGAATTGTTTGATGTTATGATAGATGAAGGTAACAGAACTGATAAGAGGTGTATTCTCTTCTAATACAGAGGAAGCCAAAAAATGGATACAGCTCTTGCAGCTCCTTAATGCCTTCTCTCTACGTGAATACATAAAAGTAGGAATCCAATCCCATGGGGTCTATAAAATATTGATTTTTGGTAGTTAAAGACCCTCTAGATGAAACAGAGGCAGTCCTTTTGTTTTGCTTTTGCAAATGATGTTGAATCCACAGATTATAACAAAATTAATAAAAAATATATATAATGATATTGAGATCTTTTTACTACTAGTGTCGATGGTTTGAAAAGTTGGTAGACACATATTTTTTTATTGAAATCAAAATTAAATGACAAATTAAACACTTTTATAGCCTAATTAAAGAGTATATAAACGGCTGATAGTGTGTTTGTAACCCCACAAGGCACTTAAGTCCCCTCTTATCTTTTTTTTTGAAGATTAAAAGGTGGAGACTTGTGGCACACAAGAAAAAGGTAGCCGTTAAGTAAAAAATAGACCGTTGGGGACCAAAGAACAAAAAAATATTAAAATAATAAACGAAAGATCCGTTACAAACAAAAAAGAAACCATTTAGAGATCTCTCATTCAGACAGACAATTACCAGTTAGACAGAGTCTCTGTCCGAAGCTGAGAGAGATTCATCTTGTTTTGAGTTTATGTTCCTGTCTGTAAATTAAAAAAAAAAGTAGAGAGAGAGAGATCTGGATTTCTAGAAGCTGTTTTGTGAGAATGGTTGCAAGAACCCCACAAAAGCAGAGGAAAGTGGCGATGGTGGTGGCGCCTCCTCTCAACTCAGAACTTCTCAGGGAGACAATCAACAAGGTATGTATGTTGGTCTATTTAAATTACATCATTAGCATAAAGTTTACAACTTTTATTTTTATTTTTATCTACTTCTCACAAGAATTAGCAAACGCTCTAGCTCTTTCAGGCTCCTTCCCACTATGTTTGAAACCTTTTACTTAATTAGTATCATTACTGAACCCACTGCAACTAAAATTGTCTGTGTTTTGGCCCCAAGTTGTTAAAAAGATCTTAACTTTAATGGATTATAAGTAATCTTTCTTTCAATGAATTGTAAGTAATGGGTTTACATTTCAAGTGGATTTTATGTTAGTTTCCACCATTGATGATGATGGGATCTTCTTGATACCTGAGGAACATTAATTTTTCTCAGCCAGAAGACACTTTAGTGGGTTGAATTTGTTTGTTTTTATTGTGAGAAAGGGCTTGACAAATGTGTCCTTCAATTTTGAACTGAATTTGTTTTCTTCAGTTTTGAGCTATAGCATCATTTTTCTCAGCTAACTAGTGATTTTTGTTAATTTTGGATATGATGTGGTAAAGGTTGACAAATGTATGGAAAGACTGCAAGAGCTGCAATACACAATAGCAGGAGGAAACAAAGTTGTCTCTGGTGTGAATCTTAGCCCTAGAAGCACTAGAACTTACTTGAAGACTAGTCTTAGATGCAAGCAAGAAACTCTAAGGTAACTCCAGAGTAAACAAAACTCAAACCTTTTTACTTATATAGAAACATCAATGTTCATTATTTTAATTTCTCACTTGTTATTATTTTTCATTGTTACTTGTAGGATCAAGAATGCTACTAAAAAGAAATCTCCAATAGGAAAGTTTCCAGCTTCGTCACCAGGTTAATTTCTATTTTCTGCTTCGGCAAGTTTGATCCTAGTTTCTCCAGATTGTACAATGTATATAATCTTTTTCTTCCAATGCAGGAGACTGGAGGAAAATCTCACTACCAGCAATGCTACTAGGAGAGACTGTAAACGAAATCTTACAAGCCTCACAGGTGACCAGAGACATTGTAGATGCCCTTGCACCAAAGAAGAGTAGAAAGTCAAGAAGATTAACAATGCCAGAAGAAGAAGAAGATGGCCCTAAAACACCTGAGACCCATCATAAGTCCAAGGAGCAGAACCCTGAAACTGCCAGCAGCAATATCGAAGCGAGAAGGAAGAAAGAGAAGCAGAACAAAAGGTCAGAACCAACTTCTCCTAGGGCTCGTTCAAGAATCGTGTTCAAGATCGTCTCTCCACACAAAACAGCAGAGAAGATTCAGCATTTGGCGAATAGGGTTTCGCCAAAGCACAGACCTTGGGTTAAGAAAACAGTTCTTTTCCCCAACCCTTTGTTTATTTCCGGTTCTTCCTCCACGCAACAAGCTAAGTTTAGTAGAACAATGTCTCCGGTCATAGCCAGAAGCGACCTAACCAGCAGCAAGAACCTTAGAAAAGAGACGCCACACAAGTTCTTGATCAAGTCTCCTTCCAAATCACCAGCGAAGTTTCAGGTCAGGATCAAGAGCCCGCCTAAAGTCTCTGTTTCTCCTAACAGAAACGGTAGTAGCTTGGCTCGGAAGTCTCCTACAAGAAGCGCTTCCTTGGGGAAGAAATCTCCGCCAAAGCTATCAGCTGCTGGGAAGCTCAGGAGATCATTTACTCCAACGAGAAACGGAAGTAACGTCGCTCGCAAGTCTTCCATTTCTCCCAAAAGAGTAACGCTTCAAGCTTTCATATCTCCGGCAAGAAACGGTGACTTAGGAAAGAAGTCACCTAAAGCCTCCATTTCTCCGAGCAAGAAGACGCAGAAACTATCAACTGCAGCGAAGCTAAGGAGGTCATTTTCACCTTCAAGACTAGCAATGAGGCTGGTGTCTCCAATGAAGAGCAGGAAAAGTGTAGGGAGGTGTGATGATGGTGAGATGGGAGGTATGATGGTGAGTGGCTTGAGACAGCGTCCGGTTATAGTTCCGAAGAGATTCTCGATGGGGAGAATCTCATAAGAGAGTTTGAACTGAAACAATAGTGCAAAGCTCATATGATAATGTATTACTCCTATTGAGTATGGTCTTTGATTGTGTTATCTTATATACATATTGCAAAATGAATTGAATGTGTTATATTTGGTTTGTGTAGTGTTTGTCAACATATTTGTGTTTACAAGGAAAAAATAATGAAATCCCAAAATGATTTAAATTGCAATTGCTACTTCTTTTTGCTTTATAAGTTCTCATTTCTAGGTTTGTACCTTGCCTTTTCATGACATATGAAAGCATTTTAAAGATGAAACTTCTAATACATCTTTTTCATTATTATTTTAACTCAAAGCAAAGAATCTAAAGTTGCAAAAGCTTTAACAAAAAGCTTCTCCACTTCCATTTAGACACAAAGTGCTAACTCAAGCCAAGAAAGAGAGATTATTAAAGTCCCTCTCAATTTGGCTTCAAGGCAGAGATGGGAACTTCTAAAAACTCAACCAACTCATCGCTCTTCCAATGGTTAGGTCTTATAGAAGATTATGATCAGCCTTCTGATTCTACCCTTCCTAGAGTCATCACTCTTCTCGCTTCGTTTCTTGGGAAGATGATTCAAAAGAATGAAAAGACATTCCACACAAGGCACAACAAGTTAAGTTTTGTCAATATGTAAAACTGAGATTTATCATATATATAGTTTCTCTGTACTCTGATCTCATGTTTGAATCTCCTGGTGATTGGCAGGGAGGGAGAGATCACTATGTTCCATGGATCAAGAGCACCATCGATGACCATTCATCGCTACACAGAGAGAGTCTACAGGTACGCTCATTGTAGCCCTGCGTGCTTCGTAGCAGCATTTGCTTACATCGTGAGGTATCTAGAAATACCAAGCATGAGTCGTCGTCTCACATCACTCAACGTTCATCGCCTTCTCATCACCAGTCTCTTGGTAGCTGCCAAATTCTTGGAACGCAAGTTAGTATCTCTTTACTTAAAACCTAAAATCTCTCCCTACTATATTTGATTGTAAATCAGAGTTTGTTATCTTGTTTTTTTTTGTGGAGTTTAGGTGTTATAACAATGCGTATTATGCAAAAATCGGAGGAGTGAGCACTGAAGAGATGAATAGGCTGGAGAGAACGTTCTTGTTCGATCTTGATTTTAGACTATATATTACAACAGAGGTGTTTGAGAGACACTGTCTCATGTTGCATGGAGAAATGGTGTCTTGTCATTCAAGAAAACTTGGAACATTTGGAGAGGTAACTTGTAGCTGCCAAGCGATCTAATAAAACAAAGTCCATAATATTTGCTTAGCTCTTCTTTTCGTTATTGACTAAATGCATGTTTCTCGTGATTATTGAAGAAACAGATTAATGCCACGAAACGATCAAGAAGCAAACCTTGTTAAGTTTGGAATCAAAACTTTTGTTTTTTTCTCTAATTGAACAAGGTACTTGAAACATTTATTCGTTTGAAAAAAAATCAAAAAGTTTATTTTCTAAATTAGAAATGGTCCATTCAAAGCTAAATCTGGGTTACTAATGTCGACCTAACGCTCTTATTTAATTATCTTTTTTTAAAAAAAAAACTTTCATTTATTCAAGAACCAAAAAACGAAATACAAAGCTAACCACCTACCTTTGATTCTATACCTGCTAGGGACTTAACAATGCCCTTAAAATAAACCTAACCAAAAATCCAAGGGATGGAAGAAGAACTACTACTAAAGAATCTCGAGTTTCTAGAGAGAGGGTCCAACCTCAGCTTCAGAGTCTTTTTTATATCCTGAATAATGTTCTGAACTGGTCTGAAGATATTAGTATGCATAGAATTCCGTTCATTCCAAATCATATAGATCACGGCCTGAAGTAGCAATTTAATGAGGAGCAGCGTGATTGAGTCTGAGTTGAGGGCTTTTAGCCATCGTAGACAATCCTCAAACGCCCTGGGAGGAGCAAGATGAAGGCGGGAGCAGAAGTAACTCCAAACCTCATTACTGAACGAGCAATCAAAAAACAGATGTTGCCTAGTCTCATCCTGGCCGGAGCAGAGTAAACAACTCGGAGGTACATTAATCCCCCATCTCCTCATCATATTTCTGGTTTCTAGCCTATTCCAAGCTACTAACCAAGAAATAAATGCATGTTTTGGTACTCTTCCTTTTAACCAAATCTGAGGTGCCAGAACACTGAAGGGTTAGAAGGGTTAAGGACTCTCCATGTCTTTGCTGTGGAGAACAGAGCCGTAGGAGGATCATTCCCTATCCTCCAAAGGTAGGTATCATCACTGGTTGAATTCACAATCGGATCTGCTAGTGGCAAGCATTTTTTCAGCAAAGAAATAATCGCATTCCTGCTTCGAGAAGAGCTCAGCCACCAGTTTCCATTAGCTAACGCTTCCGCCACTGTCGCTTCTTTGTGCAGACCTGAGATCGCAGGGCCTCGCTCACCAGTAAGATGAATCAAGGGGCCAAGATCCGTCCAATTATCGTACCAGAAACTAGCTAAGCACCCTGAGCCAACCTCACAAACAACAAAGGGTCGTGCGATAGGTCTCAGCTTACACAGCTTCTTCCAGATCCAACTGTCTCCTCTACGAGGATTCAATTCCCAAAAATTAACGGAGCCTAGCCTGTGTCTTCTTACCCAGAAAACCCACAAAGAGCCGCCAGCTGCAAATAACAACCAAATGAGCTTCAAAGCCAAGACTTTGTTCCAGGCTTCTAAACGCTTCAAACCCAAACCTCCCTCAGCCTTCGGAGTACACACTGTTTCCCAAGAAATCTTTGCACCTCTTGCAGACTGAGGCGCTCCTCTCCAAAGGAAAGCATTGCACATCGATTCTAGAATCCTTATACACTCATTAGGAAGGATAAAGATTGACGTCCAAAAGGTGATTGTGGAATAAATGACTGCTTGAATCAGTTGAAATCTTCCCGCGAACGACAAATGTCTTACTGTCCAAGAGTTGAATATTGCCTCAATCTTATCAAGAAGTGGTTTGAAATCAGATTTTCTCATTTTCTTAGTATAAAGAGGAACACCAAGGTACCTTATCGGGAGTGATCCTTGTTTAATTCCCACTGATGCCGCTAATTCCTGACAAAGAGAGTGACTGCCTCCATCAATCAACAGTTCAGTTTTATCCTTATTCATGCTCAGACCCGATAGAACCTTAATTTCTTCCAAGATATCTAGAATTCCTCTCAAAGATTCTTCTGAACCATCAAAGAAAACCAAGACATCGTCGGCAAAGCTCAGATGGGTGATGAGGGGATCTTCACAAGACGGGTGAGGTCTGAACCGATTGTTCCTTGCTCCTTCATCTAACATTTTGGACAAAACGACCATAGCAAGTACGAAAAGCAGGGACGAGATCGGATCTCCTTGTCTCAGCCCTTTCTTTCCCGAGAAATAGCCATGCAGCTCACCATTGATCACGACACTAAAAGAAGTAGTTGTAATGCACTCTTTAATCCACTGAATCAACACTTCTGGTAACTCAAAGGCATGCAATAAATTGAGAATGAATTCCCAGCTGATATTATCATAGGCCTTTGCTAGATCAATCTTCAGACAACCGCGAGAGACACGTCCCTCCACATGAAAATCTGACACTAACTCAGAAGCCAACAAAACGTTCTCACACAACAGTCTGCCTTGAAGGAAACCCACCTGATTCCTCCGAACTACATCATCAATGAACAATTTGATCTTTCTTTTGATGATTCTCGCAATCACTTTATAGATAGTAGAGCATAAAGAGATTGGCCTAAAAAGACTCAATCTATCTGCTCCCACAATCTTAGGAATTAGGGAGATGGCTGTCGCATTGAACCTTCTCAACAATCTACCTCCAACAAAGAATTTTTTCACTGCTGCTATCACATCATTGCCAACAACTGACCACGAATCCCAAAAGAACTCCACTGAAAATCCATCTGGACCTGGTGCCTTACTTTTCGGCATTCTCATGATGGTGGTCTTGATCTCTTCATCTAGTGGAATAGCACAAAGACTCTCTGTCAAAGAGGAAGGACATCGATAACTCATACTGCTTTGCAACTCCACGACAGACGGCGGTACTGTGAAAGGAGACTCTAATCCAAGAAGATGATGAAAATAAGACACAACCATGTCTTTGATATGTGCCTTATTAACCACTTTAACTTCATTATCATCAAAGAGAAACCGGATTGCATTCCTAGCTTGGTGAGCTAACACCGCTTTGAAGAAAAATTTAGTATTAGCATCACCCTCATGAAGCCACCTTATTCTCGATTTTGCCTTATAGAAGATTTGAAGTGCTGCATCAAGTAGTTTCCACTTCTTACGAGCTATAAATTCTCTTCTAAACACTGACTCTGAAGGAGAAATTAACATTTCACTCTGGATCTCCTGCAACTCTTCCATTGCTAAACGAGTCTTCTACTGGATGTTTCCGAAACCAAGTTTGTTTAATCTCCTACAAGCTTGTTTAGCAGCATTTAGGCGCTGATCTAATGAGAACAGCTCTGAGCCCACTGCAATCTCCTTCTGCCACACTTCTAAAATATGCTCCAGAAACTGAGGATGAGAAGATAAAAAGGAAAAGTACTTGAAGCTCGTCTTCCTCTCCTCAACCACTGACAGCAAGTCCACCACACACGGAGAATGGTCGGATTCTCCAGGAGCAGTAAAGTGCGCAACTACATCAGGGAAGGCGACTCGCCATGCTTCATTACCAATCGCTCTGTCAAGTTTTCTGATGATTGGATCCTCCGGTCTGTTATTAGTCCATGTGAAGAAAGTTTCTCTTGTTTCAAGATCTTCTAACTCACACTGGACGAGACAGTCCCTAAACTCCTCCATTCCTCTTAACGGTAGCTCATAGGGAAGAATAGAGAAATGCTTGGACGCACTTAATATTTGATTAAAATCTCCAACTATGATCAGCGGCTTATCCTTCACCAATCTGTGACTTAGAGAGATTAACTAGTTCCTCTCATAGCTTCTTTCTCTGCCCTTCTGTATTATGAGCATAAACAAACCCCACTGTTACTGAGACTTGTGTAGCAGGATCAAACACTCCACAAACAATTAGCTATCCAGATCCTTCCACCATCAATTTCTGAGTAATTTGTATCAAATCTCTTTCCTTGGAACAACCCTGACAAGAGAGGCCCCGAATTTTCTTCACGGACTCTAGTTTCAATCAAAGCACCTACCGATACTCCCAGATTATTTAACCAACTTCGAATAACACTCCGACGACTATCATTATTTAAACCTCTAACGTTCCAAGCAAAAATCTTCATATGTACAAGGGGTGAAGACCAGTTGATCGTTAGAAGAGGGTTTTCGTCCTCGAGGTAGATCCCCAAGGTCGAAAGGAGGTATTATCCTGAGCAGGTTGTTTCATCAAGTTTGCCTTCCAACTCTCCTTTCTTAGAGCTTTCCTGATAGTCTTAGGATGTTTGAACCAAACTCTATCCTCGTCTTCAGGAGCTGAATCAGGAGAAGGAGAAGCCGGTTCAGCATCTTCCTCTTCTTTTGGAGTCTCCTCTGCTGCTACGGAAGACTCTTTTATGGGAGGTGTCTCCTCAGCTAAGGAGGATCCTTCATCGCCCTTTACTTCGCTATCGGGATAGGAAGCCAGGGCTAACTTTGAACTTCTCTCAACGATATCATTCTCAGGGTTCACACACTCACCATCTTCCAACTTTAAAGGGGGGGGGGGGGGGGCTTGAACCTACAGAAAGACTTCTGACTCGAGACTTGGATCTGCCTCTCCTCCTTGGTCTCTTCTTTTTTGTGACATTCTCTTCATTCGATTGCTGTTCAGAAGTGAGGAAATTGTTCTCTTGAGGTCTCACTTCCTGTACTGACTGCAGACTGATTTTTGTTGAAGTTGAAGCCATCCTGACTTGATTTGAGGGATCCTTTACAACCTCCTTCTTCCTTTTAGTCAAGGGCTTCAAACACCTATTTAGCAGATGACCAAACTTCCCGCAGTTTAGGCATTTCGGGGGTAAGCTGGGGTAATCAACCTTAATCCGAACTGCATTTCCTTGAACATTCCTTACTTCTACCAGCTGAGGCGGATCACGTTCCAGGGTTATCTCGACCTTGACCTTAGTATCTCCAAAATGATAAGGATCCAATCTAGACTTCTCTGTGTGTAGCGATTCACCAAGAGCACTTGCAACAACACTGATGCCATCTAAAGAGTACAACTGCGGCGGCACGTTCTTTAGAACCGCCCAAGTTGGGGCTGTTCTGAGCTCGTGTTACTGCAATGTTTCTTCAACCGACCAAGGATATACTGAGAAAGCACAGTGGTCCACCTGCCAATAGCCAATCTGAAGCACCCATTCCCTTGTTTGAACTGAGGGGATAAAGATGAGACAGCTTGTTGGCGAAGTCGTGCGAACGGTGATATTACCAAACTTTCCCCAAACAGGGTTTAAATCGGCAATGATTTTTGATGGATGAGGTCGACGGCCGTGAAAGTGACAGACGATATGGTCCTTCCACATCTCTGAGGCTTTGAGGATAACCTCTGAGGGAGCTTGGACGACGGGTGTTCCATCTTCGAGGAATGTCGGATCTGAGATTTTCCTGAGGTTTCGGAGGGACGCTTTAAACCTTGCGGCGTACGTCGGAGATGAGGAGGAGGGAGTCGCTGTCGGAGGAGAATGAATTTGGAGCTTGGCTTCGATTTGGGAATCAAGCGCCTTAGACAACTTATCCGAAACAGCGAGAGGTGGACGGGAGGAAACGATAGAGGCGAAGGGGATCATTTTAGTAAGAAGGGGGGAGGGAGAGATTCTCGTCTTCAGGCGTGAGGCCCGCTGACGGCGGCGGCGATAGGAGAAAACCCTAGTCGCACATCTTTTCGCAGGAGAGAGAAAGAGAGCGTTTGTAAGATTTGTGTTTTTGCTCCTATTTAATTAAGGTTGGGCCAAAATAAACTTATAAATATTTCTCACTCCCATTGTGGTGCTTCCCAACGAATGGAAGCTTCTCTATCTCAAATAATAACACTACATGGATTTGATGGCATGTAAATACTGATGGCTGAGATAATACTCTTTTGTAGGCTTAAACTATGATTCATCTTGTTTTTTATTTTTATTTTTTGCCAAGATGGTTCAGAAGTTAGTTATTGCTTTTGTAAAAAAATTTAATCATCTATGATATTTACATTTTAGCAAAAAATAAATACTGTGAAACAGAAGTTAAGAAAAAAAGTGTGAAACCACGAGTATGATGGAGGGCAATTTGTGAGATCGAAGTCAAAATGGTTACTTCATATATATACATAATATATTCCAGTTTTAGATGATTATAAACTTATTATTTGGCTTATTAATTAAAACGTGTATGTATGTAGTTTTATAGTTTGTGTGTGCCCTGGACTGCTCGTTGTTGAAACAGAAACTTTTTGGTTTTACTGGACAGAATCAGAAAATATGTATATCAAAGCTTTACTCCTTAAATATTAATTTATAAGGTCAGACCTACTCGTTGTTAAAAAAAGGTCGGACCTACTCGCCTATTCACGTATCCGTTAATGCGTGTAGAATATGTGTACCACATGGATGTGTGAATACTGAAATTAACAACAATTTGCATACTTGGTTTAATTTATGGCGGACTTATCGAATCTGAAGATATTTTAATTCTAAAGTGGATTCCACGGTGACGTACTTATCGGTGGGACTTGGGAGGCTACGTACGCGGTACGGTACGCGCATGAAAATGGTGGACAACAATTATGAATGTACTAGAAAATAGAAATGTTATGTGTTTTCTTACTCCATATAAAATTCTTACTTTTGACATATAACATACTGTAAAACGCTTTTTAACTATTGTTTTAAATCGACTTCCTTTAGGATTGTGTGCCCGATGATCTCACACCGATTTTCTCAATATGGCCTAAATTTGTGCACGTTACTAACATAATAAACTACAATACTATATTGGGTTGTATAAGTTGACTTTTGAAGTTCACCATTTCCTCGTTGGTGCCCATGCATGTTGCAAGCAATTAATGGAAAGAAAGATACATACAGATACTCATTGTCCACGCTATTTAAAAATTATAGATACTCCATGTACACCGTATTCAACTCTCTTGTTTAGCTTCACATGGTATTTCATTTTCAGCTCCCTTAGTTGCGCTCAAAATGAATCTACAGACTAATAACTGAATCGACATTAATGCAGAAAAAATATTAAGCATCCTAGTTGTTGACCTTCGCCGATGTAATATTTTATTGTATTGACCTGTGATATATAAAAGAAATTGATTTATTTGTGTGGCTATGAAGTAATTAAGAACACACACAAGGTTGGTTAAAAATCAATAGAGATACGAATATAGCGACTAGTTCGAGGCCATTGTCAAACAAGAAAGAAACTAGTGATATTTTATTTCCTAGAATATCCATACGTTCAGTGTTAGGAAAAGAAAAAAAATCATACGTTACTCATAATTAGACTGAACGCGTGAAGTTCAAAAAATATAGATTCCACCAAACCCTTACCAACAAAACTTAAAATATTAAATTCAAACCGATATTTTTTATTTATAATATTCACAAGAAGTTTCATCATCCCCGTCCAAATCTTCCCCTTTTGTACTTTTCTCCGTGATTATGTTCTGTTTTTTTTATAGCAAACGTGATCATGACCTGTTTATGTTCAAGAAGCTTCATTATCCCCCGTTTATCTCAAATATTTTAGAGAAATTGGTTCCCATGCACACAACTTATAGTATATTTGCACTCCCTACACACAATCCCCCCAATTTTCTTCCCCCCAAATCTACCATTTCCCCCCCCCACTCTATGGTATCTGCATTGTTTTAGGGTATTCTCCTAATTTACTCAATATTTTATTCCTTAAAAATCAGCAATATATCATCCATGGAAACCTCAGTTTGTATATTCTTGTGGGTTCTTATTAGTTGTCAGTGAGTCAGGTGACTACGATTGGCTCGATTATATTAATCTGATATTTTTTTTTCTTATTATTAGCCTTTTTCGATTCCAGCTTTGCTTCGCTTTAAAGCTTTGCTCAATAAAAGGAAAATAAAAACTCATAATCCGTGATTCGAACGATTTCTCTTCGATTTTTTCCTTCTTCTATTCTTGTTTTATTTGTCTTTTTTTGTCTCTCAAATTCATCGCCATATTCGATAGAACAACATCATAAATTAAATTAAAGGGTAAGCGCATAACTTCCTCTTTTAGGTTTTATTCCTTTGTGATGTTCGCCTGCAACATCAGACCTAAAAAAATGTGATTTGATTACATCCCATCTTTTAACTGACTCGAATTATCTCTTCTATAGTCGATCTGCATGTCATGTCCTAAGATCGATTCATCCGACCCCAGATTTTGCATAAAGTCTCAACCTTTAAGGTGCCTTAACTCTGCAATTGCATGCATGTCACTCTTGGGGGGTCTGATTACTGTTAGAGCTCTGTTTTTTTCTCGATTCGTCCGACCCCAGATTTGAATAAAGTTTCAATTTTTAAGGGTTCTTAACTCTGGAATTGCATGCATGTTACTTTTGGTATTTGAATAGTATTAAAGCTCTGTTTTTTTTTGGATTAATGCAGATTTTGATTAGAGAAGAAACTGAGTCGATTCGTCTCTCTTTATCGGATGAATTCTCCTCTGAGTTACAAGACTCTGAAACCCTTCTCAAATTCTATCGCTTTCAAATGTCTTGTTCTTGTTGGTATTGTTCTGTTCTACAAAGCTCTGTTTCTCTCTTCCTCTCCCAGAAACGTTCTCTTGTCTCGACCGCGTCACACGTCAGATTCGTCCTCACCCGGTGGAGTCAGGACCGATAAGTTTCTCGAGGTTCCACAGATCGTATGGGGACTGAACAATCAGAAGATAGCTTTCGCCAGAGCTTGCTTGACGGCGAGAACCATGAACAGAACGCTTCTCATGCCTAGCTTAAGCGCTTCCTTGTTCTACAAGGAAGTGGATAAGCTTCTTCCGATTCCTTTTGATAAAGTGTTTCAGTTCGAAAGATTCAACTCTCTGTGTAGTGGGTTTGTGCGGCTAGCTCGGTTCTCTGACATTAGAAACAGGACACAAGTGTTTGATTTAGAGAAAGGTAGTGGAAGAAGATGGACAGTGGAGAGAGACATGGAACAGTTGAGAGAATCTGTATCCATGGATGAGTTTGAAGTGATCCGTGTCAAGGGGAAGAACCCCTTCTTGTGGCACGATCATTGGCCGGTTAAGGACTATGCTAAGGTCTTTGAGTGTATGGTTGTGGTTGATGAGATCTCAAGAGAGGCAGATAAAGTTGTGATGAAAATCAGAGAAGCAGGGGAGAATGCAGCAAGAGGACATGGTCCTGTTCCTTTTGTTGCGGTTCACATGAGGATAGAGATAGATTGGATGATACATTGTAAGAAGCTAGAGCAGAGGCAAAAAGTTTCAGAGATTTGTAGTAGTAAAAGAGAGATTATGGAGAGAGTAGGGAACATTTCAGGTTTAAAGACTCCCACAGTTCTTTACCTAGCAGTAGCAGATAGTCTCTTAGAAGAGAAAGAAGAAGAATCATCGGTCTTAAAGGGTTGGAGAGATGGGTTGATACCTTTTGAGAAGAAGAAACTTGGTGTTAAAGAGGAGGTTTACAGCAAGTATTCGTATTTGATTCAGTCTGCTATAGATTATGAGGTGTGTTTGAGAGCGGATGTTTTTGTTGGTAATAGCTTTTCTACATTCTCTAGTCTCATTGTTCTTGAGAGGACTCAAAAGGCGAGAAGGTTAGGGTTTATGAGTTCTTGTGAAGATGGTGGAAACATGTGGAGTTCGTATGCATATAATCTGGCTGGAGAATCACTGGGAGTTCCGAGGAGATGGATGACGAATATGACTCATTCTAGCTTGCAAGCTATTAGCTATGGCTCAAACTCTGTTTCTTGTTCAAGTGAGTGAAGTTGATATGGAATTAGTTTTTTGGTCTTTTATACAATTCGTTTATTTGTTGAGGTACAAAGTTGTGTAGATTTAAGATCTTTTGTTCTTCAGATTTGTGTTCTACTGGTAACAACTGTGTGAAAAAAAGAGTAAGAACTGAAATCTTTAGAAACCATGAACAAACAATCTCTTAATTCAAATTTCAAGAATTACAATGGAATCTGCAAGTTTGGATATTTCTTCAGCTAAAGGTTTAGCTATGTTTTTATTGTTGCTGTTATTGTTGAAAAAACATTTTTGTGAATCCAAAAACACTTGATACATCAATTAGAGATCCGTTGATTAGCTTGTACGGTTGTACCTCTCTTCCTTCTTTGACTCAATCTATGTAGTACACAAATGAGGAAACTAGTTTTCGAAAATTTCTTATTTTGAATTGATTGATATTGAAGTTTCAATCCATATATCTTGTGTAGTCTGAAAAAAAATACAATAAGTTTCATTCAGTTTATGATTTACAAAATATTTTGAAGATTACTAATAAGAATAAAAATCTATAAATGACAAGAAACATAGTTTATGAAACTTAAATATGTGGAGTAATCATGGCTTAGAGTTCACTAATGTTTACTTGTTAGACAATACAGAAACTAATTATTTACTTGTTAGACAATACATTCATGAAAAAACAATCTCTTCATTCAAATTTCAAGAATTATAATGTGATCTACAAGTTTGGATATTTCTTAAGCTGGAGGTTTAGCTATGTTTTTATTGTTGTGTTATTGTGAAAAAAAAACATTTTTGTGAATCCACAAATATTACAATGACATACATGATCAACCTAATATTTTAGAATCTAAGAATTGAACATAATTATTTACGTATATTTCAGTGAATAAACAAATCATTACCTCCTCTAACTTGAGTTTCTTTGAATTTGTATGCAGATGTTGTCTTCTCTCACCTCAAGTCTTAAGGGCCAGTAGGCCCGGCTCAAAAAATATTTAGGCCCTTGGCAAAATAGTTTAAAATTTTTGTTTCTTACATATAACTATGATAATTCAAAAATATTTGAACCCTTATATTATTTTTGTACGAAAATTGGGTCCTTTTTCAATACAATTTTATGCAAAAATATTTTGGACCATGAATACACTATGCGCAATGTAGCACTTGAGATCATAAGATCAATGAAGATCATGAAACCCACGTCCATATGAATGCATTCAAACATATGAGATTAAGATCAAATAAGAAAGTAGACGTGGAGTTAAGAGAGGATAGGTCCCATAAGTACGGACACCTCTAGATGCTAAACCAGTTGGACAGAAAATAGTCTTTGTGAAAGAAATTTCTATGGTGAGATATACTTGATGAAAGGCACGACCATATGCATAATATTAAGCATGGTCATGTGCACAAGGATTCTCACAAAGACCAGGAATCAATGATAAGGAGATAAGTTCCTTATGGTGGATGCAACAGACATTGAGATTCCTAGATAAGTCTGGCACATAAGAAAGAAAATTATGCTTGCGGTTCAAGGATGTAAACCGCCTGCTAATATAAGTCCACTGGATAATATATATATATATATATAAGTCTCAGAGTATATAGAGTTTTCTAATGCAACAAAGTTCTCGAGAACTAGAGTATACAAGAATATTTTGATCTAAAGAAAATATCCTAGAAACCTCTGGAGACACTTCCCAAAAGACTACCAAAAGAAAGCATTGAAATGAATGTTTTGGGGAAGACTAAGTTTGGGACAAACAAAGATTGTTTGGGACTACAAAGTAAGTATCTTAAATATACTTAGAGATGAAATCCTTGTGCATCAATAAGATATATATAAAGGATGTCAAAACGTTAGGCATGAACCATTGTGTAAAGACTATAAGGTTCATTAACCCTAAATGTTTACTGTATAAGTATGGATCGCCCCATTGTATGGTAACAGAGTCCCATAGTCCCTAGATCCGGACATAGACCCATTAGGTCACATGAAGGACAAAGAATTTGTACCTTAGTCCGGATACAAACCAATGTAAGATCCATGGTCGAATGGTTTTCACTTGGTCCATGTACTGACCCACTTTGTCCTAAGGAAGGACATGGTCATAAGACCATCTAAGATTGGTCACGGATCCTTTGATCCTACATTAGACAAAAACATACGTCCTTAGTCTAGAAAGACTCAAGGCACATCCGAGTGTAAATGCACATAAGTGAAACCATAGTTAAGCATAAACTTAACACTATACGTCTAAATGACTTCAAAGTGCAATATGATCATATATGTTGTTAAATGATCAGACCATGAGGCATTGGAAATAAATCCATTCATGTCCCTTGCCAAAGGTGCTATTGGCGCCTTGCCTTAATGTGTTTACACATCCGAACATAAGCATTGAACTAAGCTTAAGTTATGTCTCAAATATAAAGGCAATGGGACAGGATTGAAATATCCTTTTAACTAACTAAATGTTATGTTTGAGATTGCTTTATACTAACCAAACCCAAAGAGATGTTTGCTTGGTTTTGTATTTGGTTATGATACAGGTTATAACGTTGGATCCATACATGGATAGATCTCAAACGAGTTATATGCACACGTTGGCCAAAGGATGAAGAAGCCCAAGTCATTGTTTCACCATGAAAGCAGAATGGAGATTCAGCATTAGAAATCTATACTCGTGATGGTACAGACCATGAGATGGACGAGTTCAAGAAGTACAAGTTCAACAAAAGACATGTCAACCGACTTCTTCACCATGTCTACATCAGTACCACGTCCATGAGAGCTGCCTATCAGTTTAGGACGTGCACATTAGAGGACCAGCTCAAGACTTGACGCCCATGAAGTTCCCCATCAGTCTAATCATGCGCCAACCTCAAGAGTATATACAGGAGGTACAAATCAGGGGAAGTGATACATGTTGTACTCTTTTTCCTATCTATTGGTTTCCCTTTTACCACATTGGGTTTTGGGTTTTCCATAGAAAGGTTTTAATGAGGCAACACCAATTAATTGGTAAAGTGTATCACGAGCCCAAAAGGATTTGGTACCTGGCGAACTCAAGATGGATTCAACATCTAGGGGAAGTGTTATGAACCGACTGGTTCAGATGGATGTTTAACCATAAATTGTAGTAGGCTTTTACCTTACTAGGCTTTAGCTCTTTAGTGGCCTATCTTGTAACTGGCCCATTAGAGTTTCAGACATTGTACTCCTTATATAAAGGAGTTTTCCATCGACATTAATAAGACATATTCACAACATATATAGATTTTTCTTTGTTTACTTATTTCTCCTTTATCTCCGCAAATTTCATATTATTAATGTTCGTAGTTGTCCATTTCAGACCCGTGAATTTCCTCATAATTAAATTAAAGAACAATAATTATTCAATTTACAAACTTTCCCAATTAATACTCACATCTTAGCAGCATACACTCAATTCCGCAATTATGTTCTCTTCTCAGTAATTTGAATGAGCAGTTTTAGATAAACCAATTAAAGACGTTATACAAATCAGCATTAGCTAGTTTGACAACCTTGTTTACTTATATTTACTAGGTCAATCATATTCGATGAAGCAAAATTAACTTGAAAATATTTTCTTTACGAGGCTAACTACGTAACATCAACGTATTTCCAAATTCAGAAGCTAAATAAGGCTGACTGTCGATAAATAGTTTTAAAAAAAACATATTAAATTGGTAAACTCAAGGTTTTTATTCGGTATGTTCCAAAAACATATATAAAAGTTTATGACAAAGACTCTATAGTTGCGAAGCTCACACAAAAAGCTTCGATTTTGCTCTCCACTTCCATTTTACACACAATGTGCTTACTCAAGCCAAGAACAACCATAAAGTTATTGAAACCTTCTCAATCCGACTCCAAGGCAGAGGTGGAAAGTTTTATAAAAACTCCACCTACTCATCGCTCTTCAAATGGTTAGAAGAATATATATGATCAGCCTTCTACTTCTATCCTTCCTACGGTCATCACTCTTCCCGCTTCAGTTCTTGGAAATATTATTCAAAAGACAGAAAAGCCATATTATTCCACACTAGACACAACAAGTTGCGCTTTGAGATTTATCTTAAACAGTTTTTTTTCCATCCTCTGACGGTCTGACCTCATGTTTGAATCTCCTGGCCATTGACAGCGAGGGAGAGATCACTATATATGTCCCATGGCTCAAGAGCACCATCGATGACCATTTATCGTTCGTTACTCAGAGAGTTTGATAGACCTAAAATATCTCCTATTATGTTCCATTCTAATAAGAGTTTTTATCTCGTTTTTCTTTCTTTCTTCGAGTTTTGGTGTTATAAGAATGCGTACATAATTAGGCAAAAATTGAAGGAGTGAGCAATGAAGAGATGAGTAGGCTGGAGAGAACGCTCTTGTTCGATCTTGATTTCAGACAAAATATTACAAAAGAGATGTTTAAGAGACACTGTCCCATGTTGCGGAGACAAACCGTGCCTTGTGATTCAAAAAAAAAAAAAAATTAGGATTGTTCTTGGACGTAAAGAAGCTTGTGTTTCTTGTCTTATTATTTTTTTAATGGAGGGATTAGTTTCATTTGATGGAAAATGTAATTAGGCTCATCATCTTTGTGAAGATTAAAATCTAGGATGACACAAATATAAAAAAGTTTGTATTGCACCAAAATAAATAAATAAAAGTTCATAATGCAGTAGAAAAACTTAATATGTATTTATTATATTGCACCTCGCTAGTTTCATCACAGACATGCATAGGAACAGTTAAAACATCACTCCAACGATAAGTTGAAAGTGTTTGACCAATCCGAAGTGTCGACATGGACGAAGCTTCTAAATGAGAGAGAAGGTTACGCTCTGGTTCCCGTCAAAACCCATTGGGCCGAGAAGTGTTAGTTTCAAAGGCCCAAAGTTCGATTAGAGAGAGAGATAGGAAACAGACGGAAGATCGGGAAGGAGGAGGAGGAGAGGAAAGATGATGACCGGCGGTAACTACACGACTATCGACGACGACAGCCGAAAAGTCTCTGGATCCGTACCTGTAAGTTCCTATCTCCATTTACGCTTTCTCACGATCTCGGTGATCCTTCCGATCTGATCTAGTTTCCCAATCGCAGTCTGTTCCAGATCCAGGTCATACCACCGTCAAATTCGCAGGTAACATTCTCGAAAATTTTCCGATAGAGCCTTTGAATTTGATAGATAGAGCGTTTAGAGAAAGAGCCAACTGATTTAGAACTAGTGATGCTCTTTGGATTGTTGTAGCTAAGAAGAACAGTGCCTTTTGAAAGCAAGTGGTTATGGATTTTGAATGAATCTCTCTCTAGGTTAAAACAGATATAGGTTTAAGTGAATATAAGATGACTGAACCTTTGAAAATGGTTATGTTGAAGTTGAGCTATAGATTGCTGTTGTCCTGCAGAATCAAATCTTCAAACCTTTCCTCCGTCTGCTACTCAAGGCAAGATCTCTGGTGGTAGTAATCCCCCTCGTGATGCTGACGGTATTATGATTGATTCTCTCTGAGTTTTTTCTTTATTCTATATTAGTTAAGATGTTAATCTACTCGATTTAGAATTTGGAAATGTTTTCATTTCATCTGACTGCTTCGTGTTGGTTATTTTCTTATTAATTTGGTATGTTCTTATGGCATACTTACTGGTGCAGATACATTTTCTGGACCTGGTAACGGTAGTACAGATGAACCTCAGTCTGGTGGCTGGCTCCATAAGTTCACTGTTGGTGCTTACAAGCCCTTCTTTGATGTCGACACTTCGGATGTTGTGGACAGACTCAAAGAATCTCTCTTCCCTTTCCGTGGAACTTTTACAGAGAAGACTGCTGATAAGCCTGACTTGTAAGACTTGTATAGTCTTTTTCTTTTTTTATTTCTACTATGTTTGTAACTCGGTTGATTTGTATTTTTGCAGGTATGGTCCATTCTGGATATGCACGACTTTGATATTCGTGGCAGCATCTATCGGAACATTTGTCACATACGTAGCACACAAATGGAAGAAACAAGAATGGAACTACGATATCAATCTGGTGACTTGGTCCGCAGGAGTGTTCTACGGCTATGTCACGATCGTTCCTCTAGCCTTATATGTCGTTCTCAAATACTTCTCTGCACCTTCAGGCCTAGTCCAACTCTTCTGTCTCTACGGCTATTCCCTGTTCATCTTCATCCCTGCATTGGTTTGTCTCCCAAAATAGAAAATGATTCATATTGAGACATCTGAATATGATGAATGGGAGACTTTGACATTTTTTTCACTTGTTTGTCTCTCTGGCAGTGCCTCTCGGTGGTGCCAGTGGAGATCTTCAGGTGGGTTATCGCAGGTGTAGCAGGGTTCATGTCTGCAACATTTGTGGCTTTAAACCTCAAAGCGCATATCAATTCCGCTGGAGAGAGATCGATCCTGATAATCGCAAGCATCTTTCTATTGCAGCTCGGGCTTGCGGTTGTGCTGAAGCTCTATCTGTTCACTGTCACCGTATGATTGGTAAAAAAAAATTAAACCATTGTTCTTAATATAAATGTTTTCTCATAATCTGTAGATCCATCCATTAAACGTTTTCACCTCCTCGGAGGTTTATCCAAAATTTTTGTACTGTTTGAAAAACTGAACTCCAGGATTCCATTTCATTGATTTACTTGAGGACGTTGCATTTGTAGAAAACAGTGTAAGAATAATAAAATCGATTTGTTTGCTTCTCTGTGTGTGTGACTGAGAACAAATGTGAAAAGAAGAATAAAAGACGAGCCTACAAATCTCTGACACGATCAAAACATGTTTTGTATACTTTAACCAATCGCAAGATTTGTACGGATACGGCTATCTTCTCTGGAAAACAGTGACAAATTCTTCTTCTACATTTACGTCAATAACATATTCGATTTTTTCAATCCTATTTTTGTAATTGAAACAAAACTTAAATATTTATTCTTCCCTCCAAGGCTCCAATAGGCTTTTTTTCTTTGTTGTTTTTAAGTGTTTGGCTGTAATAGTAATGGCGAATTTTCTCTACGGATAATTCTAAAAAAAATAAAAAAATAAAAGAAAACAAGTATTTTAGCTACTTGGCGTATATTCAGATTTCCTCTTCTCCACATTATTACCATCATGTGGTGGGTCTCAATCATCGAGACTTCCTTCCACTTTAAAAAAAAAATCTTTATTTTTTTCTAAAAATTAATTAATCTGTGCTTTCTTTTGTGAACATGGACGTTGAATATGATAGCCAGATTCACACACTAATCTCCTTTGCCTCAATTATTTCTTTCTTCTTCTCTTTGGCGTGAGATTTGAGGTATGTTCTGGTGGTGTTAGGTACCTTGTTACGTTTCTCAGTTTGTTCATCTTTTACATCCCAAGCAATCAATATCACCTGCTCCTACGCTTTCTCTCTAAAAATAAAGATTTAGACATTTGGTGATTTTATAGTTGGGGGAAAATTGATTTTTTTGTCAGAGAGTGAATTGCAAGTGAGCTCAACAGATTTTTTTTCGTTTGCTTATTTATTGCAGTTAAAGTTTCGTTTCTTTTTTTATTTGGCAGATGAATTGTGTTTGAATGTTTGGTGGGTGTGGAGGAGATGGACCGGAGGAGCTGGTTATGGCGGAGAAAGTCTTCTGAGAAAAGTCCCGGCGAGACAGAAAGCACAGGCTCGCTCTCTTCTCATTCTGAAAGATTCTCAGACGATCAGGTAAACACCTTTCTCTTTTTTTTTCTTGGCTTCTTGAATCGAAAGTTTTGAGCTTTATGTAGCAAATGCATCTATTTTTCTTCTTCTTCTCTCTGTATCTTCCCCTGTTTGCCAGCTTGATCAATAGGGTTTCAATGTGAGGATAGAGACTTTTTGCTGAAGAACTTGACAGATTGTGCCATGGTTTCTTCTTTATTTAGTAGAATGTGATTGAAACCACAAGAAGATTAGTTATCATTTTGATCTGTTTGTAGCATTGAATTTCTCTGAGTTATTGTAAGAGTGCCTTTGTTTGATCGTTGATTCTATTTATAGATGGCGTTACTGTGACAATATGTGATTAAGAGAGACTTGTGTGGAGAACTTGATAGATTTTGTGACTGAAACTATGAGAAATTAAATATGTTTTGTATATGTTAACATTTTGCATAAACCTTTTATGTTATGGTTTTGATGGGGTTTGGTATGTGAAAACACAGAGATCTCACTCACCAGAGTTAATATCTAAACCTGTAACAAGAGAACAAGAAGAAGTAGAAGGAGAAGAAGAGGCAACGGCGGATATCAAGATTCTAACGGAGAGGCTCTCTGCAGCTCTTTTAAACGTCAGTTTAAAAGACGACCTCGCCAAGCAGCATGCTAAAGTTGCAGAGGAAGCTGTCGCTGGTTGGGAGAAGGCAGAGAACGAAGCTGCGGCTCTGAAGCAACAGCTTGATGCTTCTGTAAGCAAAGTCTCTGCTCTTGAGGATCGAAACACTCATCTCGACAGTGCGCTCAAGGAATGTGTGAGGCAACTCTGGCAAGGAAGAGAAGAGCAGAACCAAAAAATCGAAGAAGCTGTAAACAAGAAATGCTCAGAGTGGGAAGCTACAAAATCTGAACTTGAATCCCAAATAGAGGAGCTCCAAGCCAGGCTTCAAACCGTAAAACAAGAAGATGCTACTGCTTCTGCTTCAGCTTCAGCAAACGCGAATCTCGAGGCTTTAGAGAAAGAGAACTTAGCTTTGAAGTTACAACTACTCTCAAAAGCTGAAGAGGTCAAGTTAAGAACTCTTGAGAGGGACTTGAGCACTCAAGCTGCTGAATCCGCAAGTAAACAGCAGCTGGAAGGGATTAAGAAGTTGACTAAACTCGAAGCAGAGTGCAGGAAACTGAGAGTCGTGGTTCAGAGATCTGTCAAGTCAAATGAGACCAAGTCTTCTGTAGATAATCAATCAGACTACTCAGGGAGATTCTCTTTTAGTGATAATGAAATGCAGAGTCCTACACAGAGGTCTGTTGGGAAGAGTTCAATAGCTCCTCCAGTAGATATCGGTTTAATGGATGATTTTCTGGAGATGGAGAAGCTAGCTTCTCAGCCACATTCTGAACCTGCAAGAAAACATTCAGAGAGTAGCAGGGGAGTAGGTAGACCTGATGCACAAGCAAGCCAATTAAAACATGAACTTGAAACCTCACTTCGGAGAATTTCTGAACTAGAGGAAAAAGTAGAGATGGTGGAGGTAGAGAAACTGCAGCTGGAGATGGCTTTGAATGAATCCAGAGAGCAGACCGAGGCATTACAGAATCAATTGGTGGAGACAGAGGAGAAGTTGAAGAAACTGGAACCAAGAACTCAAGATCTAGAGTTGTCATTGGATGAATCTAGAAAGCAGATTCAAGATCTTCAAAGACAGCTAAACAAAAGACAAGTGGATATGTCAGAACTAGAAACTACAAGAGCAGAAAACAATGATCTAGAGGAGTTGTTGAGTGAATCTGCAAGTCAAATTCAGGATCTTCAAAAGCAGCTAAACAAAGCACAAGTGAATCTGTCAGAGCTAGAGACTATAAGAGCAGAAAAGCTGGAACTGACCATATGTTTAAACGGGACAAAGAAGCAGCTCGAGACATCGCAAAGTCGGCTAAAGGAAACAGAGAGAAAGCTAGCAGAGCTTCAGACGCTGCTGCGTCTGACAAAAGATGCAAAAGAAGCGGCTGAGGATGGTTTAAAAGCTGCAAACGGGAAAGCAGAAGCGGTTGAGTCAAGACTCAGAGATGTGGAAGCAGAATCGCAATCTTTGATCTTGACAATTAAAGCTTTGGAAGAGAGTACAGAAAAGGAACGTCTGCTATCAGCAAAACACATTTCCAAGTGTGAAGAACTGCAAGATGAGATCTCAAAACTAAAACAAGAACTTGAGCATCATGGAGAAGCAGAGTATGAGCCTTATAATATGAGAGCTTTTGATGAAGATTATAAGCTGAAGCAGGTAAGACTCTCTTGTCATCTATATGCACATTACATAACACCTTGTATGTACCATATTTTATTAAACTCTTTTGTGACAATGTGGCAATTACAGGAGAAGGAACTAGCTGTGGCTGCCTCAAAATTTGCAGAGTGCCAGAGAACTATTGCTTCACTGGGTCAGAGATTACAGTCACTTTCTACACTTGATGATTTCTTGATTGAATCTTGAGGAGAAGCTCTCTGATCAGATTACTGATCATTCCCAAGAATGGTAATAAGAGTCAATAGACATTGAAATCAGAATGATGAGCAGTTGAATCTCTCTGCTAATCATATCCATGAATACAAGTGTAGAGGACACAAGGACAACAGGGAAGGCTAAGCCAAAAGAGGGTTGAGATACATATGTCGATAGAACACTAAGGGAAAGAAATTGGATATAGTTTATTTCTTTCATTTTATTTTTATAAATTATCCATTGAATCTCTATTGTTATAGATCATATCAAATAACAACAGAACTATGTGCAAATTACAAGCTAATACGTAAAGTAAAATATATGAGCTGTGAAAACTATCTCTTCCTTTTGTATGCATCCTCTTACTTGAATCCATTCCAATTTTTTCCCATGTTATCAAAATATAAAAATTGATTCCTGAATATGTTGTGTTATTTTAAGCAAAAAATAATATATAATAATGGAGCAATCTTTATAATTAAGCTGTATTCATATGCTTTAGATAAATGACTAACGAATTAATATTTTTTCCGACCAATAAGTTCCAAATAAGCATTTTTGTATTTTTCTTGTAACAGGCTAGGTTTCATGCAAGTTGTATATATCTTAAAATGGGACTAAATGGTTATCCAAATAAGCTCATCTTCACCACGTGGACTCCTCTGTGGCTACACCGTTGAAGTAGCTTCCTCATGTCAACCAATCTAACATGCAACGTGGTACATCATTCAAAATGATTCATGCCTTTAACTCGTTCTTTCACTTATTTGTTTGGATCAATTTTCCCGGTCACCAAAACACAAACAACACTTTCCCTGTAAAATTTCGAAGTGAAAAAAATAAAAGAACAACGAGAGATGGCTAGTGGGTTTCCACCGCAGAAGCAAGAGACACAACCAGGGGTACAACATGCTATGGATCCAACTCCACAGTTCTCTAGCCCTAACTACAAACCCTCCAACAAACTCCATGTATGTGTCTATGTTTACATAACAAATTTAAATACAACTTTGTTTTGTGTTTCAGTCAATATTTTAAAAATTATAAAAGCAAAAGCTACACAAAAACTTATGTTTTACATTTAGCTTGGTGCTACGAAATATTATAAGTATTTATAAACGTTATACACTTAACAATAGTATGCTTGTATAACAAGGTACTTACTTTTGGCAGGGAAAAGTGGCGCTAGTGACAGGAGGAGACTCAGGGATAGGTCGAGCAGTGTGTCACTGCTACGCGCTTGAAGGAGCGAGCGTGGCTTTCACTTACGTGAAAGGCCGAGAGGACAAAGACGCAGACGAGACGCTGCGTTTGCTTCACGAGGCTAAGACAAGGGAAGCTAAAGAACCGATCATGATCGCCGTTGATTTAGGGTTCGAAGAGAACTGCAAGAGGACCGTTGACGAAGTTGTCATCGCATTTGGACGCATCGATGTGCTTGTAAACTGTGCAGCTGAGCAGCACGAGGTTTCCATCGAAGAGATCGAGGAGGCTAGGCTTGAGAGAGTGTTCCGTACCAACATCTTCTCGCAGTTTTTCTTGGCCAAGTAAGTGATTACATGAAACAGTGAAAGTGGTTCGGTTATGATCCGACCAAAGTGACTAATGAATAGTTTTGAATTGTTTTTCTTTTGTGTAAATATTTTTGAAATGTTTACACCTATTAACAAAACTAATTAGTTTTGTATCATAAATGCAATGTTCTATGTGAATATCAACTTTTATTAAATTAACACCAATAATAACTCAATAAATTCAACTAATTTTTTGAAATTTACGATTTATTGTTATTAAATAATAGAAAAAAATTGACCCAAAAATAATAATAGAAAATTATAAAACACATTAAGATTTTTTCCTTAAACTTGTATCTTTATGAAACAGAGGTTATGAAACTAAGGAAGTACATGTGTATATAGGTATGCGTTGAAACACATGAAGGAAGGGAGCAGTATCATCAACACGACGTCGGTTGTTGCATACGCAGGAAGCTCGAATTTGCTAGAGTACGCCTCTACAAAAGGAGCCATCGTTTCCTTCACACGTGCATTGGCTCTTCAGCTCGCATCAAAAGGCATACGTGTCAACGGAGTAGCTCCAGGTCCGGTCTGGACTCCACTTATAACCGCTTCTTTCTCTGAAGAAGCGATCAAGCAGTTCGGGTCAGAGACGCCGATGAAAAGAGCGGCTCAGCCTGTGGAAGTGGCTCCTTCTTACGTCTTCTTGGCTTGTGAGCATTGCTCTTCTTACTACACCGGCCAGATCCTCCATCCAAACGGTAAGTTGTAATTATTACAGCTGTAATCTTTGTCGCTAGCTCCTAACGCAAACGCAATTTTGTGCAGGTGGTTCTATCGTGAACGCTTGAGCTTGTCTAAGAGGGGTTCTCTCTGTTAGTGTGGTATGTGTTTGTATGTAATAATGTAGTGAAATGTTGTGTTTGCTGTATGATGAATAATGTAAAAAAAATATCTGAATAAATGGTATATGTGTTAGTTGTGTTTGGTATTGTGAGGGCAAAGACAGTTAACTTTACACACAAGTAAAGCAAAGATCATTACTCATGTAATCAGTACAGCACACTTGAAGCCCTATGAGTTGTGTGTTTCTTTACATAGTACAAGTGATGAGTACTCTTATGCCTCAGTGTCCGAGTCTTCTTCAAAGAGGAACAAGTGAGGAGTCACTACTGTTCTTCTGTTCTCTTCTTGTTCTCTTACTTCATTAGCTACATCGATCTCTCTTGAGTTGTTCTTATCTAATCTCTGCTTATAAACTGCGTCGTAAGCCTCAATAGTTAGACCTGATGCTAGGAAGAGTTCTAACTCATCCACAAACCGGTCTGTTCTCGCCACTAAGAAGGGACGAGCCGCCTCTGCTATGACCGATTTGAATTGTTCTTGAAAGGCCTCTGCGCTTCTTGTTTCTTGCTTGTGTCTCTGTCCGGTTCTGAAAGAAAGAAGATTTAACGGTGGGTTTCATTTACATCTCTAAACCGAGCATAAACGATTTTGGCAACAGATAACATTTCTACATTGATCATCAATTAAAGAAAACTTGATCAAAGAGTTGTACCTTTTGCAGAAGGAATCCATTACACCGACCAGATGATGCAGAACGATATCAACATCTTCCTCCTGAGCAAGCAGGACAGTTGTAAGCAACTAAACAAGAAGAAAACAGCATAAAGAAAATTGCAAGCATACCTGCATCAGAGCTTGAAGCTCCCTTCTCAACCAGGACTCAAGCCAACGATTCCGCTGGAGTAACTTCTTCAGTTTCCAAAACCGAGGAACGTCAAACACATCCGCCAGTAAACCTGGTTAATAGTATAAAAAAAAAAAAAAGAAACAAATAACGTTAGCATTCTCTATGGACCAACTGAACACAGCTTACTCTACTCATAGTACGTTACATCAGTCATATTCTAAACTAAACCAGGCAACATATCCAATTGTTGTAACTAGTTAGTACGCATGTTTATTTTAAATCATGAATAAAGCTTAATCAGTTCCATTGTTAGACGGAATGAAGCTACAAACCTGATTCGGTGTAGTAGCATTGCAGTCTATACCTCTGTTCCTTCGTTAGGACAAAGCTGCGCAAAGAAGATGGTAGATAAGCTCTTTGCTTTACTGTCAATCAGATTAAGCTTGAATATCAAGGAACCTACCCATCAGTAGTATTGGGATCAACATAGTGCCGGTCAAAAGAGTGCCCGTCGAAGTTGTATATGATCGAGATGTTATCCGCCTGCAACATTGTCATACTCATTCCTGTTAAACAACTGTTTGAACCTGTATACTACTCAGAATAACAAAAAGAGTTTCAAGAAAGCAGACCTTACAGAGAGGACACTTAACAGAAGACAAAGGCTTAGCCACCTTGCTGGAAACAACTTTGATCCACTGTTTAATACATCTGAAACAAAACTTGTCTGCAACAAAGAAAAAGAAAAAGGAACGTACTTTTCAATCTACTATTACTGTCGAACTTGCAAGAAGCTATCAGCTATTCCCTAAAACCATAAATCCTATATGTCTAATCTCTGATAACACAAGAGCTTAACGAGATTGAGAGAAAGAGAGAGAGAGAAAGAGAAGAAGAAGCTTACGGAAACATGTATCAAGATAGGATTCTTGGAGTATGTGTCCAAGGCAAATTGGACAAGGATCTCCTCCGTCGATTGAACTGCTCCCCACGTCGATCTCCTTCGCCGACATACCTCTCGTCTCCACTGTTAACCGCCGACGTTATGTAACAGAACACCTTTGATTAATGTCTTTTTCCAAATTTCAAAATTAACCTTGAACTCTCTTAAAATTAACAATTAAACCTGTAACTATTAAATAATTTCAATTTCACCCAATTTTATAAAGGTGTAAAGCTTTGATGAGTTTATTACATTAACACTGATGAAGAAACACTACAAACCAATTCTCTCCAAACTGGAGAGCTGCAGAACAATGTCGGAACTAAACCAACTCCATGCCCTCATGATCAAATCCTCAGTCATCGAAAACATAATCCCTCTAAGCCGTCTCATAGACTTCTGCACCACCACCTCCCCAGAGACCACAAATCTCACCTACGCGACCTCAATTTTCAAAACCATCGATTCCCCGAGCGTGTACGTATGGAACGCTATGATCAGAGGCTACTCAAACACCCCAAACCAAGAACACAAAGCATTGACCTTTTACCGAGAAATGCTTCGTAAAGGGTACACTCCAGATCACTTCACGTTTCCTCACGTCCTTAAAGCTTGTTCTGTGTTGAGGGATGTAAAATTTGGAAGCTCTGTTCATGGGTTTGTTGTGAAGACAGGGTTTGAATTGAATATGTATGTTTCTACCTGTTTGCTTCATATGTATATGTGCTGTGGTGAAGTGGAGTGTGGTTTAAAGGTTTTTGAAGGTGTGCCGAAGTGGAACGTTGTTGTTTGGGGGAGTTTAGTGTCTGGGTTTGTGAATAACAACCGGTTTAGTGAAGCTATTGATGTGTTTGGTGAGATGGAGAGACATGGTGTGAAGGTGAACGAGATGATCATGGTGGATCTTCTTGTTGCTTGTGGGAGGAGTAAAGATATTGAGAGAGGGAGATGGTTTCATGGGTTTCTTAAAGAGTTGGGCTTTGATCCTTTTTTGCAGTCGGGAGATGGTTTTAATGTGATCTTGGCTACGAGTCTGGTTGATATGTATGGGAGATGCGGAGATTTAGGGACCGCGAGGTATCTGTTCGACGAAATGCCTGAGAGAAGCTTGGTTTCTTGGAATGCGATTATTACTGGGTATAGTCAGAACGGTGATGCAGAGGAAGCGATGCGTGTGTTTTCGGATATGGTTGGTTTGGGTGTTTCTCCTGATAAAGTAACGTTTTTGAGTGTCATAAGAGCTTCTATGAGACAAGGATGTTCACAGTGGGGACAGACGGTTCATTGTTATGTGTTGAAAACGGGATTTGTGAAGGATGCTGCTGTGGTTTGTGCGCTTGTGAATATGTATGGTAAAGTTGGAGATGCAGAGAGCGCGAAGAGAGCGTTTGAAGATCTTGAGAAGAAAGATACGATAGCTTGGACGGTGGTGATCATCGGGTTAGCGAGTCACGGGCACGGGGCTGAAGCGTTGAGTGTGTTCAAGAGAATGCAGGAGGAGGGTGATGCTAAACCTGATGGAATCACGTTTGTTGGGGTGTTGTATGCGTGCAGCCACGGGGGTTTGGTGGAGGAAGGACGAAGATACTTTAAAGAAATGAGAGATGTTTATGGTATAGAACCAACGGTTGAACATTACGGATGTATGGTTGATGTATTGAGCCGTGCTGGTTGTTTTGAAGAGGCAGAGAGATTGGTAAGGACTATGCCGGTTCGACCCAATGCTAATGTATGGGGTGCATTGTTGAAAGGTTGTGAGATTCACGAGAACTTTGATCTGGCTGATCGAATAAGATCTGTGGTAAGTGAATCAGAAGAACTCGGTAGTGGAATCTATGTTCTTTTGTCTAATATCTACGCTAGAGCTGGACGGTGGAGTGATGTGAAGCTGGTTAGAGAATCAATGAATAGCAGAAGAATAGCTAAAGTTTTAGGTCAAAGTTCTGTTGAAACAACGTTGTAAACTCTTATGGTCCTCTGCTTTTATTCTTTTCTATTTAGAAAAAAAAATCTAATAGATCAATAGTACTTTTACAGAATCAAAAGTCTGAATTCATTCCATGAAAATGATATCTTAGAAGTTTACTTAAGATCTTCATCATTTGTATGCATCTGGTAAACTGTAACCAGGCAGAACGATCTTGTCAGCAAGCATCTTGCCGGTCTTGGGCATGACATGCCAGTGTAACGTCAAGTTGAACTCTTTTCCACGAAGATTATGTCCCTGAAAGATCCCAAATGATATGATCAATTCAATCTTCAGGTTCTGAATTAAGTAAAAGAACGCAGAAGACTTTGGTGGGGGTTTGTTTCTAGTGGTACCTGATCAATGAAACGGTACTTGTTTGAGGTCTGAATCCTAAACTTGGCATGCTCCTTGTCAGGGATAATCACATCCCATAGAGAAACCTTCCAAAAGAAATGTCAAATATCATCTCAAGTCAATCCACAACTTGTCCCTAAGACATTACAAGGCTTTGCATTTAAACAGAGTGTGGTCTATAGTATTACCTGATTCAGGGCGTTCATTGGGGTTTCGTATTCAGCTGCCACGAAAGCGAAAACCTGCAAAGCATTTTTTCATAAAACGAATATCAAGCAAGAGCAGTGCAATTTCTACAAGTAATAGTAAAAAGACAAGTGTTTTGAGATGTTATTAAAACCTGTTTGGTGTTCCAAGTAAATAGTGACTGCAAGTCTGCAGATATGTCCAATGTCAAGCTGACCTGCACGACATCGTAAATTGCGCTGCTTTGAGTGATATTCAGAAAACAGATTCGAATATTGTCAATGAGTTAATGTTAATCATATTCGAAAGCTTAAAAGATCCATGAACTACTACTACTACTACATTTGGAAGTAACTTGAACAATTCAGAAACAGAGATGAGACTTCTTATGTAAAGATCGAAACTTTTACCTCATCATTGCCATAAGATTGCTTCTTAAGCCGATTGATGTTAAGTATCTGCAATCACAGCACCAAACCCAATATCCATAGAAACAACATCAGACATTTTCATTTTTGAAGTTCCTCACATCAAAACAAAACGAAGATCAAAGCATTTCATACGCAGATCCATCACATACGGAGGACGATCGAACACATGTATAAACAATCCAATACCTGGATCTCAGCAGAGGGATTCTGGTTGCTGAATTTGTCAGAGAAAGACGCGATTGCGCAGATGAAGGCGAGCGCAGTGACGGAGAACGTGAGCAGAGCATTTGCTCTGTATCCAAATGAATGCATCTCTAAGCCGCTTTTCCCCTTAAAGATCGCTCCTTCGTGATTATCGATCACCGGAGTGCGGAGGAGGAAGTAGCAGAAGACGAAGACGACGAGCGTTTTATTTAATTTTATTTCATAGATATATTTCCATTTTAATTGTCTAAACGCTGTAATGTGATTGGCCAAGACACGTATGATGGTCTAATTTGTAAACCGGTATTCCAGTCCATCAGTTCTTTACTATCCAAACCGGAATCTCGGTTACTACCTTTTTGGTTCCGATCTAAACTCGGTCTGAGAATATTCATTCGATGAATTTGACTATTCGAGTCTCACCACCGTACAAAAATTCTGCACTTGACCAAATATGCAAGGAAACGTTTCCTTCCATAATAAACATCAAATTATTAAGGTTGACTGATTAAACCGGGAATAAGCTACCGAGATATTAATTGTCATATAGCCCCTTGTGAGAAATTGAGCGCAAGTTGTTTAAGACTATCTCCAGTGGTACACAAAAAATTACTCTGTAATTTACTCTAAAATAATGTAATTCTATTATAGCTTGAATTTGCTTTAATGGTTCACTTTATACTAGAGTTACACTATAATAAAATGAAACTAGTTTTGGATCCGCGCAACCGCGCGAGTTTTAATTTTAATTTTTTATTTTCAAATGTGTATATGTATTTTTCAAACATAAATATGTGATTCAATTTCTTGTTTCTTATCAAATTAATTATTTCAAAATGTAAAATGTATTTGTATCTTCTTGTATATGTTTTTGTTTGTTGAATCAGTGTTGATTATTAAACTCATGAGCATATGTAAGGTTTGGTAAAATAGAACATATTTTCATTTCCAGAAAGATATTATAACTTGATATACAAAATTATTAAGTTTAACAAAAAGTGTACTTATATCTTCTTAGATTATAATTATAAAGTAAGTAATTAAGAATTTAGCATTTTTTTGCATTTAAACGAACTATCAAATATTAAACAAAATAACATTGACACATATGACAATAAATTTTAGAAGGATAAGAATATATACTATAAATTTTATAAATGTATACTATAAATATATACTATAAATTTTTAAATAAATAAATTTTATATATCAAGTTTTTTATTGTTCAAGTTTTCAATTGTTTATAAATATTTAAGGGGTCTTAAATATTTATACTTATAGTGGCAAAATTATAAATGTTAAAAGATAAAATAAATCAAACAAACTATATTGTTGCTAGATTATAAGCTCGAAAATAAAATTATTACTTATACTTTCCAAACCCAACTGATGGTATAGTCAATCTACAAATATTATAGATATGAGTTGGTTTTCTTTATTAAATGTATAAATCAAACCCGTTGAATACTTAGAAAATGTTAGGTTCGAGGATAGTGAATTTTTGAACAATAAACAACTCACAGAAATAACTCTAGGACTATATGATAATTGTATTAGCCTAAGGATTGGTTTGATAATGATTTACATTAATGTGCAAACATTGATTATATTATATGTATTTAAAATTAGCCATACAATAATGTATTAGTCCAAAGACTGGTGATATATCTCATGATTTTAATAACTTTTAACATCTATTTCTAAATCATATTAATGTCTTGAGTTGTGTTTAAGTGTATGCATTGCATATATTTGTAATTATTTGCATATCATAGGGTCTGGAGTGCACATTTGGGAATTTCAGGTCAAATTCAAGAGATTATCTACGCCAATTAAAAATTTGGGGGCGAATTGAAAACTTCCAGAAGTTCAAGGACCGTTCGCGCAAATATGGAGATCTGTTCTGTACAGTTAAAAAGTTTGGGTTTAATTCATGAGGTTGCATCTGCAAATTCAAAAATCTGTGGCCGAAATAAAATAACTAAAAAGCTAAAGGACCAATCTTGCAAAATGAAGAAACATCTCCATTGATGTTTACGAACAGAGCTTGTCACGGAGGAGATGCGACGGAATGACTTGATTCTGACGATGAGCACGGAAACGACGGTGGAACTGAGCATGGCGAAGAGATGATCTTCATTTTGCGACGACGGCGAGCTATTGTCGAGGTGTAAAGGGACGGTGGCTTCAAGAGGCGTAAGTTTGTTGGTCGTGACGAAACAGGGAGCCCACATGCGGTGAAGTTTCTTAGTTCATCGACGACAATTGGAGCTCTAGGCAGTGGCGATGGAGAAGACAGCATGTTATGTCACCACGAGTTTTTGAGTACGGCAGAAAAAAAATTACGACGTATTATTAGGTTTAGATAAGAATATTTGGAATGATATATTTTTAATGTCATATGATTAGTAATAAATAAATGGTAAGTAACTTCTAGTAAGAGTCCATTTTCCTAAATATCACACATGAATTAAAAGTCATGACTTCTGTTTTAATATAATAGATATAGAGTACCGTGCTTTTAACTCCAAATATAGAGTAGAAAATGAACATTACTCTATATTTCACTCTAAAATAGTGTAACTCTATTATAAAATTTTTGTGTATGTTTTCAACTGCCAAACTATTTTGAAGTAGTTTCTCAGTTCACATACTAGTTTCACTTTTGGAGAACACTGTTTGATAGAAACACCAAAACCTAATTCTGAAAGATTTTATCCACCTTTTCTTATGAAAGAAAACATCATAATCAACTCATAAATCTCTCACGGATTTGGTATATGTGGTGTGGAGATAAAGCTAGTGGCACACTATAGAAGTTAGTGCTCTTGTACCCTACTATAGAGGGCGGCTGCACAAATCATTTTCACACAAAGATAAACAAAGCTAAATAAATATCTCACTTTGCAACCATCTTCGAGATATTATAAACATCATTCATTCCACTAACAAAATTAAAGCACATTTTGTTTCCAATCCTCAAGAGAGTTTCAAAAAGAAAAAGACATCCCAAGACTTCTAAGACAACAAACATTCATATCCATTCTCTAATTAAATAGTACAGAGGATCACATTACACTACAGCTACCTGGATTCTCATCGCTGAACATATGAGTATAAGAATCCGAGTGTGGAGGCGGCATTGGCGGTGGATGAGCATAGTTCACTGATGGATATGGTCTAGCATACATCATCGGATGGTACATGTCTCCACCGTGACCACCACCATATCCTCCATGAGCTGCAGCTTGTTGTTGTTGTTGTTGCTGCTGCTGCATCATCATTTGCATATACTGTTGTTGGTTCATTTGATGACTTGCCTGAGGTTGTGGTGGGTAATAACCTCCACCTCCACTCATTGGTAAGCCTTGAACCGCCGGGTAAGCACCACCTTGGTGTCCCATCATACCCATCTGACCTCCTTGGTGTCCCATCATACCCATCTGACCCCCTTGACCCATCATTCCCATCGGACCTCCTTGACCCATCATGCCCATCGGACCTCCTTGACCCATTGGGCCACCCATTCCCTTAGCACTATGATTACCCTTGTTACCTACTCCTCCGCCTGCTTTGTGGTGCTTAATGAGCTCATCAATATCATGGGACCCATGTCCTCCTCCTTTTGACCCACCTCCACCACCCTTTTTAGGCCCACTATCATAATGATGAACTCCTCCTCCCCCACCACCGGACGATTTGACCTTATCACCCCCACCACCGCCTTCTCTTTTACCACCTCCCTTCTTCTCATCTCCTTTGCCACTTTTACCATTTTTGAAAAACCCTAGAAGGCCACCACCACCACTTTTAGCATCTGTTTTTCCATTTTTACCCCCACCTCCTTTATTCTTTTTCCCCTCTTTATCACCTTTCTCTCCTCCTCCTCCTCCTCCTCCTTTACCTCCTTTCTTGCCTTCTTTTCCCATTTTACCCTCACCCATTCCCTTCATTTGCACCGGAATCTCAAACCCGCCACCACCTTTCTTCCCCTCTCCGCCACCACCGCCACCACCACCACCGGCTTTGAAACCATTCATCATCATCATCATCTCATTAGCTCCCTTAGGTCCAACACCACCACCACCCATTTGAGGCATCATCTTGTTAGGCATCATCATCATCTTGTTAGGAGGCATGTGATGATTACCACCACCTCCTCCATGACCATGTCCTTTTCCCATATCTTCTTCATCATCCTCATCATCGAAATCCTCGTCATCATAATCATCCTCACTGAACTCATCATCATAATCATCGTCACTAAACTCATCGTCCTCCTCTTCAGCAAACTTAACAGACTTCTTCTGATCCTTAGGAGGCATCATCATCTTCATATCCTTCCCACCATGCCCACCTCCACCTCCACCTCCACCTCCACCACCTTGAGCTTGAGCTTGAGCAGCTTTCATCATCATCATCTGTTGAATCTGCTGAGGCGTCAACTGCATTGGTTGACCTCCATGTCCATGACCCTGACCACCACCACCACCACCGTTAGGTTTCCCCTTAGCTTGGTTACTCTCTTTTCCACCTTTTCCGTTCATGCTGAGATTACCAAACTGCCCATTCAGATTAGGAAACCCTTTCCCTCCGCCGCCACCGCCACCACCACCACCACCACCGCCTATGATCTCGGCATGTTTCCCTGATTTGCTCAGTTTCTTAACGAGGATAGCTGGGTCAACGTTTCCAGTGACAGTGACTTTCCCCTGTTCCACATCTGCTTTTACAGAATACACACCTGTGAATCAAAACAATAAACCATGTCAGAATATTCCCAACAAATTGAAATATAAAACGCGGTAAAGCTCAAAACTTTGAACTTAAATTTAGGAACTTTTATGTGTAAACGAAATTAAGAATGGTTGATGTAATTTTTTAAAACATTTAACATTAGAAAAAAATATCCCAGTTGATAAATCTTGAGACTTTTGGACCTCGTTATTTGGAAAACAAGAAGTCAAAATCATTTTCAAAACTTTTGTTTGAGCTGAAAACATCAAAATTTAACAGATCCATATGGCTTCGGAGAGAGAAACTCGCTTCATGTGTTTCAAACAGACACTAGCTTCACCAAATTAACAATTAAAATGAACATACAAAGCCAAAGAAGAAGAGGGGGGAACAGAGCAAGAAGAAAACACAAACCTTCGATTTTCTGCAGCTGTTTCCTCACTTTATGCTTACAGCCTTCACAGTGTACGTTTACTTTCAGAACACAAGTCTGCAAAAAATAAAATTCAAATGCCAGAAAACAGAGTTAGCACTGTTTATATACTCCAATCTTGAAGGGAGAGAGACAAGAAGAGAAGGAGACGTCTACCTGAAGCTTCATAACATCTTGTTTATTCATAGTTTCTCTTAGAATTTGTGGGTTTTTTCACAGAACAAAAAAAAAAACTCTGTGTAGAGAGAGAGAGAGAGTAGTTTCTGTCTGAGCTCTTCTTTTCCCCTATGTGAAGAAAAGAAATGGTAGTAGATAGAGATGATAAGAAGAGGGGTATATAGTGTAATAAAGTCGGTTGTTGCTAGGACAGAGAGAGAGAGAGGGACACTAATAAAACACGCTCAATACTTGTGTTTTGTTTTTATCTCTCTGTTTCAGGGTTTCTTTTATTTTTTTATGTCTGTAAACTTAAGAGAGAGAGGACGGTGGCACAGGTAGCAAGGATATCTTTCATTTTGATTTGCAAATATCTTTTCTTTTTTACATTTTAATATTAGTTTTGATTTTTAAATTTTTATTATACTTTTTCTGGTACAGAGTAGAGGGAAAGAAGCAGAAGAAGAAGCTTAAAGGCAGCTTCTTTCACTTTGGCAGCAGAATTAAAGTACAGCCTCACCTCGTCTGTATTCATCTTCAGGAATACGATTGATTAACACACACAAATTCGAATATCTTAAGGTTCCTTAACTGCATTACTTAGCTGTATTTGTTTTTTCCTTGAGTTTTATGTGGTTTAGTTGTAAACCGACTTTATTAAGAGTCAATAATCTAGGTGTCATGTTGTTAGCATGCAGTGGTTTTATACTTTTATCTACTGTTCTAAAAATCAACTGTTTTTTTTTTGTCAACAAAAATCAAATGTTAATTCACATTTTTGTCAATATGTTTTTTATTTTTATATCTATATTAACATTTTAATGATTTTTTCCATATATCAGTTATAAGGAATACGTGTTGAGTGCCTACAAAGTTGTAGACGTTAAAAACTCTCTTAGTATCATAGCGTATATCATTTGCTTGCAAATTAATTTGACTACAATAATTTAGATATGACACTGATGATATTAACAAGAAAATTTCAGGATCGTAATAATGGGTTTGTGATCAATGATTTTAATGATCGTTGACAAGAGTGTTTAGGATCCAATCGCAAGCAAGAATAGCGCCTTTGTCAACAAAATGGATTTGTTTAACAAAATCACTTACGCAAACAATGCAACCATTGAATTCAAAACATTATTTTATGACTCCTATGTTGGTAAGTTATGCGATCTAGACTTTCCAGAAAAAAAAAAGTTATGCGATCTAGAGCTTACGTTCTATACTGGGACTAACATACCTCATACAGAAATGTTTCTCATAAACTGTTCGATTGTCAAACAAAAAACTTTCTTGAGACAACCAATAATAAAAAATAAAAAACTCTATGCTTTCAACTTATATGTGGCTATATAAAACCGAGAAAAAACTTTAAAACTCTACACTTTCAACTTATATGTGGTTATATTAGAAAAATGTCAACTTAAAATATTAATAAAAATGAGAAATTAAGGAAAAATCTATTTTATTGAATAGATATCTCAAAATACTAGGTAATTTCATTCATGAATGTTTTAGATACTATCAAATAGTTTTGAATAGAGTTTTCAGTATTTAAGATAATCTTCTTATTTTTCAGTATTTAACATAATATCATTCGATACAGTAATTTTGAATTTTTGTAGAGATATTCAAGTTGATAACCCACGGTACTCTTTCCGCAACCCGGAAATTTATAGATGGAAAACTAAGAAAAATTGATTTGACAACTTTTGTTGCTGAGGATGGTCGATAAGTTTATATAAGTTAGAGAAATATACATTCAATTTATTTGAATGTATATAATAATATGAAGAAGAAGAAGCGAGAAGGGACAATAATGTTGATGAGTTTTAATGGGTCATGAAGACAGGTAGCTCGCTTCCACTCTTTGCTGTGGATAGAGCTCTCTAGGGCCAGCTTACAACTAGGCCACCAATTAGTTCGGAATCAATTAAAAAATTAATTATCTAGTGGAAATATACTGAGGTTCTTGAGTTAGGAATAAAACTTCTCTTAATTGCTAATGCATGTGACGCATGTGCACCACTTCAGCGAGAGTATCATAATATAGTAAGCAGTTATTTCAAACATATCTATAAAAGTCGTGAACATATACATGAAGGGAAATCACTATTAGTGGTTTCGCGATTGTTATTTAAAATCACATCGTGTACGACGTGTAGCTTTTCATTTCGCGTAACTCTGACTAGTTTAATTAAATTTTGCTATGCTAGCTTACTAAGCATAGACAGTAGCTTTGCTAACACGTGTAGGTTCGTGATAAGTTATCCTAAAAGGGAAAATCTTAAAAGGATTAAAACCACCAGATTTAAGTAAAAGAAAGTTTAAAATGATTCGTGGTTCGACCTTAACTAACGTTTAGATGTGACAATACTCTGCTATGGACCTAGCAGTTATAGACATTAAGCTAATATAGATCGAACCGTGTACGTTGCTGGTCGTGGTCGGTCCATGGCAACCTAGAAGTCAATGATTTTCCTCCGACCAAAGAAGTCAAACTAAAACACAGAAGAGCTGTATGAAAAATCGAAGATGAGATAGAATTGTTTTTAGAGGGGTTTTGAGCAATCATTTTCAGTGGTACATTAGACCCTTCTTTTTTAGATAAAACTATTGTTAAATTTTTCTGTTATTTTATCGTCTTCTATATACTACCAAAAATAAAACTAACCTCGTGAAGAACATTGCTGTCAGCTTAATTTCTCTTTGTCAGTTTGCCTATTTATTTACACGCTTTTAAATAGGGTTTATTTGTGAAATAGCTAATGAAAAAAATAAAATTAGTTTGTATATCACTAGCTTTTACTCTGATTGTTTAAATTCAGTGCTCTCAAAAGAAAAAATTATAATTCATTAAGCAGAACTGTAGAGGTAATTTTCGCATGTACGGTTCGAAAGATAAACAAACCACAGCGTGTAGTATATACACGAATATAAAATATATTAACACTTGGAAGTGAAGACAAACGATACGGAGTAATGCCATCGTCATGTTATAAAAAAAGATATGATCATAGCTCTGTTCCTACAAGATTTCCACAGTTTAATTTCTTTATGTAAGGAGAAACTGTAACTAGGCTTCACTTTTCCTTTATCTTTTGCATAAAATTATCATAAATATTTATATTTTTATATGCTTTTAGTACCATTACTATTCACGTTTGACTAATCAATAAAATCGGAAATTGTTTGGACTCATTATAAGATGTGGGGTATTTTTGAAGCACATGCCAATGAGTGTCCAAATCAAACTGTTCTTGTTTTTTGGCCTTTTGGACGCTGGACCAATCTACGTTCTCAGCCCTACTCAATTCAACTTCGTCGTAGTAAATTTTTCTCTCTTCATTTATTAAATAAATTGCTATATTTTGAAATGTACGTGTCTTCGTGGCTTGTGTTTATATCCACAGCCTTATAGGTAGGTCTGGGCACGAATCGGATATTTAGATTTTTTAAGATATTTGTGATTTGCGTTAGGGATATCTAATTTGTATTTGTTTTACTTTGAAGAAATACGGATATTCGAAAAAACAGATACCCGGAAAATAAATAGATATTTACGGATATTTGCGAATACTTACGGATATCTCATCTGTTTTGATTAATACAAATAATCTTAAAAATTCGATGCAAATTGTTTTGTATAATATATTTTTACATGATATGTAAGATAAAAAATTAAAAGAATCAGTGAATCTACATATTTTATAAAAAAATTAAACTTAGTTAACAATTATAATAACACAAAACTTAAAAAAAATTATAATTATCATAAATGTATTTCTTCCTTTCATATTTACTTTTATATAAGTAATAATGTGAATAAAATTTGATAAATAATATGTCAGAATAATAATTATATAATTTTATACATTTAGAACTTTAAATATAATCAAGATATACATGTACTTATATATTACCGGATCGGATCTGATATCCGCTCTCCAAAATATTAATATTTGTGATTTGCTTCGTCTTTGACGGATATTAAATTTTAGTATTTGCTTCGATTTGTAAAGATACGGATATCCGGATTTTTAGGATCGGATCAAAACAAATAACGAATCGAATCAAAATTTACAGATATTTTGCACATCCGTACTCATAAGTTTAGCTTCTAACAAAAGTGAAGGAATATCCCAGTGTATGTGTGTGCGCGACAAAAGCCAAACAAAAATACACTCACAGTCACAGCTTAGCCGCCACGTATGCTAATATATCTCAATTGATAACAAAGAGCATCCTTACATCAATGAAAAACACATTCGTTCCGTTTACAAGATATTAATTTGATCCTTTCGCGACTTTATAGGAAAAAAAACATCAACAGTCGAAAACAACGTTAAACAAAATTCCCAAGTCACGTTGGGAGGCAAAATTCAACTGAACATGTGTGAAAAGTAATCGGCCTATAAGAAACAATAAGAAAATATATTACAAGTTTTCTTTTTTTTTTGGAAAAATGACCATATAATATATACATCTTCTTACTCTTAAATTGGACATGAAGATGGCTATGTAGATTACTGACGAGTTTTCTTACTGCAACTCCAAAGTACCTGATTTTGAAAGGCGGAGAAAAAAATGTTTTCAGAATAACTTTAAACTATTTGGCAGCAATTTGATTTCCTTGCCATCAGCTTTTATCTTATCTTGTACGAGCCATGCTTACATATCAACTGTCCGCAGGTTTTAAATTTTCCGACTACTAGCTAATCGAAGTAGAATATCAATTTTTTTTTTGCATTACTTTTCGTTTTAAATGTTCTGCCGTTCTACAATATTACCAAGTAGAGCTGTAACTGTGATGACAACTGACATCCAAAACTTTTGAATTTGTTAAAAGTTTGAATTGGAGTAGCTTGTTAGCCTGTTAGATTCGGGGATGTAATATCCCTAATATAGCCGACTTTAACCAGATACAGTACTTTCTAATAAAAATCGATATGGACATTATATGATTAACATTCCCATGAAAATAGGGAACTGAATACTGACCAACAAAATGACTAAACATAAGAACTAAAAGTATCACGTGTTAGGTTTGATTTTGAAGGTCAAGTGACGAATGGGAAGATACGTGCGTGAGAATGCAGACGAAGTTTGTTAGAAGTCTAGGTCTCATTTTTCAAACTCTCTCTCTCACAGGTAAGGTTTGAAACGAAACCGGAGACGTGAAAACATATGTATTGAAACGTTTGCGTCTCACTTAATAGAAGTTATCCTTTTCATACAGGTCAAATAATCATTGAATATTGGTAAAGTTTTTGTTAATTGATTACTCCACAATACAATATCTCTATGGACACGTAAGAATTACCGGTCACTAGCACTGACAAAGACTAAAGATATATATTATATTTTGATGAAACCATCTATAAATTGACATTATCGGTTTGTAACAGATTAACAATTAACATCTACGGTACAACAATAGAAAGCATGAGAACGATAGCCAATAAACGAAGATGTATTGTAAGGATGTCCACAGCTGGAATCTTTGGACTTCATATCCATAATCGGGTCATAAACTTATGTACATAAATCATAAGTCATGACATCTATCAATGTGCTATATATATTATTTAAAGAAAGTTTTGTAGTGTTTGGTTAGGTACAGTTGCAATCAACTTTGTATGCATGTACATGTATGTGCAATAGACATATACACCCTTATTTGCCAGGACACCTACCCTTGCATAAACACAAATGACAAATCACTATAATATATACAGCATATGACCCACTCTTGTTGATGATAGGATTGTGATTTCAGTGGTTCTTGTTGGTGTTGTCCAAAAAAAAAGTGGTTCTTGTTGGTTTTATTTCCTTCTTTCATCTTGAGTTAGTTTTGGTACTTTATTTTCATATAGTAAATTTCACATGAACGTAACTGCAATACAAGTTCACAATTTTATAAGCAAGAAAATAAGTTGTGCAAGTTATATATGTTATCAACCTAAAAGAGTTAAAAGATAAAACCATAAAAATGGTTGGCAACGAGCAATAGCTTGAAAGTTAGGTGATACCAAAAGTTAGTACGTATGTCGTTTCAATTAAAATGTCAGAAAATTTATTCTTCTTAATCAAGTTCACAGAATTTTAAATAATTCTGTGGGCGTTAGAACAATCTGGTTATAACACACGAATCAAAGCCTCGTGTTTCATCGAGGGTTGAGTAAAAAATCTCGATATTATACGGGTCAAATCCATAAGAAAAAGATAGTATGGAGGCATGCTCGATAATAGTGAAAAGGAGCAAATCCCAAGGATCAAGAAAAGAAAAAGAAAGTTAACTGGGAAAAATGTTTTATTGGGTTTGTTAAGAAGAAATGAAGCAGATTGAAACATCTGCTTTAGTCCCAAAAAGAGGGAAGCCAGATTCCAAAAACTGCATCTACATTGTTTACATACCATACACATTCATGTATGTACTGTTATGTAATAGTTTACAGCTTCTAAATAGGTTCATGTTTTTAATATTACTTTCGCTTTTGTCCCCATCATGTCCCAACATCCTCAGTAACTTGATTTACTTTTTATATATACAACTACCCCATGTATAAAGATGTATATGCACACACACATTAAGATCATAAGACGTTGCTGCGGAAGAAAATTCAACTTTTACTTTTTCCAGGGTAATTTATTTACCTGTTTACCCAATGTCACGACCGGTTTACTTACACTTCAAACATTCTCTGCCTTTTTCTTTTACCAGTCCTTTGCAACTTTACTTTTTTGTTGATTGCAATCTAAAACCATTTACACCGAAAGAATTTCTTTTGTGTTTAGAAAAAGGAAAAAAAAAGTAAAAGGGAAGAGTGGTGCACAAAGTTCAAGTGTTTGTGTCTATGATCGACAAGACATCGTCTCAATCATTTCCAACATATGTCAACAAAACTACAATTCTAAAATACCATGAAATTGCAAAAAGATGTTAAACGGTCGAGTGGCATGCATTAAACACGCACTCACTCAACCAAACGGATATAAACAAACCTAATTCTGTAAACTGAATCTAAACTCAAAACCAAACAAATAATAAACCTATCGCATATTATTAATTCACGAGTGAAAAGTGTTACCACATCTAATCATTTCAAGCTTCAAGCTAGTTCTTCGATATCAATTTTTCTTTTTTGTTTGTGCTTTATATATACGGTTTTGGACCTTTTTAAAATAATGTTTGAAGATTTACACACATACTAATAAAAATAAATACTTGATTTATTAGCTTATTTACGTCCTAATAAAGTTTTACCATTTATATTTTTAAAATTTAAATTTATGTTTTAGTTTTAAAACAAAACGAATTAAAATATACTTAAATCTTTTGTATACAAAGAAAAAAAAATATCTCTTTTGTATACTACAAAACTTGAGTGGTCCAGAGAGTTAAGACATAAAAAGGAAAAGCTAAACAAAATTAGTAACAATCGTAAGAACTTGATACAAATCGTATAAGCAGTTATACCCAACGAACAAATACAAAGCTAACATTATGCTACATTACTAGAAATATGGTCACAGTTACAATGGCCTTACCCAATGAGTAAACTCGTGTTAATCTTGGTGGGTTTCAGCATCTGACTCTGTTGCCGTATCTTTCTCCTTTTGTTTCTCCTTTTTCTTGCAGAGCTTATCAGAGTATCTAGCAAAAACAGCAGAGAGCGCGGTCTTCACAGTTTTCTCAGGCTCTGCCTTCTTCTTGCGTTTCCTGGAGGAGTCCTCCACAAAATCCTCGTCTGCTTCAACAACAGGTTCCTCTGAGTTCACACCCTTATGAACTTCAGTTTCCGGGATTGTTGGTTCTACAACAGACGGGTAGCTCGAAGCTGCACGCTTGAAAGGTTCGTGGAATGTATCGTACAACCGTTTCACCTGAGGTTTTTAAAGTCATTCTCAGTTCAAGACCAGCTCTTATGTCACAAGAATCATGGAGAAGAAGAATATGTACCTTGCGTTCGCCAATCCCGGGACAACGAGCTAGATCTTCCATGGAAGCATCCATTATATGAGCAAGAGACTGCATAAAATCATGTTTTTGAGGTTTCATTGAAAACATAGAATTCACAATAACATAAAAAGAATGCTCTGAAGCTTTACCCCAAATGTAGAACCAAGTGTGACTACATCACTCTTATTCACATGTCTGATGCTTGTAAGAGAATGGTTTAGCTGCAGTTGCAAACAACACTTACTCCATGAGATGAGAATCTATAAAACTGAAAAGAAAGCTTAACAGAGTTTCCATACACGTGAGAGATAGTCTGTATCCATCTGGCCCTGGATGAGATCAGCGGGTTTGTTTTCATAGACCTTTATGGTCTCCAAATAACGGGCACATTCCGTCAAGCTGCAAGAGATTTGAAACAGAACGTTTGTTGTAGCATACATACAACGAGAGAAGCAGAGAGATTGAAATGTAGGTTGATACCTCCAGGCGCACAATAGGGTGCAATCATGGAGAAGAGCGGTTTTCGTCACTTCAAGCAATGGTTTCACTGAATCTTCCTGTCCAAGAAATCAACAAGGACATCACAAGAACAGCCAACGCAAATGATTAACGTTTTAGCAAAGATCAAGGATATGAACTTACAACGTCGACATGGCAAAGAACAACACGGAGCTTGAAATTCTTCTGTAGCTCCCTAATGCGGAAGTAGAGATAGTCCGTGTGGAGTAGATGATACCGCAAGCTGCAGGGAAGAGAAGCAGGCACATTCTGTAAGCTTTACACATTAGTGGAACAAAGGAAAGTTGGAAGAGTTTCACCTTAGATAGAGAGCGCAAGTGGATTGACCAAGCAAGTAGTCAGGAATGATATCCGAGAAAACCCATTTCACGTTTCTGATATGTTTAAGAAGCGGGTTTCCTTTCTGCAAAATACATGTTAAATTCCAACTCAGATGAGTTCCAAAGAGAAGAACATGGAGGTTGTTTTAAAGTCAACCTCACCTCACCTGTCTATTGCTAACGAGAATTGCGTTACGTGGTTGTGTTGTGTTCAAGGATAGAGAGCCATTAGTAGCTACAGGAGTAGAAGATGAAGATGAAGCTACATCTGTTTCAAGCGTTTGGCTACGATGAAAGCAACATACACCAAAAACACACACGGAAACTTAAGTATACGAGCAACAATGCAATCATTAGTAAAAAAACAGAGGATGACTGATAGTAATAAACACTAAAGTTTTCTAACTCTACAATTGCAATCAATCTTCAGAACCATTTTGATTACAAGAAAACAGAGGATAACTGATGGAAATAAACATTAAAGTTTTCAACTTTACAATGGCAATCAATCTTCACAACACTTTGATAGAAAAAAACAGAGGATGATTAGTGCAATCATTATAAAAAAACAGAGGATGATTAATGGTACTAATAAACATTAAAGCTTTCGACTTTTCAACCGCAAGCAATCTTCAGAACACTTTGAGCAAACAAACAGAGGATGCTTGATGGAAATAAACATTAAAGTTTTCGATTTTACAACGGTAATCAATCTTCAGAACACTTTGATCAAAGCTACAGAGGCTACAGAGTCTACAATTTTGATCTTTTCTATCCGTACAAAATTACCTTGTACTGGGCACTTGAGAAGCGTTGGCCTGCTGCGAGAGAGGGGGAGGAGGAGAGTAGACGTCGGAGGATTTGACGAAAGCGAATGCTTGAGAGAAAGTCTGGGAAGGCTTGAAGAGAGATGGTGGCGTGGACTTAGTCTGTGAGCTTTCCAATACTTCCTGGTACGACGGAACACCGATTACGATCTGGGTTTTGGGTTTGTTACCAATTTGTTGTGGCGTGCCTCGGGATTTCTCTCCGTCGTCGTCTTCGTTCTCCATGAGTGTCTCTCTTTTTCCCTTTCTTCTTCTCAACTTCCCATGGAAGAAGAAGATAGGCTCTGTTGGGCTTTAATTGTAGAAGCCCAAAGCCCACTAAATGATAAAACCAGAAACTAATGCCGTTGTCGTTTAAAGCCACTCTCATCCGAAAATTATTTTTCATATGGTTATGACTATCTCCTTCAATATCATTTTATCTATTACAATCAAAGGTGTAAAACTAAACATAGTCTCGTTTGATTTCATTGTATTATATCAGTTATCGACTTGTTCCTCCTATATAAAGAGTTTTGTTTGACCCTCTAATAGGTTTTTTTATCAAAGACATCTATTAGTTTAACATTTAAAACCTTAATTTTACAGTGCTTAGGTCTTATTACGTGAAAGAGAAAGTAAGCGGACGGATAAACTTGATTGGTTTGGTTAATTTAAATCATAAATTACACAAATTAATTTGGTGGTCAGGGGTGCGCTCACTGAAAAGTTGGATAAACTCACTTGAGTGAGATGATGTATTATGAGACGTTTAAATAGCCTTGGTGATGGAGAGCGGAAGCTATCGATGACAAGAACTAGGGTTTGTTCTTGAATTGGGTTTCTTGTAGTCGAAGTTATTCGAAAACAAGATGGATAGAATGCGAATACTCTTCGCAGTGTTCGTTTAGAACTCTTAAGATCGCGAATACTCTTCGCAGTGCTTTGGAGAAAGCTCTTTAAAAACTTTAAACTTTATTCAAATCAATCGTGTCTTACAAAGCTTGACCACGACATCTATTTATACTAGCTAGAAAATCATAAAAAAGAAAGTAATTGGAAACCTTAAACCTAAAAGGAATAAAACTTATGGCATAAAAGGAAAAACAAAACCGACAGATAGAAAAGGAAATAATCCTAAATAGTCTTGGAATTGTGATCATCATCGATCACAATCTGTGCTGCATCAGGTCCCGCCGGGTGACAAGGATTCGACCACGAATCCGGAGCATCATTATCACCATGAAACGGAGATAAGTACTTGACATTGAAGACGTCCGAGGTGCGAAGGTGGGGAGGAAGACGCAGACGATAAGCGTTTGGATTAATGCGTTCAAGAACTTCGACAGGACCAATCTTACGAGACTTGAGTTTGTTATACTCACCAGCAGGAAGACGATCCTTAGTGAGCACCACCCAAACGAGGTCGCCTGGCGAGAAAAGAAGCTCGCGACGCTTACGATCAGCTGCAGTTTTATACTTAGCAGTTGAGGAAACAAGCTTATCATGAGCAAACTGATGGACCTGCTGAATTTCATTCACAAAGTCGAGTGCCCCTCCATGAAAACGTGTTTTATCCGGGAGGGTGGCCAAATCAAGTGGTCCACGAGGAATAAGGCCGTAAACTATTTTGAAAGGGCAAAAGCCAGAACTCCTGTTTAAAGCATGATTATGAGCGAACTCTGCTTGAGCAAGCTTTCCATCCCATGTTTTAATATTGTCACCAACCAAACAACGCAACAAATTACCCAAAGAACGGTTAGTAACTTCTGTTTGACCATCCGATTGGGGATGATAAGCCGTGCTCATATCCAAACTGGTGCCAAGAAGTTTCCATAGAGAGCGCCAAAAATGACTTAAGAACCTTGTATCACGATCAGACACCAATGACGTAGGAAGGCCATGTAATCTATATATTTCTCGAAAGAAAAGGACAGCTACCATCACTGCGTCCGTTGTCTTCTTGCAAGGAATGAAGTGAGCCATTTTTGAAAATCGATCAACGACTACAAAAATAGAATCAAAGCCCTTCTGAGTCCGGGGAAGGCCGAGCACGAAATCCATACTCACATCTGTCCACGGCTGGGTTGGTACCGGGAGTGGAAGATAAAGTCCTGCGTTGGATGCTTTGCCTTTAGAGAGCTGGCACACGCGACACCTTTCAACGAATCTCTCCACGTCACGCCGCAAAGTTGGCCAAAAATAGGATGCGGTTACGAGATGAAGTGTCCTGTCACGCCCTACATGTCCTTCATTATGCAGTTCCTGAATTATTTGTAACCGTAGACTACAGTCAGGAACACAAAGGCGTAACCCGCGGAATAAAAACCCATCTTGGATCGTATAGTCAGAACATAGACCAGAAGAAGCATCACTGAATATACGACCGAAGAAGTGATCATCGACATATAAGTCTGCTAAAGAAGCGAAACCCAAAACTGTAGTATGCATAGTGCCAAGTAAAGTATGGCGTCTACTTAACGCGTCAGCCACACGATTTGTCTTCCCTGATTGATGACGAATAGAGAATGTAAATTGCTGTAAGTATGCGATCCAGGAGGCATGTCGTGAGGAGACCTTGGCTTGACTATCCAGATGGCGCAAGGCGTCATGATCCGTAAAAAGAATGAACTCTCGATGAACAAGGTAATGGCGCCAATATTTAATTGCTTGTACAATGGCATAAAATTCTATGTCATAAGTGCTGTAACGAGAACGCGCACCCGCAAGTTTCTCACTAAAATAAGCAATGGGACGTCCCTGTTGACTAAGAACTGCACCGATACCGAGTTTAGACGCATCACAGTGTAACTCGAAAGTCTCAGAGAAGTTCGGCAACACAAGAATGGGAGCCGTCGTGAGCTTAGTTTTGATCAACTCAAAGGCCGATGTGGCCTCAGGTGACCAGTGGAACCGTCCTTCCTTCATACAGCTGGTGATCGGAGCCATAATTGAGCTAAAATGGCTGACAAATCGTCGATAAAACGAGGCAAGGCCGTGAAAACTACGGACTTCCGTAACAGTTTTAGGAATAGGCCACGACTTAACAGCCTCAATCTTGGACTGATCCATGGCAAGGCCGCTCGCAGAGACCACATATCCTAAGAACAAAACCTCAGGAACACCAAATTCACATTTTTGCTGGGCGGCAAAAAGCTGTTCAAAAAGGAGTACTCGCAGGACATCACGAATATGCGAGATATGTTCTTCCATCGACGAACTGAAAATTAATATATCATCAAAATAGACGACTAAAAATTTTCCTATGAATGGCCGTAAGGATTGATTCATGATACGCATGAAGGTGCTCGGAGCATTAGATAATCCAAAAGGCATGACAAGCCACTCAAATAAGCCTTCACGAGTTTTGAATGCGGTTTTCCATTCGTCACCTGGACGAATCCGTATTTGATGGTATCCGCTCTTGAGATCAATTTTGGAAAAGATCGAAGCTGTCCCGATCTGGTCTAATAAATCATCCAGTCGAGGAATTGGAAAACGATAACGCACGGTGATCTTGTTAATGGCACGGCTATCGACACACATACGCCACGAACCATCTTTTTTTGGTATGAGAAGGGCTGGAACGGCGCATGGTGACAGGCTTTCACGAATGTGTCCCTTGCGGAGCAAGTCTTCTACTTGCCGACGGAGCTCGTCGTGTTCATCGGGGCTCATCCTGTAATGTGGCCGGTTGGGGAGAGTAGCTCCAGGAACCAAGTTGATATGATGCTGGATATCGCGTAAAGGTGGCAATCCCATCGGAAGATCTTTTGGGAAAACATCTTGAAACTCTTCAAGAACTGCAACGATATCTTTGTGAAGTGGTGAAGTGTTGTTGGGGGTGATAGAAGATGGAAGTAATGCGAAGACTCTGCCCTCCGCTTTAAATTCTGATTTAAAAGCTTCGTAAGAGCAGATCAGCGAAGCTTGCTTTGGTGGAGGAGGAGCAGTGCTGACGGTCGGAAGTGGTAGTGGAGGAGTTAAGACGTCTTTGGTTGGAAGTAATAGGATCTTATGAGAATCCCACGTGAACTGATATGTATTATCGGCTCCGTAGTGTATCATTTTTTTATCGTACTCCCACGGTCGTCCGAGTAACAAATGGCTGATATCCATGGGTGCAATATCGCAATACATACGATCTTTATAATACGGCCCAATAGAGAACGAGACGATTGCTCGTTGAGAAATACGCAGACTAGCATTGTCATGAAGCCATCCAAGAGTGTATGGAGTTGGATGGGCTTCCCGCGTAAGCCCTAGTTTGTTCACTGCCTCTTCGGAGATGACATTCCTGCTACTACCGGAATCAATTACAAAGCTACAGATGCGTCCATTAATGGTGCAAGTGGAACGAAAGATGTTCGTGCGAAGCCACTTCTCATCATGGCGCTGTGGTGTTAGACATGTTCTGCGTAGAACCAGTAAGTGTCCCGTGTCACCGGTGGTATGATGGACTTCGTCGTCGACGTCATCATCTTCCTCCTGTGAATCATACAGGTCTTGCTCGTGGACTGCCTCATTACTTAATAACCCTCGACGTGTAGCATGAGGACAGGCCGACATTCTGTGACCTTGTTCTCCACAAGAATAACACCGAATGGTGCTTGGGCGTGAAGAGCGTCGTAGTTGCTGTTCATCTTGAGCTACTGGTTTAGTTGCAGAATTGGCTGTGTCACTAACGTCTTTCGTTGCAAGAGTGCTACTACTTGCCTGTTCTTGACCGCGGCGAGCCGTAGACTGTGACCAGTTAGAAGAACGTGACTGCTGCTCAAAAGAAGCGGCGCGTCGGTGTGCTTCTCCCACTGTGGAAGGATCAAATTGAGCCATAGAATTTTGTAGTTGTGGTCGCAATCCCCCAATGAAGCAAGAAACAAGCTGCACTTGGCTATCATTAATTTCGTTGCGAGTCAAGAGCTGGGAAAATTCTTCAGCGTACTCATCCACACTACGGTTTCCTTGGCGTAAATTTTGAAGCTTCGTATACATGGTTCTCTCGTAATTATGCGGGAGAAACGTTTGGCGTAGGTGTTTGGTTAGCTTTCCCATGACTGGATGGGAGTTTTCCCGGTGCGAGATCTGGTTGTTTTCAGTTGTTTCCACCACGTTGCCGCATGACCACGAAAACGCATTGCAACAAGAGGGACTCGACGTTCTGGAGGAACCTGTTTAAATTCGAGGATCTCTTCAACGGATACTAACCAGTCAACGAGATCATCTCCCTTTAATCCTCCATGAAATTCAGGTATATCAACTTTGAAACTGTTTTCCCAACAATTGTTGATGATATCTCGTTGTCTGATATCTTCACGATAAATTCACCTATGATCCTCTTCTTCTTCTTCAAATAAATCACGAGCCCGAGCATCCCCCAACTGGTTCTGCCGATGTTGATTTTGCCGAGGTAGTGGATGGTGTTGTTGAAGCTGTCGTTGCGGATTTTGAAGTTGTTGTGGATGGTGTTGTGCGGGTAGCAGTGGAGCATCAGCGACCGGCTGACCTGGAGGGACCCAGCGAGCAGTTAGGGTCGCAAGTTGTTCTGTGAGCGCCGTTAATGCTGTGGTGATCCTGTCGCCTTGTTGAGTGATGGAAGCTTGTGTAGTAGTCTGCATCTCTACGAGAAGGTTTCGTAATTCAGTCATATCCATGGAACTTCCTTCTGTCGTTTTCTTTGCCATGATAACGATAGAATATATCCAGAAACGTACTGATTCTGATACCAACTGATGGAGAGCGGAAGCTATCGATGACAAGAACTAGGGTTTGTTCTTGAATTGGGTTTCTTGTAGTCGAAGTTATTCGAAAACAAGATGGATAGAATGCGAATACTCTTCGCAGTGTTCGTTTAGAACTCTTAAGATCGCGAATACTCTTCGCAGTGCTTTGGAGAAAGCTCTTTAAAAACCTTAAACTTTATTCAAATCAATCGTGTCTTACAAAGCTTGACCACGACATCTATTTATACTAGCTAGAAAATCATAAAAAAGAAAGTAATTGGAAACCTTAAACCTAAAAGGAATAAAACTTATGGCATAAAAGGAAAAACAAAACCGACAGATAGAAAAGGAAATAATCCTAAATAGTCTTGGAATTGTGATCATCATCGATCACAATCTGTGCTGCATCACTTGGTACAAAGAGAAGATCTCTCGGATATTTACAACGTAATAAGCTCAACTCTGTTACAATAGAAGAATATATAAAGAAGATATAGTCAAGAATATTTCGATATTCTATCACACACACATTGATTGTGTTTGTTTGTCGTCTATAACTATGTCAAGTTTACATCTAAGCGATGGATTATTGGCGGTGGAGGCAGCAGACACGGTTGATTATTAATCATATGTACATACATAATGTTGGGAGGAGTTCTAATATATATAGCATGTCTTGCGCATAGGTTACATGTGAAAGATAGCATTCTGCACTAAACTAAAGAATATTTTGTTTTGTCCTTTATTAGCGTGTTGCTCATGATTATTCTTACGCGGATGAGATCTGTGATCCGACATGGAGAGCTAGTAACGGTCAATAAATTTTCATATATATCAAAAAAAATTGTTGGAACTATCCGTGATAGAATATTATTTCTTCAAGAAATGACAATTATTCCAAATCGTGTAATAAGATTATCTATCTCATGCAACGTTTATAAGAAATCGAGCGAAGTGAGTGTTATCTTAGATCATGTAGCCCTTAGTTAGGAAGTAATATCTGGTTAATGGTTATAAAACCAATCACATAGTTATGATCGATATATATATTTGAAACTTGTATGATTGCATCTCCTTCGAAACTATTTTTTTACAAGAAATTTAAGAGAGGCAGAGAGCTTATATTCGACTGGAAGCAAATCAACAGACAAACTACATTCGATTCGCTTATTTATTTTATCTTTTACAGATAGCTATATGCTCTGTCGACGAATAAGACCTTTTTTTTTAAAATTTTTCAACAACCCTGGAACCAACTTGCACCACACCCCACCTCACCACCGTCGTTGATTGTTCTTCCACCTTTTTGAAGATATTTTATACATTGTTTTCTAATAAGTAGATCTTTTCTGGATTTGACTTTGATTAATATACACGTTACAGAAATTTAATAACAGAAATTAAGGAAAATATATTCGTTTTCTTATCAACAATCCCACATAACACACTAAAATATTGGAAAAGATTGTGAAAATAGTACTTACGGCTACAAATAAAAGTCAACTAAACCGGTAATCTCTCCGAACCGCTAGTTGAGCCACCTGTACCGGACGGTTTAACCGAAGTTCCTTCCCTGTCCTTAGCTCCTCCTCTTAGCCCCTGTACCGAAGAGTTCCTCCACAGAAACGACGCGTTTCTAAGAATAGCCCACCGGTCTGGTCGTACCGAATCACCGGTTGAATTCGAAACAGCATTGGCTCGAACGCTGCCGGTTCCACCTAGCTTAATCGAACCGTCATCTCGATTCCTCCACAGAAACGAAGACGTTTTACGGTATATCCATCGATCAGACCGAGCCCTTGACCGGTCAATCGGTTTGCCTCTCCTGGAACTCCCTCCCCTAGTAAGAACGAGAAGACTATTCGACCGGTTTAGCTTCCAATTCGCCATCATCCTCTTCCTCGCATCTTCTGGTAACCGGAGAGTAAACCGTTCGGTACATTCTCCCGGTTGAACCACGGAATGTCCAGTCGTATGCGATCTCGAGAATTTGGCTCTTTTAAGATCAACCGGTACTCCAGGTAATCTCCTCGAATCAATATCACACGTAACCGACTGTTCCTGTACCGGAGCAGCAGCAACCACCGGTTCGGGATTCACCACCACCTGGTGCAACTCAATATCCGGTTCAACCAATTCGTCTTTAGCTACCTGGTCAGCGAGATTCGCTCTGCAAACAGGACAAGTCACGTGCGCCTCAAGCCATGCGCCGATGCAATGAGGGTGGAACACGTGATCGCACTTAGGCAGCAAACGCAGCGTTTCGTCGTCTTCGAACTCGTTCAGACAAATCGCACACTCCAACTCACCTTTACCAAGCTTCTGCGTCTTCACCTCCGAGTACACAAACGTAGGGAAAGTGTCCACCACCGAAACGTCGAGTCCACGTGCCACCGCCAAGTTGAAAACTCCTCTGGTTCTCACCCCACCAGCAGGAGAAACGCCGGCGGGGTCGGGTAGAGCGGAGTAGTGGCGGAAGTAGATGGAGAAGAAGCCCATGAAGAAGAGAGCGGCTATGAGGATCACGACGATCACTGCCATGGCTGGACTTATCTTGCCGTAGGTGTACACTTCATTTCTTTGGTCGGGCTGTCCTTGACCCGCAACTAGCTCCGCCGCTGATAATACAAACAAGAGAACTAAAACGCCGGGGAAAGCATGATCAGATCTTCTCATGATTATTTATAATTATACCAAAAATGTTTTTTTTTTCCTTTTTGTTGTTGATGTTGGAGAAGAGACAGTGAGTTTATTATTATAGCGTAAAAAAGAGCTTTGAAGCAGCGACGAAGGGATGGGTTATGGTGATGTCAGCAACTGGTTCATCCCTGAGTTCCACGTGGCATTAAGAAGCTTCGTCCATTGAATGAACATGATTATTTTTTAGTTTAGAGTTATTCGCATAATCCAATCATATGAAAAACATAGCGGGCGTACTGTGATTTGTGAGAACCAGAAGCTTTCTTTAGTCTGTTAATTTCCTTTTATTATTGATGGAACTCAACTATTCATAGCGAATTTTGCAATTTTTTGAGGATTATTATGTACTTAGCATCACATTTTAACTTACATCTAATGATTTTATTCTATTAGGTACAAAAGTCCCACATCGGTAGTTGGAAGAGATTCTAAGCAAATATATAAGATAGATGAGTCACTCCCCTAATTGCCAATTGGTTTTAGGTTGGAAGCCCATCTAGCTTAATATGGTATCAGAGCTCGATCCACACATATCGATCCAGTCCAAAAATGGCCCATCGATCTTTGTCCGAGTATTCCGAGATTGACGCTCAGAGAGTCATCATCTCGAGGGGGCGTATTAGGGACAAATGTCTCACATCGGTAGTTGGAAGGGATTCTAAGCAATATATAAGATAGATGAGTCACTCCCCTAATTGCCAATTGGTTTTAGGTTGAAAGCCCATCTAGCTTAACATAATCATTTGATGAATTAACTATATTCTTTTCATATTATCGGATGTCGCAGAATGAACTATAGGGTGAAAGTTTTGACATATCGAATCTCTTTTATATAAATGCCAGAGTAAGGACTCGCTTTTCATAAATTATTGGGTCTTTCCTTGTAGAAAGCTCTTCTCCCCATTTAGATTTCTTGACGCGTATCTTGTAATTTTAAAAGAGGCAGAAATCTACTTGCCACTCAAGTAAAAGGAACTTAAAAAGACCTTTAAGAAAGCTCGTAAAGAATCGGGTTCCACAATTAATAAAGCGAAAATTTCTAGACCGTTAGCAAGTTATAACTTCACAAAATAGTTTTTTTTCATCAAACCTTCACAAAATAGTTAAATTTTGTTCTTTTAACAAAGTAAGTAAATTGAACTACAAAAGCTCGATGTGGTGGTGGCTTTATTTATTGTCTGACTTCTCACATTCGGTCAAACAAGAAGCGCTGACTTCAAGTTAAATTTGATTATTTAAGAGTTTTAGACTGAGTCGCCAATAGGGACTTTCAAGAAGTAAAGACAGCACGCACTTCTTACTTCCAGTCGAGAAATTTAACTAACTACGTGTTTGCACACGATCTTTATATCCTCTGAAAAGAAATAAACTTTTTTCCTTCAAAACCAAAGGAATTCTGTGAAGTTGAATGCGTTTTTATGACTCTGTTCCCTCGTGTTCAAACCTAAACACACGGTAAAGCCCAATTGAGCCATGCGAAATCATAAACAAGAATGTTTAAGAATACGCTTAGATACGTGCATATTCTAGCAACTTCACTTTTTATTGGGTTCTTGATATTTGTGGATATTAGCACGCACGAAGCCTTTGTTTCTTGTAAGTTGTAACAAAAGAGAATAGGAGTGTGATTAAAAGATCCATTTGTTTTATGGTTAAGCAAGGTCCCTGAATATCTCAACAAGAACTTTAGCTATGAGTTAAAAAGAGGAGAGCCCTATATACAAAGATTTTATGAAAATAACACTTTAAGCTCGGTCAATGTCATATAATTCAGGTGTAAAACAATAGACGATGCTAATTTCAAGTCACTAAAGACTGTACGTACCGGGCTAAAAACTGATTTCCAAACATATGGAGAAGGACATTTGGGCTTATTAGGATTAATGGGCATAACAAGCACGTCCACTATGAACACTATGTCGAGTCTTTCACGTCACTCTTGCATGATAGTAAACAAATGAAATAGTTTCGGTATAAAACTAGAAAACAAGCCTTTCGATTCAAGTCATATTATTGCAGATTCATAATGTGCATCATGTATTGTCAGTCCATCACTACACAAAAGAAAAACAATAATGACTTAATCAGAACAACTGATCTAATATATTAAGTTCTCGTTTAGCAAGAAAAAAAAAACATTAAGTTCTCACGGTCTCACCTATCTCTTTAATATCAAGATATTCAAAGACTTTTATATCATCTAGTTATATAGAATACTTGTCCTATATAAACGGGGAAGATATACTTAGTTGTACATTGATAATACTCAACAGTTTTCTTGGAAAATGAATTCGATAGTACTGAACAGAGTCATCTCTAAGTATAACCATACATAGTGAGATTAATGTGACTCCATAAACCCCCAAATTTTCTTTAAAAAGGTGTCACGGGAGGAACACAATCATTTTGTTTCTTTCCATATTTCCAAGCAAACTCCATTCTACTTTCATTAAACTATATACAGTACATACGTACGTTTATCTTACTTATACATACAAATGCATGTGTGTATACTAGTATATAAAGAAGTATAATATGTATGAAGAAGAAAGACCAACAATACATTGAGCCATGGAAACCCTTTTTTCCCCTCTTCTCACGTTGTTATTAGTAGCCATCTTTCATACTTTGCCTCCTCTCACCAGTTCTTTTCCTATTTCTCCTGATTTTCCGGCTGTTTTTAACTTTGGAGACTCTAACTCCGACACCGGAGAACTCAGCTCCGGTCTTGGCTTCCGCCTCCAACCTTCATATGGACAATCCTACTTCTTCAAACCTCCATCTTCAGGAAGATTCTGTAACGGACGTCTCATCGTGGACTTTCTTAGTAATTATTCTTTTCCAAATCATTATTCTTTTATTTTTTTCGTTTTTTTTGTACTGCACACAGTTTTCTACTATAAAAAGTATGATTATAAGATTGTATAACTTTATGTAGTGGAAGCTATTGACCGACCTCATTTGAGGCCTTATTTGGATTCGGTAAGCACACAAAGTTACCGGAGAGGCTGCAATTTTGCGGCGGGTGGATCAACGATTCAGAAGGCAAATTCTGCATCCATTAGCCCTTTTGGTCTTGGTGTTCAAGTCTCTCAGTTCGTCACATTTAAATCCAAAGTCCTTCAATTGTTACAACAAGGTAATTAAATAAGCAAGTGATAATATATCCAAAATTAATCAACATTGTCTGATGCCAAAAAAAAGGAAAAAATCAACATTGTCTATATATATATATATATATATATATATACATATTCGAATCATATAGTACAATATACCAATGATTTTTTATTCTTTTTCAGATGAAGATCTAGAAAAATATTTACCGTCAGAATATTATTTCAAAAATGGATTGTATATGTTTGATATCGGCCAAAATGATCTCGCTGGAGCATTTTACGGCAAGATATTAGATCAAGTTGTTGGTCTCATTCCTACAATCATAGATATATTTCAAGATGGAATAAAGGTCAGGACTTACATGATGAGTCTTTACTATCAGACTTAATAAAACAAAAAAAAATCTGTAATTGTTGTTTTGTTTTCTAGAGATTATATGCAGAAGGTGCAAGAAACTTTTGGATACACAACACAGGACCACTTGGGTGTATAGCTCAGGTTGTGTCAATATTTGGGAGAGACAAATCAAAACTTGATGAGTTTGGTTGTGTCAGTGACCATAACCAAGCTGCCAAGCTCTTCAATTCACAGCTTCATGGTCTTTTTAAAAAGCTTCCTCAACAATATCCTGACTCTCATTTCACATACGTAGATATCTTCTCCATCAAATCCGACCTCATCCTTAATCATTCCAATTACGGTACGTATAAATTGCCTAAATGATAATAGTGATATCACTATTATATAATTAGAAATTATATTTATTTATGTATATAGATGCTAGATAGTAGTGGTTGCATTTAAACTTTCTAATCCTATTTTTTTGGTATGATAACAGGTTTTGATCATTCGATAATGGTATGTTGTGGAACCGGAGGACCACCATTGAACTACAATAATCAAGTTAACTGCGGTTCGACAGGGAAAACATCAGATGGTACAGTAATAACAGCCAAACCCTGTAATGATAGTTCAAAATATGTTAACTGGGATGGAATTCATTACACTGAAGCTGCAAATCGGTTTGTTGCACTCCACATTCTCTCCGGTAGATATTCTGAGACGGCCTTGTCATGGAATCTTTAAAACTACTCTATTACATTGACGCATATCTAATAGTTTTATGTAAACTGAATATTTATCAAATGGTTCTAGAGTCTTTTGGTGTAAAACAGAGCTTTCCTTATATAACTTTCTCTCACAAAGATAAATGCAATAAAAGGATCTTGTTCAAAGTTCCTGTAATGTTTCTGTGTATCTATAGACCACACACAGGTTTGTACAACACTTTCCCCACAAACCAAAAGCTACAAAACTTCATCAGTAAGTGGTACAAATTTTCAAAATTCAAATCTCAATTCTTTTGTTTTGTAAAACATCAGTTGCATTGTCCATTGCATAACTCCTCCTCATTTTTATCTTCTGAGTTCGTTAGGAGATTGTTTTCCACCTCCTCATGTTGTTGTTCTTCTTCAGTGGCCACCTCAGTCTCACATTCTTTATCAGAATCAGCCAAATGATGAAAAAAATCACCAAAATACCACTTACAATCTTCTTTCCACTCGCCCTTATGCGCGTTAACCCGCCACTTCTGATCAGCAATCATCTCTGGAGACAAACCCCATTTCTCCAACTCTTCCTCCGTGTGATGAATCGCCAAGCTGTAGTCACCGCCCTGTCCTAGCTCCATAACTCTGATCTCGCTGTTCCCTGGATTGTTCAGTGCCTCAAACTGTTCCACGGTCCACTTGAACCATTTCATCAGAAACACACGCGATGTTAAACCGTGCGAGACGATCACAAAGTTTAGCTCGTGTGACGGGTTGATGTGTAGTCTGTTCATGTCGATGTCTCTCCATAGAGACTCGAGAAAGCCTGTAATAAAACAACAACAAACATAAGAGACCAAACTATGAGTCTTTAAGACAAATCATTACAGTGAGATATGAAACTCAAACTGTGGTCGGAACATAACATCAAACATGAACAGAAACCCATCTAAAGATCATGAGATCAAGATCAAACTGTCTCAAAGCAGGGGAAGGAGACTTACTGGAGACACGATCGAAGACGTCGGCGGCTGATTCACCCTCCGGGAAGCGGTAGAAGAACCGACCAAACCTCTCTCTGTCCTCTTTGGTCTCTCTCATCCTCTCCTCGACCTGGAAA